>KN819348.1:291709-318942 GCA_000827475.1 Paxillus involutus ATCC 200175
TACCTTCTATAGGTCTCAACCCAGCTACAGAACTAAGGCCTCCACTGGTCGCCCGGAACAGGTAGTTCAATACCCAATCGTTTCTCGCGTACACATTCATGAATCGTCCCGAGACAACACTGCGTGCACTGCACCATGTACTTTGTGATGCTGTGAGCGTGGCTCCAAGTATGAAGACGTCCTGAACGATACCGAAGGCCTTCGCTTTGGCTAGCTCCAGGAGTGCATAGAAGATGACGCGAGCCCCGAGTGAGAAGCCGATAAGAGTGATAGGCCGGACCCCAAGGTGTCGCTGCACGAGCAGTTGTGCAAGGACGCTACCTGCTCCTCGCGCACGATCGAGAGCATTATTCCAAGGATTGTCAATTAGGTATCCCAGCTTCGTTAAGACTTGACAGCGTAAGATAAGTGTTTGATTGCGGACCTCAAACCAATGACTTACTGATCGGCCATTGGAGAGCACCCATCAGCGCAGTCATGGCGGTATGCTGTAGCACCGTCTGACCAATCTGAGTCAGGACCTCCGATGTTAGAATCTTGAGAGCACTTCCAGTCTCTTGAATCATTTCCGGTTCCCATAGAACGCTGAATACGTCCCCGACGATAGGGTCCAGAACGCTAAATGGAAGTCGCACGTCATCCATCTTGCCACTCATGAACCTAGAAAATCCATGAGCGTGAGCGTGAACAAGGGAGATGATAATAGATCCTACCCAGGCACAGTCAATATGCAACTCACACGCTTGTTATTATGGAGAGGCAGTACATCGAATGTCCTGACGTTTTGGGTCCGTCTGGCCATACCACGTGCAGCGATGCCAGAGCCAGTGAGGACGCCCCCTGTCGTGATTACTGCCGCACCTCCTGCCCCAGCAAGGAAACCCGTAGTGCCTGAGATGCCAACAGTAGCAAATGCAGCACCAAGACCTGCACCAATGACCGGAGCCAAAAGCCCAGCCGATAACCCGATGACAAGACCACCGCCTACGAATATGATGAGCCACCCTTCCGATGCACACTATCTGTTAATTACCTAGAGTTGCAAGACCCATCATCATGTACCGCCTCTTGCGAGCCGCTTTCGAGGATCCGTCGATGATTTCTTGATTTTCCAACTTCTCTACGCCCTCTTGAATTTCGAGCGCTTCGGTAACGCGACTCTCAAACTTAACTACATCGATCCAGCCAAGTCCGAGTTTGAGTGCGACATTCTCTAGTAGCACGCGAGAACGTGCGTCATAAACACTGTCCGCAATCAAAACGAGGAACAAGTCGCACAGAACTGTCCATCGAATGTCAAGGGTGACATCCTTGTCGACAGACGAAAGGGCGGTGGTAACACCAGGGAGGGACGATGAAGCGACGGATGTATCTTCCAGGACACGAGCGGTCGTTTGAAAAGTTGTGGTTGTGGGTGTTGGTGATCGTGAAGGAGTTGGGGAAAGTACCCGCGGTTTATCGGGTCGTGGATTCATGTCCTGTTCGTTATGGAGAGGACTTTTCGACACCTCCTGTTTCTTGGCTTCCATGGGATCGTACTCTGGGTTGGAAATAGTGTGGGTTGTCATCAAGGATGGGGCAAGATCACTCGCTTGCACGCCATGCAGTGCAAGGCTGTCTATCATCTTTTGCTCTAGTAATGCATGTAAGCGTGTATCGTTGGTTTAGAGGAGAGGGGCAAGGATACGATTGAAATACCTGCGGTCTCGAGCTCCATGTGGTAATAGAGCCGTCCCATCATCTTCAACGTCCAGAGCTCCATGTCCTGGATGGAATCCTTGAGTTCTTTCCTCTGAGCGATCTTCTGCTTTTGCACCATCTCCTTTGCAATAAGCGCGCAAAGGCCAACGTATGCGATACGCTGTGCCTCCGTGAGCATGTTCTTCGTCGTCTGCATCTGGCCGAGCGGCGTCATAGCCTTGTCTTCATCGAAGAGGTACCGAGTGCGCAGGTGCACTTCGTCCGCTTCGTTCTCCTCGTCTACTCGCAATCGAGTGTACTCATTCTCGTTCTGTTCCGCCTTGGAGCGCCATTCGACACCTTCATCGTCAAAGTCTATGAGGTTTCCCGTCGCGTTTCCGATTCCTGCTTTCGATGATTTTTTGGAGACGTAGTGGTATTTCTTCTGGTCCTCCTCGTCTAGCCCACTCGCGAATTCGTCCTCCTTCACCACAGGCATCTCCTGCCAACCGCCTCCATCGTCGTCGTCATCGAATGAAAAGGGGCGATTAGGAGTGCGAGCGCTGGTCGGCATCAGGTAGAATTGGTAGTTATGATAGATAGGGACATCAAGCGGTCAGACCAGTAGCCTTCTTGTATGATGCTCCTACCATGATGCTACAGTACTATTTCTCGCAGTACTAGTTTCCCACGAGTACAGCAATAGTGTTCCTTAGTGTTCTCACTCCAAGCTCATTGCCGAATGTTCGAAACATGGACTCCTAAAAGGTATTCGTCTGCTAACTACGAAGTTGTCTTCGTCTGAATAATCCACAGTCTCATTGGTGGCGTCCTTCCGTCGAGCAGACAAGAAGCGCACATGGAACACTTTGTTAACAGAAATGGGTTCTACGATTGCGAGGTATAATGTTGTCTATTCATTCGGAATCTGACCCCCCATCATCTTTGGAGATACCGATGAGGACCCGCCTAAATGGAAACTCGGATGCTGACTCACCACTTGCAATGTCGTCCAAGTCAATGACTGCTTCCATCTTCCGGACTCGGAGGGCTGGGGTTGTCCGGGATATCACCTCCGCATCATCCGGACAGTAAATATTACAAAGGTCCTTGGGTGTCTGACCGGCCTTGTTGGTCAATTTGATGCTGGGGGGGCATGGTGGAGGTCAAATTTCGCGATATTCGAGTTTGCGAGAGATGGGGCATACGAATGATCTGCACCCGCGTCGACGAGTGCGCCCACAATTCCCCGCCGAGTCTCAGGATCTTGGATCTGGACTGCGAGATGTAAAGGTGTATCTCCTTGGAAATTCTGGGGGTCGACATCGCAGCCGGCGTCAGAGGTGATGAGCGCGTCCACATTCTCGAGGGAGCCGCTCAATACGCTGGGGTAGCCCTCTGTAAGAGACTTGAATACCAACAGAACAACGTCCCACCTACGCTAGATGTAGAGCTGATGCGAGGAAACGATATCAGCACAAATCAATGACAGCAAGAATACTGTGCGAACGTGTGTTTCCTAAACTACCCCGAGCTTAGCCTGTGACAAGGAACATGGAAGGGGACAACTCACACATCGATGCAGTTGATGTCAAACAAGAAGCTATCTTCATCTTCGGGATCTCTGTGCTCGGGGTTAGACAACAGCTCATCGACATTTCCTTGTTGCCGGGCTGCCGCTAGCAACTGTTTATCTGCAAATGTGAGTGATCAGCCCCCCACAATCACGGTGACGAATGAACTGGTCAAATGGGGACGAGGATGTGGGCATCGCTTACTGAGGAGACTCCGCTGCTCATCATTACCAGACATCACGGGTAGAGTCGAAGCTTGGGTTACAGATGGAGGAGTAGGTAGATGTTACCGTACGGAACTAGAAGCGCCACTTGATTGGTTGGATCGGGATCATCAAAAGCATGATGTTTGCCAGAGCCGCGTATGTACGTGTTTCAACTGCCATCTACAGAGTTTTTCTTTCGTCAGTGACTGGGCCACTTATATATGATGTGGACCGTTTGATGCGATGTGTTACAGAGTAATATCTACTCTGCCATAATGCTACAGTAATTACATCAATATCTCCAGCAAGTTCGTTCCGCATTCCACCCAAGTAGTACCAATCTTGACGAGCATTCCCCGACCCATCGCCAGTGAGACCTTGATACCTGATCATATACCTGACAGCGATGGATTTTGACTGCGAGGATCCCGTTGGTGGACCTCTTGCTCTCGAAGAGCCCAACACCAACTGACGTTTGTTGCTCGCAGGAAATCATATCCGAGGGTCCCATATCAATCGTGACCCGCATCCAAGCCGAGTCCCCCGCTGGCACCCAGTTCATCGCAATCAAAATGTCCACTACGGTCCACGCGAAGGAGCCCCACGATATCATCAAAGAGGCCCGTCTTCTCGCTCTAGCTTCACACCCGAACGTATGTCGCATCATAGTCTTTCACGTGCACTCCTTGACCTTGGGATCACAGATCATTCCGTTGATAAAACGAGAGCTGTCGAGATCTCATAGTCTGAGTCTTTGGATGCCCTATATCCCTTACTCCCTCGACGATCTCCTCCAGTCATCCAAGTTCTCGCCACATCCTCTCATCTCGTTCGGAAGCACCGCATCGTCGACGGTTCCTACCGCGCGAGAACTGCAGTTCGTCGTCCTCGCCAAATCAATCATATTCCAGGTCCTATGCGGCGTCAGTTATCTCCACAGCGACAACGTCCAGATCGCACACCGGGACATCAAACCGAGCAATGTACTCCTGACCGCATCGGGATGCGTACAGCTCATCGACTTTGGCATCGCCATACGAACGGTGGATGAGCATCCAGCACAGGATGGCGATTTGTGGCCCGAGTCCCCTCATCGGATGTACTTTGAGGTGTCGACGGGGTATGTATGGCCTGATTCAGCCGCTGTACATAATGCTGACGAACCTTGCATTCCGTTACGCCCGCAGTCCCTATCGTGCACCAGAACTGCTCTTTGGGCCACGAGCGTACGACGCCTTCACAATCGACTCTTGGAGCCTCGGTGTGACGCTCGCCGAGTTCTTCACACCTCTCCGTCTGCTAAATGACGATGAAGACGATGACGAGCCCATAGTATCGGAGTCCGATTCAGACAGTGAACCTGACAAACCCATAGTACCTCCTGAGCCATTTATCATCCAAAAGGGAACCCGCGTCACTGCGCCTACGACGAGATGGTCGAGGGACAGTCTCTTCGACGGTAGCCGCGGCGAGATTGGGCTTGCTTGGAGCATTTTCAAGACGCGTGGAACCCCGAACGAAAACAATTGGCCTGTGCGTTTGATGTAGTACCTCTTTCAAGCTTCCATTCGCTCATCGTCTGTGCAGTCGTTCTTGGGTCTGCCGGACGCCAGCAAGGTGATGTTTGTCGATGCCAGAGCCGTGGATGTAGCTCCGCTCCTCCCAAATTTACCTCCATCTGTGTCCAATATGCCTCTCGACACGAAGACACACGCGCCATCTATGGAAATGACCTGCTCCCCTCTCGATCTCATACACCGTTTTCTGGTGTATGAACCCTCAAGCCGCCTTCGCCCCACAGACGCATTGCGTCATCCTTGGTTCACCGTTGAACCTGGATTGGTTTTACCTGAGGGCTATACTGGTTATCCACCTTGGCTGGACGGTTCCAACACCACGTTCACTATGGAGAACCAAACTCGCACTCTCGGGAACCTGTTACAGATGAATGTTGTACGCCAAGGTGGGAGGAAAAACTAGGACCTATGATTACAACCATAACAAATACAGCCACCTAACAAATAAAAAAGAAAGGAAGCGCTATAACGACAGAGCGGAGATGAACCTCAGGCAGCAGCTACCAGAGTCTTGACTGCGCCAAGGGCGTGGTTATCGATCGCGATGCCTAGTGCATTGTGGATCAGTAACGTGCTAGCAATAGGAGATATCTTGTCCTACTTTGAGTCGCATTCGCAGTTTTGTATATCCCGATGAGTCGGTGACTGAGTTCGAACATGTCGTTCCTATACAACCGCATCTGAGGTTCTGCGCTCTGAGACCGAAAGCTAGCTTACCTCAACGAGATGATGATGAACTGCGCGTTCTTCGTACGGTCCTTGATGTAATTTGCGACGATGGACACGTTCCGGAAATCAAGCGCAGCATCAATCTCGTCCATGAAATAAAGAGGCGTAGGCTGGGAAAGATAGTCATGAACGGCCTAAGAAAATAGAAGAGTGTACTTACTTTGAAGACATGGAGCGCAAACACCAGGGCCAAGGAACTCAACGTCTGCAAACTCGTTAAGCTCCCGTACAATCATACGCACACATGACATACCTTCTCGCCTCCCGACAGATTGGAGATATTCTTCCAGCTCTTCTTCGGTGGCATCACGCTGAAGATGATGCCCTCTGAGAACGGATCCATGCTGTCAACCAACTCCAGCTCAGCATTTCCGCCCAGAGTGATCATCTGTTTAAGATACGGTTAGTTTTCCTGCAGGAAGAAAAGAGAAGAAGGTGTGAGAAAAGCGGACCTGGTACATCTCCTTCAACTTCAGAGAGATCAGACTGAACCCTGCCATGAATTCGTCTAGACGTTGTTTCCTGAGACCGTCATACGTCTGCTTCTGTGCATCGCGAGAGTCGGTGATTTGATCGAGGTCTTTGGCACGGCGCAAGTACTCTTCCTCTCGTTTTTTGTAATCCTTCAGAACTGCAAGATTGGGTTTGGCGTTCTTCAGTTTCTCTGGGGAGCAAAGGGCGAGGTCAACGTCACAAATACAATTCGCACAAGGGTATTGCAAGCCTTACCATCGAGTAATTCAGAGTCAGCCACTAGGTTGCGCTTTTTGAACTGGGCTAGTTCTTCGACGCTGTAAATGTGGAGTTCATTGGAAGGCTGGCGCTGCTTCGCTTTCTTCGGTGGGGCTGGCTCCCCAGATTCTTGTTTGACCCGTGGCTCCGAAGGTTCTCCATCTCCATCACCGGCCTCTGCTTCCTCCCCCTCCCCCTCATCATCGTCATCATCATCATCATCACTGCAAGCATGGTCCCGTCAGTCTTGCGTCCATAGTGTAGCAGCACACTTACTCGATCTCTTCAAGCTTCAGCTTGTCATGCTCTGTCTGCCAGTGTTGGAGAGCCTGTTCGTTCGCCGCAGCTTCCTTCTTGACGTCGTTCAACTTCTGGGTCAGTTCCATCTGCAACCTTGTGAATACGCTGTGCCAGAAACACGGGGACCAATGAGCTAGCGAACCTCTTTCTGCCTGAAGACTTCGATCTCTTCCCTCTTCGTCTCAAGCTGCTTCTTGAGGGTCTCAAGGTCATCTTTCGAGTTCTCTGCCGCTGCCTGCGCAGCGTCCACCTTATTCTTCAGGTCATCGAGGTACTGACGGACCTCCTCGAGTTGCGTCTTCAGCTGCTCCAGCTCCTTATCCACCTCTTCGACGCTCGCAGCAGTCACAGCGATCGCCGACGTATACTTAGCCACGTCTTTTTCGGCTTTCGCTTTCGCCACCTCCGCTTTCGTAATCTCGTCGTTGGCGAGGTTGATGTGCAGCTTGAGACCGTCCACAGTGGACCGCTGTTTCAGGAGCCTCGAGCCGCCGATCTCGAGAATCTTCTTCTCGAGGTCTTTGATGGCGTCTTCGATAGCGCCGGATTTCGTTTGGAGCTTCTCGAGTTCCGTAGTCGATGATGCGATCTCCCCCTCCAAAGAGTTGATGCGTGCCATATCACGTGCGTCGGGTTTGCTCTGTGCCCTAGAAAGATTCCAGTCAGCACCGCACACCAGAAACGCCAACGCCACGTCAAGCTCAGACCACGTACTTCAGCTCCTGCACCCGACGCTCAGCCTCCACAAGCCGCTTGCGCCCATTGTTGACATCCATCGTCAGCTTCTCGATGTCCATCTCCATCTGTGGGCCCGCCGTCGTCAGCCGTTCCGCTTCGCCCTCTAGCGCCCTCAACGCCCTCAGCGCGTCATCGAGTTTCTTCCCCGCGTCCTCGCTCTCCTGCTCGTACTGTCTCAGGACCTCAGGCCTCACAGCCTCGGCCGCCAGCTTAGAGCTCATGCCCCCCCGCGACACGTGATTCCCACCACCAGACATGGTCCCTGACGAGTCGATCAGCTGTCCAGCGAGCGTGACGACGCGCCACCGCTTAGAACCTCCGAATGCGATCCTGTTTGCCTGCTCAAGGTCGTCGGCTACGAGCGTATTCCCCACGGCTTTATAAAACGCTGGGGCGAATCTGGGATCTTTGGGCTTGATGAGGTCGAATAAACGGGGCACGTTCTCGGGCGTTTGCATGCGCTCGTTGAGCCTGTCCGTCGCGAGCTTCTCGAGCACCATGAAGGATGCTCGGCCGACGTTTTGCGAACGCAGGAAGTTGATGCAGGCTTGGCCCTGCGAGACGGTGTCGACGACCATGTTGTGGAGAGCACCGCAGGCTGTGGATATGGCTACGTCGTACTTGTCCGGGATGGTTCCGAGGCTGCCCAAGCGGCCCTTGAAAGGTGTGAGTAACGTCTGGGTGGGAGGGGGATAACTAGCTAACAATAAAAGACTCACATGGAAGCCGTCAATACGCCCAGTCTGCTTAAGACGAGTGAGGTGGTCGAGGACTTTATTCTGCGACGTGCTCGCGGCTTGTGAGGCTTTGGCCTCGTCCGTTCTTTGCCGAAGAGACGAAGCCTTGGCACGAAGTTCTTGCACACCAGCTTGCGCGTCCTAGTAGGACGTCCATGAGCGATGAATGAATTTCGCAACAAGCAGGAGGTGCTCAAACCTGGAACTTCTTTGCATGAGCCTGCAGCTCTCCCTGCATCGAAAGCCTCTTCGCCTTCAAGTCATCCAGCTCTTTGATCTAGAGCACCCAGTCAGTAAACGAGAACGCAGCCTCCCGGGGCAACGCATGGGATGCTGACCTTTGTCTGTTGTGCCGATTGTTTCTCCTCAAAATCATCTTGCGCATTCTTAACCGACTCCTTGAGAGCTGTAGCCTTCTTCGCCAATGCGTCCCTCTCGCTCGTGGCAACGTCGATGCTCGCTTTCTTCGTGTTAATCTTTGCTGTCCATGGCTGGAGCTCCTTCTGCTTGACCTCGATTTGGTCGTGGAATACTTGGGTCTTGTCTGTTGTCGTAGTCGCGCGTCAGGTTACCAGATACACGGGAGAAGACGAGTGCATGGGAAGCGAACCTTTCAAGCTATCCCGGATACTCTCGAGAACATCCTCCTCCTTTTTCAAATTCGTCTCGTGCTGATCAATCTCCGCACGCTTCCTCTCAATCTTGGCAGTACTCTCCTCGAAAGTTCGTTCGGCTTCAGCTTTAGCGTGCTCGTCCTGCGTGGTGGGAAGTACGTCAACTACCCACACACACCACAAGGCTGGTCATGCGTGGAAAATACGTTACCTCTTGAAGAGTTTTTTTGAACTTTTTTGCCTTCGTGCTCGCGTGCTTCCGCCGTTCGTCGAGTCCAAGAGCCTGCTTTGTATGAGCGGCTTGATCCTTGGCCGCTGCTTCAGCTGCAGTTTTGACTTCCTAGAGGTACGTGAGCGGTAGATAAATCGTTTGAAACGTAAACGGAAGACTGGAACTAACCTCGTACGCCTTCTCGCGCTCCACAAAGTGCTGTTCTAACATCTCCAAATGGGTAATATCGTCCTTATTCCTCTCCGTCTCAGCATCTAGCTCCTTTTGATGCTTCGTCTGTGGAGTCATTAGCGATATGACGAAGATATTGGGGGAAAAAAACGGGCCCACTCACAATCTGCGTCGTAAACTTTTCCTCGTTGTCCAAACACTTCCAAAGATACCACTGCCAAAGCCTACTCAGCGCTCTCACATGATCGTTGTACATTCTCAGATAATCAAGGGCTTCCTTCCTCTGTGCCTCCAATGCATTCTTTTCGCGCTCGACGATACGAAGACGATTGAGCTTTTCGACCCGCTCGTCGGACAGGGCTTCCATTGCTGCTAGGGCTTCCTCGATTGGGGCTTTGTAGGAGGAGGTTCCGATGATATCTTCGAGGTATTCAAGGAGACCGTCCTCGTGTTCGTTCTGGGCTTTCGGCTTCATTTGAGCGATAGATTCAACTTCGCCCTGTCAGATCAAAACGTCAGTGCCAACATGGAGGCAGAGTTAGAGTCAGAGCCACGGTCACCACAGAGGAGACGCAGAGGAAGGGAGAGTCACCTGCAGGATGAGGAAGCGCTTGTGATCGAGATCGATACCTCGTCCTTTGAGGAGCGCCTGGACCTCGGTAAAGTTGCTCGCTCGTCCGTTGATCGTGTACTTGCTCGAGTTGTTCTTGTAAGCTGTCCGCGCAACTACGAGCTGGGAACCTGGGACCGCCTTGTATGCGTCGGGACCGGGCTTTGAGAAGAGTTAAAACGATGCGGCTGAGAAAAGCGGACGGTCGACGACGTACCAGATCAATAATCTCCCGGAAGTGTACTTCGACGCTACACTCGTCGAGATCAGGGTACCGAGCCGAGTTATGAATCAGCTCAGAAAGTTTTCCCTGACGCATTTTCGATGCGCGATACCCAAACACGAACAGAAGCGCGTCGATCGTGTTCGACTTTCCTGAGCCGTTGGGACCGACAATAGAGGAGAACGACTGATCAAAACAGAGCGATGCTCAATGTACACCTTGACGTTCAAGGCAATAGACACGCACCTTATGGAATGGCCCAATCTCCTGTCTTCCCGCATAACTCTTGAAGTTGACCAGTGCCATTTTGTGAATGACCAGCCGGGATTTGGGGACATTTGATTCTTCCACGGGAGGCGCCTGCGACTGAGTTGGAGGTCTGACTCGGGGCTCCAAAAGTGACCGCTCTTCTTCGTCGACGGGTGCAGCGCGTTTCGGGGTCTGCGACGGTTGACTCGGGGAGCTGTTGTTATTAGCATCTCCTCGTTTTGCACGGCGCGGTGTACTCTTGTAGATCTGATCAAATCCTTCTAGGTCGTCCTCTTCCTCGAGCTCAGAGCGTTCGGTATTTTTGGGTGTCTTGGAAGACGACGCCTTGCGAGTAGCCTTGGGCTGTTTGTTTGTGCGTTTCCCAGAGGCTGGTTTTCGGCCCTTAACTTTTGGAGTTGGGAGTGCGTCGTCCGAGTCTCCATCGTCGGAGATTGCAACAGCTGCTTCTTTGTCCTCTTGTTCTTGTTCTGCCTCTTCCTCCACGTCACTCTCGATACGTGTGACTTTGCGGGATGAGCGCGTGTGAGTCTTTGTCGATGTTGTTGAGGGTGGAGGTTTAGCTGAGGAGCGGCGAGTTTGGCGTGCGGGCTGTGGGTCTTTTTCTTCCTCTTCTTCTGGCTCCTCCTTGACCACCCGACGAGCTAGTCTACGCTTGGTCGCGTTTTCCTTCTCGCCATCTGTCTCGTCGACTGCGAGAGATTGACCGCGTTTCCGTTTGCTGCTCGTGGGTTGGGATGAGGGTACGCTCGGTGTTGATGCTGGTTGGGGTTCGACGGAGGGGCGTGTGGTGCGGGTCGATCTTCGTGGAGGCATATTGGCAGTGTACAGGTGTATTGTGATAGAAAGGATGTCACAGTTCGTACTCAGGGTGTAGTGAAAGCAGCCCAGGAGAAGGCTATGCCTCACAGGGCGTAGTAATTCACCTGGTAAACTACCCAGGTACCGTTGATACCGTTGACAACAATGGCGAGGGGCTGATAGTGTCTTTATCGTTGTGAGACGCGAACTGTCACAAGTCACGAGGCGTGGACTGAGAACACGTGACGTGTCACACGATACCAATTGGTCGGGTTGACGGCAACAAGTTGGTTCGTGACTATCCTCGGAGTTGCTTAGTTGTAATCCCCATCCCACGCAGATCTACCGTGTATAGGCCCAAACATTCTATCCGAGAGCAGGAGAATCGGTCGTGATCACTCAGTGAACTGGCATCACCCCATCACCCTGACTAAGTCACTAGCCATTCCGTTCGGGACCATCCGCGGACCATGTTGAGAGGCAGGCGAGATTGGAGACGCGACATCCCACGGATGTGCTTGTCCTGATTTCTGGTGGCCAGAGAAACCCGTGGGCTCATCCCAAAATACGATCTCGCAGTGCTGTCAATTACCATGAGCAGCCAAGACACCTCCTACTGACCAAAAGTACGCGTGCCGTATCACATCGTTGAGGACCACGCACAACAAACTACACCCTCCGACTCGCCGACCAATCCACCTGTACAACTCTAACATACGTTATGGTACATAACGTCAACTTCTTCAAGATGGCAGAGTCACCTAAAGACATGTCCCACCCAGTTGCAGCGCCCCATCCGGTTGTGATGCATACCTCGCACGTCACGCTATCGGCGGTTCTCCCTGTATTTCTCTGTCGCCCCGTGTTGGTCACAACCTTCCAAGTCAACTGTTCTGCGTGCTCGGGCTTCCTTCTTGCCATCTGGTTGAGCGAACGGGCTGCATTCCTGGCGTGATCTCGATGCACTGCTGATGCTCCTACTAGTAAGTACCTTACATGGGATCGACATCAACATTCTCTTGGCCCACAGAGAGCACTCAGACCTGGTATGCAGTGCTCGGGTGACGTCCTCCCTTGTTTACGCAGAAGAAACGTTTCGTTTTCTCTCATAACATTTGCTGGGGTCGGGGATATCAAAAGTCTGGCACAGGTACATATTCGAAAACGATGCACGTCCTACATTCGCAGCTGTTAAAGCAACAATACACACACATAGATATCACACATAGATAGAAAAACCACTACTTCTCCAGGCCCACCTCATAACCCCTCCCACCCCTCCCCAATCCCCTCCCAAACATCCCACTTCCGCCCACCAAGCCACCTCCCCACTCTCTCCACGTCCCTTTCCTCCTTCCCTTCCTCCACATCCTCAAGCACCCCCTCTCCCACCCCAAGTACTCCCGTCTTTCCTTCTCCCGCACCCCCCAGCGCCAACACAGCCCACCCAATCACCATCATCCCCGGCGGCCTCTGCTCCCCCGCACTCGCAAGCGCAGTCTCCACATCACCCAGCGTCGACACAACCACCCTCTGATCAGGCATCGACCCACGCTCGATGATCGCGATGGGTGTACACATGGGGTATGCAGCGCCATCTCTCCGTCCCTGTCCCTGTCCCTGGCACACCGGTCCAGTCAGCGCCTGTACGACCTCTCCCAGCCGCGCGACACCCATCAGCACAAGGAGGGTCCGCCCACGCTCGTACCCCGGCAGCCGCACCGCCCGTCCCTGCCTCCCCACACCCGTGCACACCACGAACGAGTCCGCAACTCCCCGGTGCGTCACAGGTATCCCTGCAAACGTGGGCGCAGCCAGAGCAGAGGAGATGCCCGGGATAACGACGGGAGGGTACCCATGCGAACGGAAGTAGATGATCTCTTCGCCAGCGCGGCCGTAGACTATCGGGTCTCCCTGTTTTAACTAGTCACCCGAATTGAGCTTGTCATATTCGTTTGACGGATGGAAGAGAATATACGTACACGAACGACGGTCAATCCGCGGTTAGCAGCCTCCACAGCAGCCTCCATCATCTCCGCCTGTGCACCGTCTGCATTACCGGGAAACTTGCGCGCAATACGCACTTCCACGTGAGGTGGGACGAGCTCGAGGACAGCAGCAGGCACGAGTTTGTCAGAAAGCACCAGATCAGCGTATTTCGTCAGTGCGTTGTGTGTCGCGAGTGTGAGGAGGGACGGGTGGCCAGGGCCAGAGCCGACAAGAAGGATGCGGCCTTTCCTTTGACTGGGAGCAGCCAGGGCTAGTCCGTGCTGTGACTTGTTCTCTTCGTCTGTGGGGAAGTATGCTGGTGCAACTGCACCCTCAGCATTACAAGGCAACCCGACCCCCCCATCCAGAATCGCCCGCATCTCGCGTTCCGTCATGGCTGCAAGCCGCGGGATCGGCCAATACTCGCTAACCTGTGCGACCCACTTCATCTGGCGTCTAGCAGCCTCGGCTCTGCTTTCCTCTTCTTCCCCCTTGCTGGCACCTCCGCCTCGCATCGGTACGGGTCGATTGGGAGTCATGACCCCACTATCCTCGCCCTCCTCTCCCTGGACGTCGACGTCTCCTTCTCCCGCGGGGTACGCACATTCTCTCGCAAGTTCCCTCGCCATCTTTCTGAGTCGCCCAACCTTGGTGACAGCGCCCCCAACCTCCCTCGCCAAGCCCGCGACGATCTCCCTCCGTATCCTCCCCCCAAGTCTGCACCCCTCCCCATTCGTCGTGACCCCGACCTGCAGGGCTGTCTTCGCCCGCGTGACGGGGTCCACGAACCGGTGTGCGGCTGCGAACGCAAAGTCGCAGAGCTCAGGCATGTCGGTGACGTTGATAGGTATACGGTGGGCCCGACAGAGGCGTGCGATGCGGGGGGCGATGAGGCGTGCGTAAGAGCCAGGGGGTGAGGGTGAGAGGGTGTCAGTGATGCACACCAGGGATACGGCTGGAGTTTCGGTGAGATATCTATCTAGCGCTGATATGTCCCTGTCCATGTCTGATATGGCCCCAGTTCCATGTTCGGAGACGGGCAACACACGCCAATCAAGCACGTTCACCTGCCCACGTTCCGCCCGCCAGTGAAGCTCTTCACAGACAGCACCTAGCCCGCCGTTCACGAGCACGATGACCGCCGAATCTGCCTCGAGCGCCGCGTATGTTCTTGATGCTGCCAATGCATCACCTCCCACGATCAACGTCGTCTTTTGGTGCATCCTGAAGGAGAGAAGGAGGGATGCGCCTCCTGTAGGTGGTGGGAATGGGTCCATCGTCTCGTCTGTCGCAACTTGTGGGAGTTAGAGGTAGTAGTAGTACGCTGAAGGAGGGAAAGCGCTAGTCACGGCGTAACAGCTGAGGCTATATAATATTTTACTGTTCGACATGACAGGAGAACCTTGGCATTCTGGGAGCGATAGCGATAAGAAGTTCGTGATGATGAGCAATTGGGTCGTCCTGGACCTGATTATGTCAGCATTGAATGAGCATGGTTGGCACTTGTCGCACGACCACGATCA
Organism: Paxillus involutus ATCC 200175; assembly: GCA_000827475.1. Taxonomy (NCBI): domain Eukaryota; kingdom Fungi; phylum Basidiomycota; class Agaricomycetes; order Boletales; family Paxillaceae; genus Paxillus; species Paxillus involutus. Next base: position 306,413 of record KN819348.1, read on the forward strand.
GAGCCATTGCGTCCATGCAGCTCGTGGACAACGACACCGTGAGCGATCTACTCGTCTTCATACCCAACGACGACCCATACCCATACTCACCCACACGCATAGTTCCTCAGGCAGCTCAACGCGCTATTCGAGTCCGCAAAAGACAAGGGTGCGATATGGCTCACACATAAACGCCGTGCGTGCACTCCTTCATACCCTGTCTAACCCCTTCAACCAACCCCCACATCACTGACCCTGCCCCCTCTCCCTTCATGCAGTAACGCATGATGGCCAAGACGCCACCATGACCGACGCAGACGCTCACGACACCACAAGCACGAAAGAATACCCTTGTCTCGTCCGTGTCACAGACGGAAAGAAAGCCAAGTTCTCCACTCACGTAAGTTATCCTCACCCCCTCCCCTGATCCCACCTGAAATCGGGCCTCATCATCCCACTACATCCCACCTCAAATCGCACCATCTCCTCGGCACTATATCCCACCTCAAATCACATCACCCTCAAATCGTACCTCAAATCGCACCCCATCACCCCCTCACCATCTTACCCAGGTCACCCCCGCAAACCTCTCCAAATTCCACACCGCCTACGGCACCCTCCTCAAAGCCTCCTTCACAGCCCTCCGCAAGCGCGACAAAAAGCGCGAAAAACAGCGCGCAGAGCAATTCGCAAAACGCAAACAACGCATCGCAGAACCCGTCGTCGTCAGCGGGCCAAAACGTGGGAATGGGCGGCGGAAGAGACAGAGACTGGGCAAGGCGGTGGGGAAGCAGGAGCAGGCTAGGGAGCGCGCTGTCAAGAGGGAGGAAGATAGGGCCCAGGTGCAGGCTTCGACGTCGGCACTGGTCAAGGCGGTGGTGAAGCAGGAGCAGGCCAGGGAGCACGCTGTCAAGAAGGAGGAGGATTAGGCCCAGGTGCAGGCTTCAGCGTCTTTCGTTGCGTAGGAGTACAACCAGGTTAAGATGCATGGATAATCAACTGGTCATCACGATAAAATGGATGTGGGCAAGTACAGACTGCAGAGGTAGAGTGAGTGTAAAGAGCGAGTCGTAAAGAGTGTGTCGTAAAGAGTGAGTCCTTGTGATACAGATGATAGTAAGTAACAGCAGACAATAATATTGGTATATTGATTGAGATCGAGCTCCAAAAACGTTCAAAACGTTTCAAGGCTCCATGCGTTAATGTGCACCAGAGTCCCAAATCCCAATCTCAGCAGCACAGCCAACACCCCTGGCCATGCTGACTAGCTATGCTCGCAGTCGTGCTCGCGCGCCTATTGCTGTTCGTGTTATCTGAGTCCCAATCATCAACGTCCTCACAACCTCCAGCTGGAATCGAAGCATCCCGGGGACCATCAGCAGCCGCTGTGACACGCTGCGGGTATCAATGAGCATCAGAACACTGAGTAGGTTAAAGCACGTGAACGACTCACGTCCGGCGCATATGCAGAAGCTACGACGGTAAGCTTCGGTACGTGCAACATCTCCCGAGCGCGTTGTCCGATATGTGAAATCGATTTGGAGATCTCCGGAACACGTATCTTGAGGCGTGCAGCGAGCCGGGATCTCAGCGGGGGTGTCTCTTGAGCAGCATCTTCATGCTGATCGCATGGAAGGGGAGGGGTCGGGTCAACCGGGCCCGAGGTGACTACGAAACGCTGGACAGTGTTAGGGACCTGGATGATGAAAGGTATGGAAGTATAAAACTCACATCCAGTAGAGCATCATTGCGTAATCTCGGGCCGAAGGGGACGGCATTTTCGACCTGTTCGGTGGGTTCATCCGGAGGCACCTCAACTCCTCGAGGCTTCATAACCTAGGCGTCATTACACACATAGGAATAAAGGGGAGATGGACGGCGTACATCTTGTCCTAGCGCAGGGGGACCACCGATGTTCTCCCTGCCGTCTAGCTCGAAGCTGACTTCTAAGGGAGACTGGGACATGCATCTGTCAACCAATATGTTTCAGCTCAATGTATAACTGATCACTTACCACAATAACGTCAGGAAGAATATAAGGCTAGGATTCAGAAGCATGTCAAAATATGCACTGGTAAAGCTCTTGGTTGCGTACCTGTTCAACCGACTCGGTAGAGGGACTGTATGATCAAAACATTCGTCAGCATAGAAACAAGGCCGAGCATCCAAGAAAGCACACTTACGGAAGTGGTACAGTCGGAAGCCGGTCCGAGCGTAAGCCATCCGTCCAATGAGGACTACTAACAGGAACAACCCTCGGCCTCCTGGCTTGGGACACAGTGGAACTCGTTGAAGCAGCCCGCAATCTAGCATCGGGACTCGACACCTCCGCCTCGGATGGTTCCACAACTCCGAACACATCTGTCCAGTGTGACCCACTCGGAAGACTGATGTTCGGAGCTGGGGGTAGGGTGGGGGCTAGAGCACGTTCACCCTCCCCTTCTCGCGCAACTTCAACGATCTCGTCCCCCCATGGGTTAGAGAAGTGGGAGTGCGAGGTAGATGTGTGCTCTTTGTTAGCACGGGAGTGGTGTTCAGTGGGTGAGGCACGGGGGTCGATAGTAAGAATTGGTCGGCGGGGGGTGGATGGATCCCCATTATTGGAAGGCGAAGCTGGAGATTGTGGAACGTCGCTCGTCAAGGCCGGTGTGGGTGTCCCAGTCGAAGCTCCCACGCCGAGGTCTACGACGAGGGTAGCGTCAGTGGATGCGCCGTCCATGGTCGCATGTTCCGACTGTAAGGGATGGGTACTCGTCCTGGAAGCGTCAGTGAAAGCGTTATCAAACCAGTGCCCGCAGCGTAATGGAATGGAAGGTGCTTACGCAATGATTCTCGACGCTGCGGAGTCGCCGTGGCGACTAACTGGGCTCGTCTTAAGACTGGGCAACACGAACAGCTGCGCTCTCGTCGTTACAACAGTCTCGGTGTGACGCCGAGCGACTCCTCTTGTCTTGTGTACGAGGCTCGAGAAGCTTCTATCATACCGTCCGAGTCAATTCAAATGCATGAGTGGAAATGCGGAGCGACATACCTTGAGGATTTCAAAGGTGGGGTATCTCTTGGAGATAAGTGTGATATCGTCGTGTGGTTCCCTTGCTGCGTGGCACGGGGTAGACTTTGAACCTGGTTGTGTGTGACAGTAAGCTGCACGTGGCCCTCTCTCCCGCGTGGGCTCATGGCTTACGTCGTGCGTTTGTCGCAGCCGAATGTTTGACGTTGACTCGGACAGAGTTGGAAGTAAGTAAAGTTGCGTCAGTCTTGGTTGGTCTTTTGCAATTGGGGGTACAAAGAGTAATAGTCACTGCAGAGGGTATAAGTATAAGTTAACTTGAAGTAAGCGACGTGATGCGTATTTGAAGCAGGATTCAGACGGGCTGTGCGATGCTGTACTTACCCTGCAGGAGGATACTTACAAGCTTGGTTACCACCATCGGATACATAATCTTATCACTTGTAATATGTCAACTACTGTGTATACACGACTAGTTGGCCCTTACCAGTGGGCATATACATCAAGCTGGTACAATCCGAAAAGTTGGGTGCCCAACCTATCTTCACATTGGCGTAAGCCTGGCAGATACGAGTCCCCAGGGGAAGTACTTACACTTGCGCCGCTCATTCCTGTGGTACACGATGGTCCGAACAATTTGATCATAACACCATGACCGAAGCAGGATCTGGAGAGTTACTAGCTCGTAGTACGAGTCAGAAGGCGGGCCCGGCGGACTTCCAAATACTGTCTGTCCTGTGGAGGTACATTGCCAAGGCTAAATTTGTGCCTTCTCCATCTGGAGCCGCAGTGCACTGCCAGTGCCACCAAATATTGAACGACACCTCGAAATCGTTGCAGCCCCGAGCCGCCGCACACGTGAAACCGTCCTCTCTCATTTAATTTGATTTATACAGCGCTGGGCGCTGGACGTTGGACGTTACCTCCAAGCGAAACTCATCATGCATCAAGGGGCGCCTGTCGACGGGTCGCCATGTCCAAGACATGGTCTACAGCATGCAGTCAGCACCGGTTCACGACGCCGCTGCCTACTGAGGGCGGCATCTCGTCGGGGAACCTCCAGTACTTGGTCCTCCACGAATGTGACCACGTAAGCCTGGCAAGTTACTACGTGGACTCATCATTCCATCATGCCGCAATCTGAAATGAAGCAACCCCGCAGTCAATGCCGAGATGACTTGCAGTGCCGCATCTGGAGGCGGTCGAGTAACGTCATTCAAGGACTATACTCTCCGAGTCTCTCATTGGGAGCCTAAGTGACTCTAAAACGAGCCAAGTATCCGCACCATACCAAAAGGGGTCTCTCAAGAGACTCAGCTGCCCGTGGCAGAGCTGAGTTAGCTACGCAGGTTGAGGGTATCGGAACTTCGATCAACTTAATCACGGCTGGCGCACATCCATATGATGCCGTGATCACGATGTTCCGACTCACAGGAATCCCCAGTTCCCCACACTCACATATGCTCCAACAGACTTCCAACAGTCACATCAGAGAGTTACAGGATATCATATTGGAACTTCGGCCGGCTACGTCCGATAGACTGGACAAAGGACTCTCAGAGCCTGTGTTCGGTGCCGATGACGTGTCTACCTCCAACTGTACATGATGCACCATCTTGCCAACCATGCCATGATGCATGACCCTTGACTTCAACACTCCGGCCTGCCACCTCCGATGGATTGGCCAGCCTAAACCCGAGCACGTCAAAAACTGCCTCCGCTCTGTCGCTATGCCATAACCACAGACGCCCAACCCTGACCTCTCCAATCGGTACCCCGAAAATCGCGGGTCCGCATTCTCTACGATGCACGAATCCAATTTGTCTTTCCTTCGCCCACGCAGAGAAGATCAAGGGCCAGAACCGCACCATTTGACGAGTTGGGTATATACTGGACGGACGTCCGATTACGGTAGAGCATCTGACACCACAACCAACCGTCAGTAATACCATCTCGACACCCGGCACACCACCCTCACTCCTACATACGCTTATCAAAGATTGGCCAGCCTAAACCTGAGCACGTCAAAAACTGCCTCTGTTCTGTCGCTATGCCATAACCACAGACACCCAACCCTGACCTCTCTAGTCGGTGCCCTGAAAATCGCGGGTTCGCATTCTCCATGATCCACGAATCCAATCTGTCTTTCCTTCGCCTACGCAGAGAAGATCAAGGGCCAGAACCGCACCATTTGACGAATTCTAACTTATCCATGCAGCCTTCAAACCCTCACGCCACGCTTCCTCTCCCCCTGCTACATCCCATCCAATGGAAAGCCACACGATCGCGAACTCGGGATGGTGCTCTCAGGCTCGTTCCATCCTGTCTCGTTTAATCGCATCGCATCTCGCAGAATCGCAGCGTGGCCCGCTCAGCACTCAGCACTCACCAAGCCCTGTCCCTGCCCGTCCCAAGTCCTTGCATCAGCCCACCACTAGTACTCCACCATCCATACGTCGTACATCCCCACGCCCCGTATCCTCCTCCAAGTTTTCCTCTCTCGGAGTCGGTCGTCGTCGACATTAATATTAATAATGAGTTTGTGTTTTGTAATCATACACATGCACATGCCAAAATCCGAGTCCATGTCCGAGTCTATTCTAATCTCTAGTCCAAGCGACCCACCCTAGCTCCGGATCCCTCTCCAGGCTTCCAGGGCGGCGCGCGTCTACATTGACAATCTGCTACAATCTGTCATCCCGAGCTCGTATGACAATTTTAATTCATGTGCTTGAAGTCTTGTGTCAAGTCGCGTCGTATAGAACTAGCGCCCTACTAGCGCTGCCCTGAAGACTGACACTGACAGGGTTCACCCGTATCTCAGACATCGACGTCGGCAGGAAAATAACCCAGTATATTCCCTTGAGAACAACAATCGACAAACGTTGCACAACCAACAGTACCCCAAAAATAACAATAAAGAGAGGAAGGAAGCACCCGCATGAAAAAAAAAAGGAGAAATGCACGCTAACAACTAACCCAAGGCTCAAGCCAGACACATCAACTGACCCGACATCAGAACCTTCCCAAACAAAAACCGAGATCAGACGAGAGGACGACGAGAGGATGAAATGCAACAGTCGATAGTCGGAGAAGTAGTAGGTATATATAAGAGTATGAGCGCGGTCAAAGGACCGCTTTTTGGAGGGTTGGTGAGATGCGACGCCCAGCTGAAGCGCTGATGAGTGGGGGAGTGGTGTACAGTAGAGGAAGCAAATATCCGATGAAGATGAGGAAAACGTCCTGTCCGTGTGTTATGGTTTATGATCTGAGGGAGTATGGTGTTGCATATGTAGGGATAACAAGAGACCGAGGGAAACCGAACGAAACGGAGATGGCGATGGGTGGTTATACAAGTACACTAAGCAGATATGAAGAGATAAACAAGAACGAAAACCCAAGAGAGATGCATGTCTAGTATGGTGTGCCCGCAGTCACGTAACCCAACACGAATACAAAACAGCGCGGCTTGTATTCGCGCCCGTAAGATGGGATCGAATAAATTATGTCGTCGTCATGGATGGTCGTACAGATCAATCGAGCGGAGCTGGGTTGTTTCCCAACACCAAGCGCGGGTTACGCCAACACACCGCCATCACTCCCATAGGCATGATTCGGCGATGGCTCCTGCGCAAAGCACCACTGCGTCACAAACGCTTTATACAGCGACTCGTTGTTCAAACCCTGTTTACCACCCCCATTGGGCAAGCCGGGTAAACCAGGCACACGAACTCCTGGAACGGGCCAAGAATCCGAAAATTGTCGGGGTGGTGACCTTGCGATCGGTCGCTTGGTCGTCGCCGACCACTCCCAGTCATGGAGATGTGTCGGTTGTGCCCCAACATCATGCTCCTCAGCATCGTCGCGCATGGAAGTTACGGGATGTCCACCGAGGATTACGTGCGGGTGTATGGTGGGGGAAAGGGAGGGGGTTGAAAGCGTAGACGAGGCGGGTGACTCGTCGCGGTTTGACACAAAGGGAGGTGCAGGCTTCACCGAAGTTATGAGAGGAGGTGGAGATCGCCTCCGAGGTGCAGTAGTATCCGAGGGGGATGAAACGGATAGTATAGGACGTGTCATCGGCGAAGCATAGTTTGACAGGCTCAGCTTTCCAGCATGTGGGGCAGTCGGGTGTCTATCCTTTGAACCAGGGAAAGATGTCGGGGAGGATATCTCGTTGCTAGGTCGCGAGGAAGCGGAAATCCCTAGTGCACGGTCGCCACGAGTAAATGGGGATGTGAGTTTATTTTGAGATGAAAACATGTGTGCTGTCGATGATTAGACATAAGTATGGACCAGTAGGCGGATTCAAATAAAACCGTACCAGGGCTAGTATCTCGACGCGGTCGACCGGGGGCAATTGCGGCAGCAGATAGAGCAGGTCGGAACGAAACACGGTAGTTTCTTTCACTGTTGTTGTCCCACCATTCACCCGGGCTGGAGTCAGGTCCTGGGTGCGTGTAGTTGACTCGATAACGGGCAGCTAGCCAAAGGACCCGTGTGCTCAAAGAGTGTGCGTAATCTTCAAGGCGAATGTTGAAAGTAAAGCGGTCCCACCCCGTTTCTTTTGGGACAGGTCCGAAGAGGTCCCCAACGGTCGTACGAGGTGGACGGTCAGAAGAAGGTTGAACGTGGGAAGGCAGTGCTGGAATTGAGTCGAGGTAATGGGCACTGACTTCGCTGACGGTTTGCCACTCGTCGAGGGTGAAACGGATCGCTACGTGTTTCTCAAATGCAAGATTACGTACGAGGACGGAGCCCGACAACTGCGGTTTTGAGCCCACACTGGAAGGGGAAGGAGACAGCACGAGAGAGTCGATGTGTACATTGGCGTATTGAGAAGAGTGATGCGATGGGACTGGTGAAGACTTGACGGGATCGATCTCGTAATGGTAGTGGGTGGGTGGAATTGCAGGAAATGGGAAACGATTGGGCGGGGCGTCATCACCTTCGGTTTCCGTCTCTTCACCGTTGTTGCTTGCGGGATTGCTGAGAGCAGCAGGGCGAGCGGAGCGGTTGAAAAGGCGTACGGTAGCAAGACCGCCCTCCTGATCAGGGAAGTGAACATTTTTATGAAGGATTACCGGTGATGAGGGTTCAGAACGTGCACGGAGATGTAAGTATTGAGGCTGGGAATCTGAGGCCATGGATGGGGTGGAGCAAGACTTGAGGGAGGATTTGAGTGGTTTGCCGTTGGAAAGGACGATGGGGGAAGATAAACCCCTGGCAAGCGGAGGGCGATGAGTAAGAGAGGGCGAGGGCAAGGGGGATGGCGAAGGGGAGGTGGAGCAGGGGAAGGGAACGGATGCTGGAGGCAGGTCAGAGCCCGACAAATTTTTAGGTGGAGACGAGGGAGGTGAGTGTACTGAGAGAGGATGGTCGTCAACAGAATCAGAGGAAGAATAGTCATCATGCTCGTTATTGAGATGGAAAACGGGTGATTTGCGCGTAGGAGGGGCAGTCTGAGAAGACTTTCGTCGAGGGAGAGAACCCAAAGAGGCGAATGCACCGGGACCGCGTTCGTCAGAGAACGAAGGGGTGGATGAGTGGCTGCGACGGATGTCTGGAACGCTGCAAAGCATCTAGTGAAGAGAGGTCAATAAAAGGGAAGAGCTGCATTGAAGTAGCTGCGCACCTCTCTATAGAGGGAGACAGCAATGATGATGAGAGGGTGTAATAGACCAGCTGTGTGGCGAGAGACGTTTATTTTCCACCTAAATAGTTGGCTATGTCTCCTCCTCGCCGAGATCACGAACTCCCTCCGAGATCTGGATCTCATCGGCATCGCAGTGGCTCCACTTTAGAATCGTCCAGATCCCTCTTCAGATCACACGTTCCTTATCGCACCTAACTCTCTTTTCAATTTTAAAATTCAGCGATTTCCTTTTTAGGAACGTCTAGTCCCTCTATGAACAACGACTGCCTCCGTTCGAACTGATCGAAGGGTCTACGCTATCTCACCTACAATTGACCTACACATGTACCCTCCCTTATCATATTCACTAGTACTCCTCCTTTTTTCCCATGGCACAGCCGCTTTCCCGCTTGCGCCGTTTGTCGTCCAGCTCCATTACCAATACGAAGGACCTCCATTCTTGACGGCGAAACGGCGGTCTTGGTCTAGAAGCAACCCGTTCTACTTGATCAGTTGTGACGCCTCCGCATCCAGTAAATATTGTTCAGCTCTGGGCCCATCATCATCTGATCTGCTGGTGTGCACCGACCAGCGGACTCCAGGGTCGCGCTGGGTTAGCCAAGTTCCTGTTCCGAATTTCCGCGTCACCTTTTCGTCATCGCTTCGCACTTTCATCCAAGGCTGACACCTTCTCCTGCGAACCGCATCTCCACCTTCCATGCTCCACATGGAGTGTGTGATCCAGTCATGGCAACGCTAACGACGATCTTGCTGGCCTCTCTAGCCCCATTTTTAGCCTTATTCTCTCCTCAAAAGCGATTCCCCGTACTCCTTCACCTCCTCCGTGATTTTCGCACCACCTCTGAGAGCCCACACCTCACCCCAGTACCACTATAACAAAGGCCTACTCCGCTCGGTGGCGAATCTCCTGCGTGCTCTCAATTCATAATGTCTAATCCTCATCATTCCTTATCGCCGAAGCTGGAAATCGAACCAAGGATACTCGTCCAGCTCTTGAATTCTGTGCTCCCCCTACGATCCACCTGGTCGAATGCTTCCGCTCCACCCTCACATTTCCTTCCAAGTGATTGGACCTGACATCGTTATATTCTTAAATTCCTGATTACAGCTGGACTCCCTCGAATAATCGTCTCCAGGTGGAGTTTCGCCGCGATCGAGGAGTTCCTTGCCTGGTCCATAATCCATCATTACCATTATCAAACCATTGAAATTCTTTGCATTTTCCGCTTCTCCTTTCGACGCTCCGACTTGGGCACCACTTTCGTTCTCATCGGCGCGCCTACTCTGTCACGCAGTGCCGGTCCGTAGTTTACACATCTTATTCATCGCCTCTACGCTTTATCGGTGCGAAAACGTAAGCAGATATGTTTTACGCGACCAAAACCCTCAGTGTGCTGCGCAGTGACAGATAACTTATGTCTGCGCGATCCGATTTGTCTATTTCGAAGACGAAGCTGTCAAATTTGCGATCCTGGTGGTAAGGAATTCAATCCAGGTAGTAGGGTAGTACTTATGTGGTGCTCCACGGCTTGTACGATGTGATCCCTGTGTTTCATTATACTTATCTATCTCCGCCGAGTTATCTCTCAGACGAACGGCGGTTTCTCCGACTCGTCTCGACATCAACCAGGTGACGCCTTTATTATTATGAGGCTCATTGCGGCCAACGGACTCGACGCGTTTAGATGCCGGGGTAGATCCTTAGTCCGTAACGATCCCCTGAATTCAACCCATCTTGCGCTCCCTATATTTACGAGCGCCTCCCCCACTTTTTGATGGTGGTGGCGCAGAGAACATATCACGCACAACGCCCCAGGCACACCCTCCCCGCCCTCAAGGCCTCCCTGCCCTCACTGATCGCAAAATGCCGATCGATCCCACCGCTTGGCGCGACAACCCGTTCTAACACCCCACTTCGAAATTCTTCTTTTCATGAATCGTGTCACCTACGTTAACCAACCCTCCGACTCGATCCGAGAACAGAGTAGGGACAGTACAACCCCCTCGCCTATCTAATATTTTGGTCGATAACCGTCCTTCACGCTTCCTATTTCAAACATGGACGGGCCAAGAGATCGCGTGAGGTGTAGTGCAAGGTCACCGGGGGCTCTCGTCGCTCCACACTAGTGACAGACATTAATCATGTCAGGAAGATAACTATACCCCACCATCTCGTCGGTAACGCAATGTGATCCAGTCCTAGGACTCGCCACCTTATTGTCTCCGATGAGTTGCGCCCTACTGTTAGGTAGACTGCAGCGAGATCTGCTATTGCGCCACCACCAGCCACTGCCTCGTGGGTTATACGTTTACGAGGGGCCCTAGATCGGCGCACTCTAATTAGCGCCTTGAAGGTTGATTCGATGGTCTTCAGGATCAGAAAATCAGTTTCGAAGCGGAAGTGGAAGACGTTTGCGTGGGATTCATACTGTTACTACCATTCCATTTACTGACATTGCCTATGGATGGAGACAGAACGCCTCATGACACGGATTTGAAGTACCACGGAATAGCTCAGGTTCGAGAACTTAACCCCTAGGAGGCCTCTGTCTCGACGCGCCGCATAGCCCCCATCGCATCGATGGTCAGTGCATGGAATTGCGTCCCAGTAACCTGGCGGCGTTCTCACTTCGACTTCGCGATAGCGGATATCCCGCATGTGTGAATGAGTATACATAACTTACCTCAGTTCGAGCTCGCACGTGTGCGTGTCGGATCCTCCTATCCTACCCGTATGACAGAAAACCGGATATCAGCGGGTTAATTGGCCAGCTTGTAGGATTGATTGTCGCCTTTTGTTGTAGGCCAGTTATGGGCGTTTAAATATGGACGCACCCACTGGCCGGGTCCGGATTTACAAGTTGCTTTGTTCTAGGACTTCCTAGGTTCTCGTTCTCGTTCTCCCAAAGTTCTCCCGAGCACTCCCCGGGCCCCTGTGCTATACATAACGAAAAAGGTACCATGACGGAACACTCACGTACCCAGGTTCGGGGGTAGGTTCAGACTAGGTTCCGCATATACCAACAATATTAATATTGGTGATCGTCCGGGATTCCAGTAGTACGTGACTGACGCGGTACCGATCCCGATGGATCCCGATGGGCGCCCGGGTGAGGTGCCAGTGCTTGTGGTACTGCTTCGTGGAGACTCGGATTCTCTGACTCTGACATCCTTTCACTCGCTTCGTTTGTCTGTACATTCTCATCGGAGGGATCGTTCAGATCTCAGACTCAGACCACCGCATCGCCTCATCACTCAGCATCCCGACATACCGCAGCAAACAAACACCGACCGTGCACTGGGATCGTCCCAACGCCCTGGACCAGATAAGATAACCAACTGTACATCACAACAGTCTCGTATCACAACCAACCCACAGCTGCCGTGCCAAGGCACTGTATCCAGAACCCTGATCCTGCCAATCACGTCAATCACTATTAAAATCATGCAACGATCGGCCAAGACCTCGCTATGATGTCCAATTCCAAATGTATGAGTGAAAAACTTCAAGTGTACCATGTGGGCGTGCATGCGTGCTCGTCCCTCGCAGTAATTTAACCATGTCTTAGCCTACATAATACCATGCCGTGACTCGGACCTCGCATCTAGTCGTAAAGTTGACGCCACATGGTGCGTACGTCTCTTCCATTCCAATCTGATAGCGCTGGTGACATTATCACTCACTATCAGCGTATAGTGAAACCCAGTAAAACTCGAAAGGCCTCAAGATTGATACAGATCACCCACGATCGGCTGTTTCACCCAAATTCCAAATTCGATCCCAATAATCCATGGTCCGACAAACATGGACCGACGGGCGGAGACAAGTCGATAATGACTGTATTATCGATATCACAGAAATGCAGCAATACGACATCCCGCCCC
>KN819348.1:395498-421863 GCA_000827475.1 Paxillus involutus ATCC 200175
TCGGATTTGGCAAAACGCTTCTTCCGACCTTCGTCTACTGAGAGCGGAGCCTGTACAATGTACGTGAGAATGTGAGTGGAAATCGGGAGATGTCACGAACATCGCTGGTGGGTAATACGTCTTTAAAGAAGTTGGCGCTAATTGGGTCGGATGTTTCATTGGTTCCTCCGAGCGGTGCCACTGCAGAGCTCTGGAGGAGGAATGAGAACCAGTTGATACGCTATCATGAAGGAAGACTCGCCTTGAGGATATCGCGCAACCACGATGAGTCGCTGGGGAGCTCGTCCTCTTCCACATTCTTCCCCTCGTCGTCATCCTTGGGACCTTGCGAGTGTGTGTCTCTATGGGTGTCTTCGGGGCTGCCGGGTGTAGGCGGGTCTTCACCCTCGTCCCTCTCTTCCACATCTTTGCTCTCGTCCTTGGGACCTTGCTGGTGCGTGCCTGTACGAGTATCCCCTGGGTCACCGGGTGCAGGCGGGTGTTCATCCTCAGCTTTCTCTTCTACATCTTTCCCCTCAATATCATTAAACTCCGATGCAATGGTAACGACCAGCTCATGCCTAGCAAACTCGACAATCTCCTCACCGCTTGGCCGCTCTGTATTGATGGGAGCCCAGCATCGTTGCATGAATGCCCATTGATGGTCAGTGAGCAGGTCTTCATTGGGCCTTTGCGGAGTCCTCCCTTGGGAAATTATATATAGCACTTGTGCTTCACGGGTAAAATAATGGTAGGGCACTTTCCCTGTCAGAATCTGTTGATCGTTCAGATGCATCTTTGCACGAGAACAAACAGCGCGTTGGTAGGACAAACCTGCAACATGATCATGCCAAACGAGTACACGTCGCTTTGTGGCGTCGGAACAATGCCGGGTGGATTCTCTTCATCAGGTTCCTGCAGGCCGAGTAGCTCAGGAGCTGTCCAGCGTAGCGTTCCTGGCCCTTGATGGCTTGTCGCAAAGGTTGATCCCCCGAGTTCTGTCAACAACCTCGACAGACCGAAATCAGAGATACACGCTCTCCCGTTGTCATCAACGAGCACGTTTGACTGCATGTTTGGCGTGTAAGTATTGACGGGACCAATGTAAATGAGACCACGTACGCCCGACAGATCACCGTGCACAACAAACTGGGAATGCACTATCAGTCATGACATATGAGCTACCTAGTATTAGCTATGATTGAAGCATCGACACTTACAGTACTGTAAACCTGCAGCAACATCGCTGACCTACATATGATGTCCATATTAGATTTGCACTCAATACCAGGGTTGAAACGAACGCCTACCAGAGTAAGTCTTTCCACCTTTGTTAAGGTATCATCTCGGCGTCCCAGATAAGACGTCAATGAGCCGTTTTCAAGCCACGGACAGACCGTAGCGGGAAACTGCCCGAACCCCATGGTGGTCCCAAAGAGTGGTAAGACATTGATGTGATCGAGGTTCAACCACGTTTTGGTCTCCCGACGGTATCTCTGGACAGCTCGTTGGAATAGGACAGAGGGTGGGAGAAATTTCACGATGCTGACCTTCTTCTTTTCCTTGGCATCATCACCATCATTGACGGAGGACGTACGGACCGTTTTCACGGCAACCTAGATGGATTGTCAGTTCAGATGGCTTCAGAAAGATGAGAGAACGTACATAAATAGATCCCGCTCATGCGGAGAGTGCCTCTGTAGACGTCCCCGATGCTGCCCGATGCAAATGGGTGTTCCCCATCTAGCACGACATACCCAGTGAGATCAGTTGGAAATCTGGAACGACTACCATACGAGTGCGTTCGTGAGCTATCCAACTTCACTAGTATCATTGCTCACATATCATTGAGATTCCACGATGACTTGCTGGGAGGGCCGTCCTTTCCTTCCACATTCTTGCCCTCCTTGGGACCTTGCGGGTATGTGCCTCTATGAATATCTCCCGGGCCAATGGGTGCAGGCGGGCGTTCCTTCTCTTCCACATCTTTGCCCTCGTCAGCGTCCTTGGAATCCTGGGGGTGCGTGCCTCTATAGGTATCTCCGGGGCCGCTGGGTGCAGGCGGGTGTTCACTCCCGTCCTTCTCTTCCACATCGTTGCCCTCGATATCATTAGGATCCCGTGTAGTGGTGGCAACCACCTCATGCCTAACAAACTCGACGATCTCCTCGCCACGTGGCCGCACTTCACGCGCATCGATGGAGGTCCAGCATCGTTGCATGAATGCCCATTGACCGTCAGTGACCAGGTCTTCACTGGGTCGTTTCGGAGTCTCCCCTTCGATAATTGCACGCAGCACTCCTACGTCGCGGGTATAATAGTAGTAGGGTATTTTCAATGTCAGAACCTGTTGATCGTTCATATGCATATTTGCACGAGAACAAAACAATGCGTCGGTAGGACAAACCTGCAACATGATTCTGCCGAACGAGTACACGTCGCTTTTGGGCGTCGGTACACTGCGGGGTGGATTCTCTTTATCTTCAGGCACCTCTAGTTCAAGTAGCTCAGGAGCTGTCCAACGCAGTGTCCCTGCCCTCGGAATGGATGTCTCCAAGGTTGATCCTCCGAGTTCTGTCAACAAAGTTGATAGACCGAAATCACAGATACACGCTCTCCCGTTGTCATCAATGAGCACGTTTGACTGCATGTTGGCGTGTAAGTATTGACGGGACCGATGGAAATGAGACCACGTACGCCCGACAGATCACCGTGCACAACGGACTGGGAATGCACTATCAGTCATGACATGTGAGCCACCTAATCACTGTCATTGAAGAATTAATACTTACAGTAGTGTAAACCTGCAGCGACATCACCAAGCTATAATGCCCATGTCAGGTTTGCGCTCAATAGCAGGGTGGCAACAATGCCTACCAGAGCAAGCCTTTCCATCGTTGTCAGGCTATCACCTCGTCGTTCCAGATAAGACGACAATGCGCCATTTTCAAGCCACGGAGAAATCATAGCCGGAAGCCGCCCGAACCCCATGGTGGTCCCAAGGAGCGGTAAGATGTTGATGTGATCGAGGTTCGTCCATATTCTCATCTCTCGACGGACCCTCTGGATAACTTGTTGGACTAGGACAGACAGTGGGAGAAATCTCGGGATGCTGACCTTCTCTGCATTGGCATTATCACCATCATTGAATATGCGGATCGCTTTCACGGCGACCTGGCAGGACTGTCAGGTCAGATGGCTTCAGACTGATAAAAGAACGTACATTAATTAGCCTCCCGTGCATGCGGAGCGTGCCTTTATAGGTGTCCCCGAAGCTACCGGACGCGATTGGCTCTTGACCCTCTCGCACAACAGACCCAGTGAGATCAGTGGGAGAGTTGGAATGTCTACCATACGGGTGCGTTCGTGAGCCATTCAACTTCACTAGTACCATTGCTCACATATCATTGAGAATCCGTGTGGTGCCTGATTTCACATCGTTTTCACTCACGAGGGCCTGAAGCTCCAAGCAGTTCAAAAGGATTCTGAACGAGGGAACAAGGAGGTACGCACAGAAGGATGGGAGTCCTGTCCTTCGCCCATGTCGATGGTTGTCGGGGGGGCGAGAAGTGGCTGTTACGACCAATGGATTCTTCGATACTGGGACAAGTAAGTAGATGGCCACACACCTCTAACGAGTGTCTTTCCGCGGAGGACACGACCTCCTGCTGTGCAAGCTGTATAGTGTGCATTCCAAATCAGACAGACTTGTTAAACCACCATGAAGAAAACTCGCATTCTGGGAATTTCGTGTAGATGGGGACTCATTGGGACTCTGCAATACCGTGACGATTTCCAATCCCTCCGAGTCGTCCTGTGCTGCAGCGTCCATGTCCTTGGTACTTCTCAGGTCTTGCGCTTCTCGACGGGAAGGCCGGAATGAGCCAAATGGAATTGTCAACAAGAGTCACTAGGCACTAAGTACTCTGAGCGCCACTAACTTTTTGACCTTGGATGTTCTTCTTTGGCAACAACTTCTTGAGGTTGGTCGTGATAACGGAGCCGAACAGCGGCACGTGTATTCAGCGTGTGCTACTTTTAGAGATTACACCATGACCGCCACCAAGCTGGCCCCGAGCCACGGTGGAGGTCACCGCTTTGTGTGCTCTGACTGGGCCCATGACTCCCGCCATAGGGTGGCAAGGAAATCTCAGTCGGTTTGCCGCATTGCGCTCGAACTTGAAGTTGCAAGTTGGTCACAACGGTTGTAACTTGTGGCACGGTGCAGCTAGTCCTAGATCCATCATCGCGACAAATGAATGGTGGGTTGAACTGACAGCACATTATAACAAGAACAAGTTTAAGAGTCACTGGCAGGAACTTCTTAAGAGAGTCATGGCACGACGACTCCATGCTGAGGAACTTTGAAGCAAGCCCGAGTCAGGCTGGGGCACGCGAGGCTTATTTACTAAGACCTCTCACCACAAGCGGCTGTCTGCCACTGCGTGCCCCATCCCATGACGACAAAGTAGTCGACAGATCTTCAGATGAAAGAAATACCCAAGGCTGAACCCTTCAGTCGAAGTTTTTTTTTCACGATTACTAGTACCCCGACCTTGATTCCTTCCTCCGTAAAGACGACACTAGTGCTGATAGCGAAGAAGAGAAGAGCAAGAAAGTCGTAGAGGCTTTGCACAGGTTGCATCGCGTGAGGTCCGATGTGGAGAAGAACCTTTTTCCAAGTAAGCCAAGCCTCCCTTTGGTTATTCCTCGTTGCCCCTGAGTTGTATACTAAATCTTCAGAGAAGGAAATCAATGTTTATGTTGGTCTCACGGCGGTGCAGCGGAAATGGTCGGTCTGTCTTAGGGAGGGATGCTGACGTCAACGGTTTGTTCACTACGTTGTACTTTGACGAGGATCTTTGAACTCATATTTCTTCGAAGCCCTAACCGAGAAGAATGAAGGCAAGACACGACTGATGAACATGGTGATGCAGGTATGTCCAGAAGGTTGGTGTCATCGCAACTCGTCTCGCGGCGAGTCAAGGTGACATGTCGACCCTACTTGCTTGACGGCGCAACGAGTCCCTCGCGCCCTATTGTCGACACTGCCCCTTCAGCCAGGATCAGGAACGGCCCACCGTACACCACAGACGAACCTCTGATTGGTAACTGGGGAAAGACGACGATATTGGATGAACTGTTGAGGTCAGAAGTCCTCTTCGGGCCGGGATGGAGAATCCTGATTCCCAGCCATCCCTGCGGCGTCCTCGACCACCTGGAAGATTACTACCTGTTCCGTTCATTTAATACCTGACCCTGCATCGCTTTTCCCTGCCAGATCGTTCATGGACGCGACGCGTACAGAGTACTGTCGCATTAACGGTATCACGTCTGACAAAGATGGAATAAAGCTACGGGTGGTACGTCACTGTTGCATGTGAAGGATGCCGGGTTTTGGGGGGGTGTGCGTTATAGGACGGATGACTATGAGCTGCTGGCACCTGAGATCCAGGACAAGGAAGCGAAGAGGTACCACATCTACTTCAAGAAGCACTGGAAAGAGCTCGCTGAACTACCGCACGGATAACCGAGGGCGAAGCCAAGCGGACGAAACGGCTTAACCTTGAGTCGGTCCTCGCCAAGAAGGTCGCGTCCGCCAAACACCCGGTGCAAGAGCTGGAGCTTAATTGCCCCACCACGAAGGGCAAGGTGTATTCGGAAGGGGAAGATCGATATTTTCTCTAGCTGCTGCCTTCACTATTGTGGGATGTGTGCCGACGAGGTATACTATGAGAGGATCAAGAGGGACATTTCGGGGCCGAGTTTCCGCTGTTTAGGTTCGACTAGTTCTTCAAGATTCGTTCTGTACAGGAGCTGCAGAGGAGGTGCAACACGTTGTTGGGAATGATTGCGAAGGAGGCAGAGGCTCAAGCACAGCAGGAGGTGAAGACAGGTTACCGAGTGTTCTGATCTTGGTTCCGAGGGACCGGCGTGGTCATTTGGCGGTCCTTCACGCAGAAAGGAGAGGACCCTCCGGTACTTGGCACATCGTCGTCTGCTCGCCTGTCATATCTTTCGAGGCCTCATTTGATCGATCTAGAGTATAGCATTTAACGAATTGGTTTGTGGTGCCATGTACGCGAAGGCAGGGCAGATATCATATCTACTGCCATGGCATCAACGCGACGGGGTGAGCTCCACAGTGCATCGGAGGTATAGCTTGCGTCAAGCGAGGGTCACCAGCGTCGTCACCAGGCTGGGTTGGTGTTCCCGGGTATACTGGGTTACATATGGTGAGGATACATGACTGCAACGATTTTACAAAGGTATGACGATAACATCAATGATAGCATGCGCAACTTGAAGGAGAACGGAAGAGCAGAAACACATCAAAACAGCAACGTCTGGTCGACTTTAAGTCCTAGATGGATATCTGCCTGGCATTTGGAGCCTTCCTCTGCACGAGCTTTTTCAAATCAATAAAACACTTTTGCGCTATCGAGGAAGATAACCGTTCGTGATATTCATCATGGAAGACCACCTTGTTGTGGGCGAGCTCGTGGGCAATGATGAAGTACCTAGAGAGGGTCAGGATTCGTGGAGCCACCGGACCAAGGGAACCTCTCACCATGCTACATACGTAGTTGCGAGTGAGTCGTGGTCGCCCAAACGAGCAGCTAAACGACACTGTTGAGACTTTTTCACTCCGCTCAAGGAACGATAACGCACGTTTCTTGCGGTAATGGGCGAGATTGAGATAAATTGCCTTGTTACGGTTGAATCCCATCAGCTCTGAGTCCGTCGGCTTGCAGAATATGTGTAGCTTTTTTGTCTCGAGACCAAACACTTTCCCGAGGTCCTCTAGGATGCAGGAAAATATTTCCAGTTCGCTTTCGAGAGGATCTTGCGAGTGGGCTGAAAAGGGGGTTGAGCGCAATCTAACAGCATTGACCACACTTTCCACGTACGCGTTTTGAAAACGGACATGCCGTTCTTCGTGTCATTCGCTAGAAGCATGGTCACCTATATGCAAGTAGACCAAAGGCGCGAGAGTGAACATACGGCATCGCTCCAGGTCCGTTCGACGGGAGTCACAATGCTTCACATCACGTTGCTTCCTCCCCCCTTTCGATTTGCCCTGGTTCCGTTGTGGATCATTACTAGCGTCACTTTCGCACATTTGCAGTGCCTCGGACACCATGTCATCTAAAGAAAATATAGGAGTGCGTAAAAATGATTTTATGAAGCGGTTTACCCATTTTGTCTTGACTAAATCCGCGGGGTTCCTTTCTCCCATCGACAAGGTGATTGAGAAAGATTGTGCGGAAAAGGTTTTTGACTGGGTCTTTGAACCGGGCGAGGAAACTCGCTGGTGATGGCTCAGAGCGACTTTCTTCGCGGTTTTGTGGAGGTTCCGGTTCGGCTGTTGCACAACAAACAATGAGGGTACACGACGCCTGCAACTACATTGGAACTGACGTTGACTTTGCTCCGCTTTTTGTACCTGCTGGTCGGAACTCTTCTTGATGGCGTCAACTAAAAAAGTATTATTGATAATTTGTAGTCGTAAGGCACGGTAGATGTAATCACCATCGTAGCCTCGGCGTTTGAGATCTTCCAGGGTAGCAGCGTCCAATATGGTCGTCAATAGCGGTATGTCGTGCGTTTTGTGCGTTGTGAAGACGATTCGACACAAAGCCACAGAAACGCTGTTATAACGTTAGACTTAGCTACATCATGAGAGTAGGATATCCCCACTTACTGGTACCAGTCAATTTTCGAGTTTTCTGACTGCTGTCTCATCCAGAGCGTGTCGTTTTCGCTGGTCCGCTCGATCCCAGCTAAAGCTTCTTCGGGTATTGGAGCGAACGATTGACTCAGAGACTCCAACTGAAGAGTCTTCGATATCGTCAAGGTCTCGCAGAATTTCACGGTAAATGCGCCCTCCTTTCTCCAGTCCGAGATCTCGAAAATTGACCGACGTGTACTATCTTGGTCATGAAGGAAGATTTCGAGTCTCTCCAATACATGGTGTTGCAGTGCTTCTGTTTCACTCTGGTGCACCCTGATGCAGGGACCAGGCTGAACGGCGTGATCCACGCGGGCGCTCAGCGACTGGGAGCCGTGTTCACGGTAGAACTCTGTCAATTCGTGAGAACGACCCGAGGTGAAGGGAGACCACCTTACTTTCGAAGACTTCTTCTTTAGGAGCAACAAAGATTAATTCGCCAAACAAGCGATGACTATCCAGATCGTCAGCAACGAGAACTTCCTGTGCACATTTGAGGGCATATTCTGCTGGTTCTCCGCCGGGGACACTGCCCGGAGTGCGAGCCTTCTTGGTTAACGCAATGAACATCGGAGTCTTTGACATCTGCTCTCTCAAATCTTTCGAGAAGCTGTGATATCCTGCAGCCACTTGACGGAGGTCGTCGAGATATCTGCTTGGACGTTAGCACATGAGTGGGTTACGGAAGGCGAAGAAATGCTCTACTTCTTGTATGCTGGAGTTCCGACCCCTTGAGTTTCAATCTTCTCTAGATATCCTTGAGGGTCTTTAATCATCGCCTCGACAATATCCGAACAGTCTGGATTCGGCTTTGCCCGACACATCCTCAAGAAGTCGTTCGCTATCTCGCCATAATTCACAAATGTGAATATTTCCCTGTGGTGCCCATGTCCATCATCCGGGGACCCATAGAAACACTTGTTAGGGGTCACGTGTGACAGACCCGCACTCTCGGTCCCAGGGGCTGCGGGCCGTGCGTCTTGAACGGGAATGATCTCCATGTTGGATACGTCAGCTAATTCCTCGACCAAGAGACCTGCAACATAAACATGTGAACAAATTCAAACGGAGTACAGCTTGACCAACCTGCTCTACCAGCTTGTTCGAACCACTTTTCGGCCGTGCTTTCCGTAGGCGGATTCTTTCTCATAGCTTCGATGATTGTGGCGTTTAAGGGTCTCTGCTTCATCTTCAACCTGTCCTGATCTTCAGATGTAACAGATTCGTGGATCGTGCTGAACCCAAAGATTTCCCACTCAGGGGATGTAAACACCTGCCCAAGTGTCAACTAGATGCGCTTCCTGTCTTCGGGCAAGGTCGTACCTGTTCTGGGGTTCCGAATTCCGGTTTGTCGCCCTTTCCGCACGGAAGGAAGGCAGAGTCAGAGAAGTCGGCTGGATTATACTCTTTATAGTGGTCGTCCAGGTGTTCCATGAAGAATTCGTATGCAAGCTTCCGGACCTCGGTGTCTCCACCCGACGCCTTCTGGATTATTACGTCAATGGGGGGGTGGCGTTGAAGCCCCACACTGTGCAAGATATCACATGCTGATGGGTCCTAGTGAGAGCCTCGCCCATCATCAAGGAGCAAGGGAGTACGAACCGGCATCCAACGTTGGTGAACCAACTGCCGTTTCTTCGTTCCAGTGCAAGATAGGTAGCCCGAGCGCACGATGGAATTCGTCTGGGCGATAGAGCTCGTGAATGCAACGGCGCGCTTCTCGCCTATCTTCGCAAGCAAAGATGCACAACCCTTCCACAATCTTGAATTCGTCACCCATGTGCGGACGCACTGCCTGAAGGTAAGCGACCAGGCGAATCATCGAGCACTCCGCGTCAGAGATCAGGCTAGGGCATCGTTAGGCGATACCACAGCATTGATCCGGAATTGATTCAATTACCGAGCATTGACCTCGCTCCAATCAAGGTACCTCTTGACGCCGAGAGAGTCCAGCACGACTTGGTACGCGGAATATGAATGGGAGAGTTGTAGGACTGGCAGGTCGTCGAACAGGGCGACCTCGGGGAAATAAGCAACGGGCGGCCTGCGGTATCCCTGGCTCGTCGGAATACACGGCACAGATTGCATGATATCGCTGATCGCTTTTCTGTCGGTATCGTTCATCGATGGCCATGCATTCCCCAACCTCGCGAACACTCTCTCCGACAAGGTGGGATCCTTGCAAATGTCTGAATAGGGGTCAACTGCGGGGCTAACCAGATACCTGATCCAGTCTACCATGGTCAAATGCTCCCACTTGAGAGCCGCGATGATTTCCTTGGAATCCAGCGACCGAGTCAACGACGGGGGGATCGTATCGGGTGGCAGCGGGTCACCATCCTCGAGAAAGTTATGTCGGGGTCTCGTGTCGACGAACTTCTTCATCGTCGAAAGCTTGGTCTCAGGCAACGTCCGTGAAGATGAATGGAACCTGGCATCGGGTAAAAGTAACGTGCTCCAGATCGTGTCCAGTTTGGCGGGTGAAAATTCGCTTGACATCTCGTCGTTAGATTTCTTGTACATGCGCAACCACCAGCCAAGGAATGCAATCATCTCTTCCTCGGTGAAAGTCCGGCATTTGAGTTCGTCCTGCACATCAGCGAACGTGAATTGCGTCACTAGATATCGCTGCGGGAGTTGTCCGATCATTGTCGACTTTATCGGCCACAAGTTGCCGTCCAGGATTGGGCGCTCTATCATAAACGGCTGGAAGGTCGCATGAGGCTCCCTGACATCCTTCGAGTCCCGGATGCCGTGATTGGATAGGATAGGAAAAGATTGGCTGGCAGAGCAGTTGAAAAACGCGTCCTGCAGTAGCTGGCTTACGTCCGAATCTGGCGTTGACTGCCGGAAGGTAAAGCATCTCATAGTGTACAGAGCCTCTTCTCGGAGGCGATCCACCGTGAGCGAAGGGGATTCTGGCCAAGACCATCGACTTCGGATGTCTTTCATCGCTTGTTCATAGATGAGCCTCGTCAGCAACCCTCCGACGTACAACAACTCGGCATTCCATTCTGCCCATCTTTCAGTGATCTGTGAAAAGGAAGCGGCATGGGCCTACTCACTCGCTACTTGGGCATGCCTGCACAGACAATGAGTCTCGTGACAGCAATGCGAAGCCTGTGTAACCCACTCACGCAAGGTCGATTAAGCCCCGCTCGACTGTCGGTATGAATCGACCGGACAGGTGGATTGCGCTACCCGAGGTCTGCGCCGTCCTTTGACCCTTATCTCCTTGTGAGAAATATGGTACCAAAGATCCGCAAAGTACTTACGATAAACAGCCGCGAACAATGCCATCTGACGAGGTTGCGTCAGCGATCGTTCGACGACTAAAAATAGTGATATATCGACTCACTCTCTCTCCTCGCTGCAGAGTGCTTGAACTCCCCTGAACACGCTCCCTAGGCTTCCTTCCCCATTGCCATCTTGCATCACTTGCTGATATTCGTCCACGGTGAACTACACACGGCCCGTAAATTCATTGTAGGTAGCAGAAAGAGCGCCACTTGCGTGTAAGGCCTCGCACAGGAAACTTGTTGGTTGCTTTTTCTTCGTCGCCGCTTCCAGACCAGAAACTATATCTGTTGGTGGCGTTGCAGAAATTTGCGCAGAGTAAATCGTGTACTTGACGACCGAGACGTTGGTGGGCGACCAAGTGTGGGAAATGGTTGCAGTACGGTGTGGCTCGGGCTTCTTCAACAGGCCTCCAAAGAAACTGGCAAGATTAGAATCTGTGTCCAGCTTTTCAGTAGCGCCTTTCTTGGCACGAGACCTTTTCGACCCAGCAGAGTAAGCTAGGTCTGTTAGAGTCACTCGAACTTCCTGAGCTGCTCAGTCACATCAGTACCTCGTCCATCCATTGTGAATGATACCTGCGCTTACGAATCATTTGGACCGATTGAACCTGCATAAAGCCGTTGTCACGTTTGCTCTTCAAGTCCTGAGGCAACTCGATCGCCTGCGCGACGCCTCGAGATTTGACGATATCTGAAAGGAGCTGCCCATTGAAAAGCACGGTGATCTTCTTGACGTTCCCTAGGAACGTCGCAGCTGTGCAGAGGAACCTCGAAAAGTCGAACGGCTCTGGCATAGGCAGCCTTTCATCCTGCACCTCCATCTCGATTATGGTCCACTTAGTTGCCGCGCACTTCCAGGAGTCAACCACGAGCTAAATGTGGCGTGAGCAAGATATCAGGCGTCCATCTCGCTGATCACACCTCATCCCCGTTGTATCCCATCTTCTTGCGATAGTCTATGAAGTCGTTTAGAACAAGCCGTTCAACTAGGTCTTGTAGGATTCTCACCACCAGAGATGATAACTGGACTGTCCGTGACGCTGAACACGCTGAAAAAACCTGATCCGTCGAACAATGTCATAGATTTGATGGTCATTGAACGGATCATTACGCACCAACGCCGAAAGCACCAATCTTTTGATCATCCGGATTTCCGACGGCTGACAAAGTCATGAGCTCAACGACACCAATACGATGGGGCCACAATCACCTATGTTGGTGATGCGATTCCAATCCTCTTCTTCAAACTTCTTCCCATCGTTCCTGACGACCCATTTGGAAACCTGTCGACGACTTTGGCTTCCAGAGCGGTTGGTGTCAAGGAATGTGCTAACCTTTGCATTGTTAAAGTCAGAGTTTGTGCCATTTGTCACCTTATCCCCCGAAAGCTTAGCAGCGTAGTCTTCAGTTTGGAATTCGATTTCCACATTCTTCGCTCCCGCATCCTGTGCGTTTTGCAACAGTTCCCGGAAAACTGGAGGTGAAAGTTAGGTCAAGCGCCAGCTGACCAAACATCACTCAAATTACCCGCGAAATCTTCTGGGTATCGCGCAAGGACTTTGCCCACCAAGGCCCGTTGATTCACCGTCACGGTGACACGGGTCGACTTCCCACAATAGTCTGCGCTCATTTAACTGGAATCATAGATGAGATTTGGCCAACTTCTGGCCTGATTCAAAAGGCGGTCAAAGAGCACCCACCTAAGGCTCTCCTAGTGAAAAAAGAGAAGCTGAGTGGAAAGGATGTAACTTAGACCCAGTGGCTGGCAGTGCCACTCGTTTGTATAAACTTGAACGACTCGGATGGAACGTGTTTGGCACGGGGATGATTTTG
Organism: Paxillus involutus ATCC 200175; assembly: GCA_000827475.1. NCBI lineage: Eukaryota > Fungi > Basidiomycota > Agaricomycetes > Boletales > Paxillaceae > Paxillus > Paxillus involutus. Next base: position 408,342 of record KN819348.1, read on the forward strand.
ACTCGAATTTTGACTTCAAAGTCACTGCCAGTGAGGAGCCATGTGCCACTACTAGCGCCGCATTCCATACTAAAACGACACTGCCAACGGCGGGCGCTGAAGGGAGCCGAACAACTTGAAGAACCTTTCGAGTAATATATATATTCGGATACATATGTGATGATAACTCTCCTCTTGTTTGGACAAATATTAGCCTTTGGGCAGCTACCAGTGCAACGGCACGGTCAGGACATCAATCGATGAGGATCGACTTGTTATTGTATGAAGCAGCTCGGAGCTACTATACACTGACTAAGTAGTGATGCCAATAGTATACGGTCACACGGTCTGGCCAGCAGTGTCCGAGTCGGACCTCTGATATCGATTATACTCTGTCCAGCTGGAATCTTCATGGATGCCCGACCATCATCCTTTCCAGAACATCGTCTTTTCAGAAGCTGCTAGAGTGGTTATCTGCCCTCACCCGGCGAGCGTCATTGGTTGTACTTCGGTTGTTGTCTGCTCTCCAGGCTTACTTACGACGTGGGTCATCGAGCTCGTCCCGAAGGGTCGCTCTGGGCAGTACCCCCTCCTTGCCTGCCGAAGGCATAAAAGATCAAGTAGTCAACCCCAGCCATGATGCACCTCTCCTGCCCATGAATACCTCGCATACTCAGGTTGTTAAGTAGGAGCTTGCGTTCTCACACTGGCACTTATACCACCATCCAGAATGACGGCCCTTCTCCTGACATCTCTGAGCCGGAGAACGCAAATAGAGAGCCAACGACCGGAAATCAAGTCGATGTTCAAGTGAGGACGATGTCGACAGATGGAGTCAAGCGGTACGCTGGCGAAGTCAAGTTGTGAGTTACTTACGGGGCGGTCAAGGAGTCGGTTGGAAATGGTGACTGAGCCTGGGACGTCCCATAGATCACGGACGGACGTCATCGAGTCCATCCCGGCGAATAAGACAACATTTACAAGGTGGTTATTGTTTGGTCAAACACGTCTAACCCCTGGGATTGGTATTCAAAGCTCACCCGAACATGATGCAGGGAATTACCAGAGCATTTAACGAAATCCGGGTGGACTCGTTCGGTTCACCCCGAGGGTGCCGTTTACTTTCGACATGTAGACCAGGTGCGATTCATCTCCACCGTAACATTGCGACCAAGCTCACCCTCCACAGGGGATATATACCGACAATGATATCCGTGATCTCCGAAACTTCAACGCAATGATATCTGCGATCAAGATCATCGATGAATCAGCTCGGAAAGCTGACCCTCCGATCCACAGATGCGCCAACGTTCACCTAGTGATTGAACTTCAGCCCAGGGACGCGGAATCTGCGGAGGGAAATGCGAAACGGATTTGCTCATACTATTTTGTGAATCACGCCCAGCGGTGCTTGTTCTGGTCAACTGAGCTCAAAGACGATGTTTCAAGTGAATTATTCTTCCATGTGAAGGGAATCGAGAGCTGGGATCACGTTCGTCAGTGAAGCGTCATGGCACATTACTCTCTTGGGTGACACTGCAACAGGACATGCGATGGAGACGCAGTATTGGTATGTTCTCAACTGAACATGTGCGTTTCATCCTTTGAATCGACACAGTCGGGGATCACTCATATTTTCCGCTAGGCGTAGAGTCGAATACCAGTTTCTTATATTGATTGGAACTAGGTCTCACTGCGAACTCTTTCCTGATAGTCTGTGTCTACTCCCTCGGAAGGATCTTCCTGTGTCTCAAGCAGCCGGGTTACTCGTCGACGAGCTAAAGCAAACAATCTTCCATGCTTCAGCAGGAAAGTGACCGTCACCACACCACGGTCCGTGATGCTGAACTCCACCAGATGCCTTCACAACCAAAAAGTCACTGATCCCATTCGACGCCGAGGAGCTTGGAAAATTGCTCGAACTCACGAACCATATGGGAGGTCAGAACTTCATCTGTCCCTTTACATAACTGTTGCATACTAATAACTTCAGACTACTTCAAAACCTCTGAAGTATCTCCGTATGTAAAAGTTGTTGTGGGTGAGTATGATTTTATGATTTTTGGTCCCTACTATTTACTCGCCTGTTCCTCGCAGCCAAGGTTATGGGAACAATTGGTACGAGGCATCGCTTTGGTTCAATTCGAATCTCACTCTCGGGTGTTTCAGCACATGCTCGGTTCTTCAACTTTCATGGAGAAGTAGGAGCACGCCTCAACGTCAACGAGACAGTTTACAACGTCTCAAAACGCCCGGCTTCAGTTCTCTTTCACATTACATCCTGGCTTCTATTCCGCGCACCTAATTTTCACATGGAAACGTTGAGGACAATCTGGGTCGATCAGACCATCAACTACGTGCCCTGGACGAAGTTCCTCGAAAATTTGAACAGCGAGTGGCAGGAGCTGGTCCTATATGTCAGTGCTTCAATGTTACATGCTGTGAGTGCTTGGAGTACTCACTCGTTTGATAGGCGACAGTCATTCTGAACGCCAACGTCGCCTTTCTCGCCATTCCAGGAGTCTCCGCCAGCAGTGCACAGACGGGTTCTCGGATTTGCAGTTATTTGTCTGTAGCTACCAGTGTCGGAGCGGTGGCCATCGGCCTTATCCTCATGCGGCAGAATCGCACAAAGCACCGTGAGACTGCCGAAGATGCGGTACGTGGGTTCCAAAGGAGCACTTCGTTTGAGGGAGGCTGAGCTGGCTGCGGTCTAGGCTACTTTCATGATGAGGATGGATTGTTCGACGTTCGGGATGGAGACGATTGCTATGTTGTTTAGCATGCCATATGGGATGCTGATGTGGAGGTTCGTCTTGCGCTTCGAACTGTTTGCAGATAGACCCTTGTTCTGACTGAGAACGTAAACAGCGTGATATTCTTCGTCTCGGCTTTCTGCATCGTGATGTTCAGCTCAATGGACTGGAAGACGGGTGTACCTGTCGGATTTGTTGCGTTCCTGGTGTTAATTTTCACTATTTGGACTGTGTCATACACTTATGCCGATGACGACCCCGAGCTGGCGAGCGGGCCTAAGGAAGGGCACAACCATTCGGGAGTACACCCTGGAGGCTCTGCGGCTCAGTCGTCTTCGTCGTCCCATTTGCCTCCCCTTTCGGTACAACATGTCCAGTCTGTGGGTCCAAAAGAGATAACATCTCCTTCTCCGTCCTTCACAGTGATACCTCAGTTAGAGATAGCTGTGCCTGCACCTACATGACACACGGTTTTCTTTCACGGTTTGACTTGACTTCGTAATGTTTTGATGTTGCTGCATTCTGTCTGTCTGTCCATAGTCGACTCGCCTCGTTGTCTCGCTGTTATGGCCTCCATACATGCACAATCACTATATACTTAGTCTGCTGCAAAGATCCTTCGGGCTCGATAGGCACAAGTTTACTATCGGGGTAGCGTAGGTATCGATTGCCCTTGAGATTCAGACATAAGTGACTCGACTTCCCTCTGTGGAGCACCACCTAACATCCCCAATCAGCGAAGGGTGTGTAAGAGCCCGCAGACAAGGAGCATCGATGATCTTGTCTGATGATGGTAAGAGAAGTGGGAGTCCTTCAAGAACCCGCTTAAGAAATACAAGAGCAATAACACAAAGCGCCAAACAAGCCACCCGGAATCTTGTTCGGATCGCCTTGTCCAGCCCCTGCGGCATATCTCTACAATAAACCTGATGAGCCCATGCGAGCGTAGGGGCAAAAGATTCCCTACATGTTCCCATCGGTCCTCCGTGATCTCAGTTACCTCTCCTTCAGCCGCAGCACGCTGCCAGGATTATGTGGTCGTCAGATCCTCAGATAAAGGAATGACAAGGTGAGACGACTACACACCTCAGCCGAATTTCCATGGGTGACAGGTGTGCTTTCCAAGAGATTCTGTGCTTGTGCAGTAGACCTGTCGTGATGTCGCATGATGGCTTGACGGATTCCAGCGACTCTCTCACGAAATTTGCGATGAGTCTGACTTGCAGAGGCAGGTTGGTGTATAGTAGTGCGAGTGGAAGCACGGCCGGTGTGGCCTGCAGGAGCAGGATTGGGATCACATTCCTTTTGTTTCCCCTTGTCCTTTGCAGTCAGCTGTCGGAGAGTAGTGGCGGGTTGAGCCTTACAACCGGCGTTAGCATGGCTGGTCGTTCTGATGAGAACGAAGCTTCCTTACATTTATGTCTGCCTCTGCTCCCCCAGCTCCTTGTTGATGATCTGGCTGGGGTTGGATCTGTTCGGGGACACATTGCATCACACCAGAGTACCAATTAGCAATGTAGCTGTAAACGCACCTCATCTTTCTTCTTCCGTGTCAACATGGTGCGAAACTTGAAAGCATGCTTCGGCGGGCTCTGCACTTGGATCTGTGTGGCGACAAGGCTGCATTGCGTGCAAGTACAAATGAGCGACATGGCTGTGAACGCACCTCAATTTCTCCATTTTTTTTCTTCCGTGTGAATACATTGCGAATTCGGAATTTGGCAAAACGCTTCTTCCGAACTTCGTCTACTGGGAGCGGAGCCTGTACAATGTACGTGAGAATGTGAGTGGAAATCGGGAGATGTCACGCACATCGCTGGTGGGCAATACGTCTTTGAAGAAGTTGGCGCTAACTGGATCGGATGTTTCATTGGTTCCTCCGAGCGGTGCCACTGCAGAGATCTGGAGGAATGAGAATCAGTTGACACGTGATCGCGGAGGAAGACTCACCTCGAGGATGTTGCGCAACCAGGACGACTCGCTGGGGAGCTCGTCCTCTTCCACATTCTTGCCCTCGTCATCCTTGGGACCTTGCGAGTGGGTGTCTCTATGGGTATCTTCGGGGCTGCCGGGTGTAGGCGGGTGTTCACCCTCGTCCTTCTCTTCCACATCTTTGCCCTCGTCCTTGGGACCTCGTGGGTGCGTGCCTGTATGAGTATCCCCTGGGCCGCCGGGTGCAGGCGGGAGTTCATCCTCAGCCTTCTCTTCCACATCTTTTCCCTCGATATCATTAAACTCCGATGCAGTGGTAACGACCAGCTCATGCCTAGCAAACTCGACAATCTCCTCGCCGCTTGGTCGCTCTGTATTGATGGGGGCCCAGCATCGTTGCATGAATGCCCATTGATGATCAGTGACCAGGTCTTCACTGGGCGTTCGCGGAGTCCTCCCTTGGGACATTGCATGAATCACTTGTGGTTCGCGAGTATAATAGTAGTAGGGTATTTTCCCTGTCAGAATCTGTTGTTCGTTCAGATACATCTTTGCACGAGAACAAACAGCGCGTTGGTAGGACAAACCTGCAACATGATCATGCCAAACGAGTACACGTCGCTTTGCGGCGATGGGCCAATGTAGAATGGGTTCTCTTCATTTTCAGGCACCTGAAGGTCGAGTAGCTCAGGAGCTGTCCAGCGCAAATTCCCATTGGATGGCTCATAGGTTGAATATTCGATTTCTATCGGCACCGACACACCGGGATCAGAGATACACGCTCGCCCGTTGTCATCAATGAGCACGTTTGACTGCATGTTTGGCGTGTAAGTATTGACGGGACCAATGGAAATGGGACCACGTACGCCCGCCAGACCACCGTGCACAACGGACTTCGAGTGCACTATCAGTCATGACATATGAGCTACCTAGTATTAGCTATGATTGAAGCATCGACACTTACAGTACTGTAAACCTGCAGCAACATCGCTGACCTACATATGATGTACATATTAGATTTACACTCAATACCAGGGTTGCAACGAACGCCTACCAGAGTAAGTCTTTCCACCTTTGTTAAGGTATCATCTCGGCGTCCCAGATAAGACGTCAATGAGCCGTTTTCAAGCAACGGACAGACCATAGCGGGAAACTCCCCGAACCCCATGGTGGTCCCAAAGAGTGGTAAGACATTGATGTGATCGAGGTTCAACCACGTTCTGGTCTCCCGACGGTATCTCTGGACAGCTCGTTGGAATAGGACAGAGGGTGGGAGAAATTTCACAATGCTGACCTCCTTTTCCTTGGCATCATCACCATCATTGACGGAGGACGTACGGACCGTTTTCACGGCAACCTAGACGGATTGTCAGCTCAGACGGCTTCAGAAAGATGAGAGAACGTACATAAATAGACCTCCCGCTCATGCGGAGAGTGCCTCTGTAGACATCCCCGATACTGCCCGATGCAAATGGGTGTTCCCCATCTAGCACGACATACCCAGTGAGATCAGTGGGAAATCTGGAACGACTACCATACGAGTGCGTTCGTGAGTTATCCAACTTCACTAGTATCGTTGCTCACACATCATTGAGATTCCACGATGACTTGCTGGGAGGGCCGTCCTTTTCTTCCACATTCTTGCCCTCCTTGGGACCTTGCGGGTATGTGCCTCTATGAATATCTCCCGGGACAACGGGTGCAGGCGGGTGTTCCTTCTCTTCCACATCTTTGCCCTCGTCGTCGTCCTTGGGATCCTGCGGGTGCGTGCCTCTGTAGGTATCTCCGGGGCCGCTGGGTGCAGGCGGGTGTTCACCCCCGTCCTTCTCTTCCACATCTTTGCCCTTGATATCATTAGGATCCTGTGTAGTGGTGGCAACCACCTCATGCCTAACAAACTCGACGATCTCCTCGTCATGTGGCCGCAGGTCACGCGTATCGATGGAGGTCCAGCATCGTTGCATGAATGCCCATTGACCGTCAGTGACCAGGTCTTCACTGGGTCGTTTGGGAGTCTCCCCTCCGATAATTGCACGCAGCACTCCTATGTCGCGGGTATGATAGTAGTAGGGTATTCTCCCTGTCAGAATCTGTTGATTGTTCAGATGCATCTTTGCACGAGAACAGAACCGTGCGTCGGTAGGACAAACCTGCAACATGATCCTGCCGAACGAGTACACGTCGCTTTTGGGCGTCGGTACACTGCGGGGTGGATTCTTTTCATCTTCAGGCACCTCTAGCTCAAGTAGCTCAGGAGCTGTCCAGCGCAGTGTCCCTGCCCTCGGAACGGATGTCTCCAAGGTTGATCCTCCGAGTTCTGTCAACAACGTTGATAGACTAAAATCACAGATACACGCTCTCCCGTTGTCATCAATGAGCACGTTTGGCTGCGTGTTTGGTGTAAGTTTGGACGAAACCACTGGAAATGGGACCACGTACGCCCGACAGATCACCGTGCACAACGGACTGGGAATGCACTGCCAGTCATGACATGTGAGCCACCTAAACACTGTCATTGAAGCACTGATACTTACAGTATTGTAAACCCGCAGCGACATCACCAAGCTATAATGTCCATGTCAGGTTTGCGCTCAATAGCAGGGTGGCAACAATGCCTACCAGAGCAAACTTTTCCATCGTTGTTAGGATATCACCTCGTCGTTCCAGATAAGACGTCAATGCGCCATTTTCAAGCCACGGAGAAACCATAGCCGGAAGCCGCCCGAACCCCATGGTGGTCCCAAGGAGCGGTAAGATGTTGATGTGATCGAGGCTCGTCCATATGCTCATCTCTCGACGGACCCTCTAGACAACTTGTTGGACTAGGACAGACGGCGGGAGAAATTTCAGGATGCTGACCTTCTCTATATTGGCATTATCACCATCATTGAATATGCGGATCGCTTTCACGGCGACCTGGCAGGACTGTCAGGTCAGATGGCTTCAGACTGATAAAAGAACGTACTTTAATTAGCCTCCCGTGCATGCGGAGCGTGCCTTTATAGGTGTCCCCGGAGCTACCGGATGCGATTGGCTCTTGACCCTCTCGCACGACAGACCCAGTGAGATCAGTGGAAGAGTTGGAACGACTACCATACGGGTGCGTTCGTGAGCCATTCCACATTACTAGCACCATTGCTCACATATCATTGAGATTCCATGTGGTGCCTGAGTTCACACTGGCATCGTTGCCACTCACGAGGGCCTGAAGCTCCAAGCAGTTCGAAAGGATTCTGAACGAGGGAACAAGGAGGTACGCACAGAAGGATGGGAGTCTTGTCCTTCAGCCATGTCGATGGTTGTCGGGGGGGCGAGAAATGGCTGTTATGACCAATGGATTCTTGGATACCGGGACAAGCAGATGATGACGTACCTCTGACGAATGTCACTCCATGGAGCATCCGAGCTCTTGTTGTGCAAGCTGTATAGTGCGCATTCCAGATAAGGTTGTTACTAAAACTACCATGAGGAGAAACTCGCATTGAGGAAGTTCCGTGTAGATGGGGACCCATCGGGACTCTATATGACGGTTTCCAAACCCTCTGGGTCGTCCTGCGCTGCACCGTCCTTGCCTTTGGTACTTTCCAGTCTTGCCCTTCTCGAGGGGAAGGTCGGAATGAGTGCATGCCAATCAGCCAAAGAGAATTGTCAACAAGAGTCACTGTGAGTTATCATACTACGGTATGCCACTTGTGTGCGCTTGACTGATGTTCTTCCACACTGACTCAGGACTACAGCCTCACTGGCAGGGCACGTAGCAGGACCCGGGTCAATCCCTATAAATGTTATATCCGGTGTGCGGACGGAAGTGGGCCTGAAAAAGACCCAAGGCAAGTTGTAGCGTACTCCGCTCGTTCCTCGCTGTGTGACAGAACGTCACGCTGCGGGGGCCACTGTCGGACCAGTCCCAGTGAGGGCCAGTCACGCGGTGCGACCACTACTCAATATTCCTTCGGAAATGTGCAAAACATCATCCCCCCTGCTCCTTGAAGCTTCAGTAGGCTCCCAACTTCCAGTGTGGATGCCCGTACACAGACTCGGCGGAGACTCATATTGAGTCTCTTTGCTCTTTTACTAGTAGTACCGACTCAGATTCGGAGCTGTAGGCTTACAACTGCCAGGGGCATGTTCCAATGTTATATTCCAACAGTCCTTCCCGGGGCACCCCAGGCCTGCCCCGTAGGAGCCCGCAACAAGGAGCATCGATAATCTTGTGAGATGTCGGTGAGAGAAGTGCTCGGAGTGGCACGGACTCTCAGATCTAAGAACTACGCTATGGAATACAAGAGCAGAAGCACAAAATGCCAATCAAGCCGCCTGGGGTCTTGTTCCTAGGCTGTGCCTCAGGTTCGTCCTCACCACTGTCTTCAGCCCCGTCCTCCCTATTGCCCGACCCAGACCCAGACCCAGACCCAGACCCAGACTCACTTGATCTTCTCTTTTTCCTCGCGAATTTATGTCCTGAGACATATCTCTACAATCAACGTGATGAGAATTCTTCGACCAGATGGTGTATTGGCAAAAAAATTCCTACATCTGGCATGTGGCCCTCCATTATCTCAACCACCTCTGGATTCCTTATTCTCCTGGGGAACGTGATCCAGGGACGCCGGTCCGAAGAATCCCTACTCACACGGGAGGGATCGGCTGCATCACGCTACCAGGATTCAGTGGTCGTCAGATCCTCAATAACAAGGCGAGTGACTCGATCACGAACCTTGCGTCTAGTCTGACTTGCAGAGGTAGTAGGTTGGCGTTTAGTAGTGCGAGTGGAAGCACGGGCGATGTGGCTTGCAGGAGTAGGATTGGAATCGGACTCTTTGTGTTTCCCCTTATCCTTTGCAGTGAGCTCTCGGGGAGTAGTTTCCGGTCGAGCCTTATGACTGGCGTTAGCGTGGCTGATCGTTCTGATGAGAACCAAGCTTCCTTACATCTACGTCTGCTTCTGTTCCCTCAACTCCCTGTTGATGATCTGGCTGGGATTGGGTCTGCTCGGGGACACCTGCCATCACACAGAGTACCAATCAGCGATATAGCTGTAAACGCACCTCATCTTTCTTCTTCCGTGTCATCATGGTGCGAAACTTGAAAGCACGCTTTGGCGGTCTCTGCACTGGAGTCTGTGTGGCGACAAGGCCACATTGCGTGCAAGTACAAATGAGCGACGTGGCTGTGAACGCACCTCAGCTTCTCCATCTTTCCTCTTCTGCGTGAACACACTACGGATTCGGAACTTGGCAAAACGCTTCTTCCGAACTTCGTCTACTGGGAGTGGGGGCTATACAAGGCACGTGAGGATGTGAGTGGAAATTGAGAGAATGTCACGAACATCACTGGTGGGTATTACATCTTTGAAGAATTTGGCGCCAAATGGGTCGGATGTTTCATTGGTTCCTCCGAGCGGTGCCACTGCGGAGCTCTACAGGAGTAACGAGAACGCGTTGCTACCTTATCGAGAAGCAAGACCCACCTGGAGGACGTCGCGCAGCCATGATGGCTGGCTGGGAGGCTGCACTTGGGTCTGGGCGCTCAGCGATTCAGAGCCGTGGTCGCGGTAAAACTCTGTGAACTCGTGAAAATGACATTGAGAAAAGCGGAGATGTGCTTACTTTCAAAGACCTCTCCTTTGGGTGCAACAAAGAAGTCTCCGCCGAACGACTGGTGGCTCTCCAAGTCGTCGTCAATGAATATCTCGCGTGCGGGCTTGAGGGCATATTCCTGGGATTCTGTACTGAGCGGACCATCCGAAACGCTGCGCTTCTTGCAGAACGAGATGAATATCGGAGCCTCTTTCATCCGAGTTCTCAGTTCTGTCGACAAGCTGTGATATCCGGCAGCAACTTGACCGAGATCGTCGAGGTATCTTGGTTGACAGTTAGCAAGTCCGCGACTCACAATTAGATGACAAGATTAACACTACCTTTTGTATGCATGGGTCTTGGCCAACTGTCTCTTGTCCACATACCTTTCGATCTTGTTTAGATATTCTTGGGGGTTTTCGATCATCGCCGCCACAATATCTGAGCAATCTGGACTCGGCTTTGCCCCACACATCTTCAAGAAACTATTCGCTGGCTCGCTGTAGTTCACATATGCGAATATCGCTAGGTGGTGCGCCTTAGTAGAATCCGGAGGCGCGTAGAAGCACCTATTAGGGGGCACAACTGGTGGATCCACACTTTCCTGGTAGGTCCCATCGGGTTGGAGTTGAATAGGAACGATCACCATTCCGGATATGACAGCTAAATCGTCTATCGAAAATCCTTGGTTGTATAATTAAGTAACAGTTCAGACTGAATGCAGAATAACCTACCTCCTTTGCGCGCCAGTAAATCGAACCACTTCTTTGCTGTGGCTACAGTCGGCGGTGACTTCTCTCGTATAGCTTTGATTATCGTGGCGCCAGACGGTCTCTCCTTCACCTTTAATGCTGCCCAAACATTACGAGGAACAGAGTTGTGGATTGTGCGGAACCCGAAGATTCCCCACTCATGGGATGTGAGCACCTGGCGGATTGTCAACCGGATGCATTCCCCGTCCCGGTGCAATATGGACGTACCTCTTCTGGGGTTCCGAATTCCGGTTCGTCGCCATTCCCGCACGGGAGGAAAGCGGAGTCAGGGAAGTCAGCTGGAGTATACTTTGCGTAGTGGTCATGGAGGTGTTCGATGAAGAAGTTGTACGCGTGCTTTCTGACCGTGGCATCTTCGCTGGAGGCTTTGTCAATTATCACCTCGATGGGCAGGTGGCGTGGAAGCCCGATACCGTGCAAGAAATCACATGCTGTCGCGTCCAGGAATGAGGGCCCTGTATATCATTGATCACGAGGAACAAGTACGAACCGTCATCCAACGTTGGTGAGCTGAGGGCCGGTTCGTCGGACCAGAGCAAAATTGGTAGTCCGAGGGCAAGATGGAGTGCATCTGGTCGATAGACCTCGTGAATGCAACGCCGCACTAGTCCTTCTGCCGTTTCGCAGGCAAAGATAGGCAATTGTTTGACGGTCATGAATTCCTCGGGGTCCATCCACCGACGCATTACCTGGAGGTAACTGACTAGACGCATCATTGAGCACTCTGTATCAGATAACAAACTGTGACATCGTTAGGCGATACCACCACAATCGAGCCCAAATTAATTTAATTACCGATCCTTGACCCAGTCCCAATCAAAGGTCCTCTTGACACCGAGAGCCTGTAGCACCAATTCGTAGTCGGTATATGGTTGTCCGAAGAGTACCACCGGCAGTTCGTTGAACAGGTCAGCCTCTGGAAAATAAGCCTCCTGCGGTTTTTGGTGTCCCCGGTTCGTCGGAATGCATGGGACAGATTGCATGAGATCGACAATCTTGTCTCTGTCGGTAGGCTGAATCGATGACCACAAGTTCCGCAGAGTCAAGAACACCTTCTCCGAGAAGGTGGCGCTCTTGCAGATATCTTCCGTGGGATCTAATCCGTGATCACTAACCAGAAACTGGATCCAGTCCATGATGGTCAAGTGTTCCCAGCCGAGAGCTGTCATGACTTGGTTGGCGTCGAGCGACCTCGTGAACGACATGGAGATGGTATCAGGTGGCAAAGGGTCGTCATTCTGGATGAAGGAATATCGCTGTCTGGTGTCAATGAACTTCTTGATAGTCGAAAGCGCTATGATTGGAGATGGCAATTTCGAAGGGCGGAACCGGGCGTTGGGTAAAAATTCCTCCCGCCAGATTGTGTTCAGGTCTTCGTTTGGTAATGGCGTGGGTTGTGTCCCGAACGACCTTAGCCACCAGCCGATGCACGCAATCATCTCCTCTTCAGTGAAAGTTCGCCTATCAAGTTCCTCCTTCACATCGCGGAACGTGTAAACCGTCACCGGATATTCCTCCGGAAGCTGCTCGATCATCGTTGACCCCATCGGCCACAATGCGTTGTCTAGAATTGGGCACTCTTTCATGAACGGCTTGAATTCTGAATGAGGTTGCCGGACATCCTTGGAGTACCGGATGCCGAGATTGGAGAGGATCGGGAAAGAGAGACTGGTGGAGCAATTGAAGAATGCGCTCTGTAGTAATTCGCCGACCTTCGAATCCGGCGTTGACTGCCGGAAGGTGAAGCATTTCATGATGTAAAGAGCCTCTTCTCGAAGGCCATCCTCTTCTCGGAGGCCGTCCTCATCTGAGAGGCGATCCTTCAGGTGCAAAGGAGATTCTGGCCATCGACTTCGGATGTCCTTCATGGCTTGTTCGTAGATTAGCCTTGTCAGGAAGCCCCCAACCTGCAACAACTCGTGGTTCCATTCTGCCCCCGCTTCAGTCGTGTGCGACAAGGAAGTGGTAAGGGCCTACTCACTTGCTACTTGGTTGTTCCTGGACAGATAGTCAGTCTCGTGGTAGCGATGCGAGCCCTGTGTAATCCACTCACACGAGATCAATCGAGCCCCCCTCGACTGTCGGTATGAATCGACTAGAAAGATGAATTGCGCTACCCGAGGTCTGAGCCGTCCTTTGACCCTAACCACCCTGTAAGAATCGTTGTACCAAAGATGTGCAAAGTACTAACGACAAACAGCCGTGAAGCATGACCTCTGATTAAGTTGAGTCAGCAGCGCTCATTCGACGACATCATGATATATCGACTTACTCTCCCTCCTCACTGCAGAGTGCTTGAACTCCCCTGAACACGCTCCCTATGCTTCCTTCCTCATTGCCTTCTTGCATCACTCGCTGATATTCATCCTTACTGAACTGCATACGGCATGTGAATGCTTTGCAGATACCAGGAAAGAACATCACTCGCGTGTATGGCCTCGTATGGAAAGCTAGTCGGTGGCTTTTTCTCGTCGCCTCTTCCAGACCACGAACTATATCTTTT
>KN819349.1:0-62136 GCA_000827475.1 Paxillus involutus ATCC 200175
TGATGACGTAGAGTGAGGATGATGATTGATGATGCGGAGAGTAGTCGAGATAATGGGGTGGTTGCGAAAGACGAAGGTTCTAATCTGACTAGAGAGCGTAGATCAGATTGCGAGGCTCTCGACAGAAAATAAGAGGTACTCACCATGGAATCACTCGTCATGCGATAACGCAATAGAAGTAACCACCCGACTGCTCTTCGTTTACTGGTACTTGTGGTGCTTGTGTCTCTGTTGAGACATCTGATGGTGAGGAGAATACGATGGTGGAGAAGGAGTCCATTTCTTTGAAATGGAGTAAATGTATCGCAGCGAAGATATGATGGTCAAGTCGCAGAAGCTCTTTGAAGCGAAGACGAATAAGTGGGCCTATATGTGGGTCCGTCGCTCAATCCCCCTATATATACGTTTTTCGTGCATCCTATGACGACCACAACAGACAATTGAGTAGGAACGAGCACTGACAATTGTCATTTCTGTCTTCATGGTAGCATTTTGCGTAGGCGGACCGGCGGTCGGAATGTGTCAGGTGGCACAGCTTATTGTCTATGAGACACGCTTTGCCCTGCCAACGAAGCCGGCGGGTCTCTCCATGGCCGTAAGAAGTCCATTCCCGAGAACAAAAAGGCCATCCTTCCAAGACGAGCGATAAAGTTCCCATTGCAGCGCCGCATAAGGTCCAGGCCCAGTTCGCGCTGTCTGAAATGACCCGCCATGAAAGCGCACACCAGATCCAGTCAGACGACAAGGAGGTATCCCCACGACGCAGCAGGACAATTACCGAGGGCTAAATTTAAGGAGGGTTCAGGTCAGACAGGAACGAGCAAGGGGAAAGTTTAGCCACTCGTGTACCAGGAAATGGCTTGCATTCTGTGAATCATGTTGGGACCTTCTCAAGCTTTTTGTCTTTGCGTCGGTGATATGAATTCATCTCGCAATTGTCTCGGTGAGAAGTCGGCCCGCACAGCCACGAGACAAAGACTTGTCAACACTCAACACATTAATTTCAACCACTACACTTGCCATTTCTAGCTTCGAACCTCTTCGAACATTTTTCACTGGGCCAAGCTTTTCGTTGGTCGTGGCTGTTGGGTTTCGTGGGCCCTACGTATCCGGGTAAAATCATCCGCATATGGCGCTACAGTGATGTATTACTTCGGGTCTTCTCCCTCCACGTTCCAGCTAACTTGCCGCACCCGTCTGCCAAGGACTCGACGGTCTGGAGCCAAGTACCGGCGTTCCTGGAACTCCACCGTGGACCTTGCCGGTGTGCCCGTGCGAGTCAAATTAGCTCTATGCGCTGCGTCTGTGAACGACGATTTCACACTGTCACGATGCAACATTTCAAGGGCAGTGCCTTTTGTCGGGACAATAGCTGGAACACTAGGGGATAACGAATTCGCTTTCGAGGGGGAGCACCCATGCCCTACTACCTGAGGCTCTACCTTCTACGTTCGATATCCGGCAGGGTGTCGGCAGAATGTTCTCCGGGACGATCGGACGCAGATTTCTTCAAGTTCCTTCCTCGGTCGACACTCAGTCTCAACGCCGCTTCACCCGAAATGCGCTATTGAAAGGTCTGATATTGTATTCGACGACGTCACAAGTGCGGTGGATGGCACCTGACTCTGTCGAATGGCGAAAGGTAAGCAAGCGATAATACAATAGATCCGCAGCTTCTCAAGCCGCAATTGTCCAAAGGAATAGGGTTATCATACGTATATTCGTCAACTGCTGGCTACGTCATGTGGACAGGAGGAGAGCTGCTTCTGTCTCAGGGTTTGCGCCTTGCCCAACTTTGTAGCTATTCCGCGGGTGGAGCATTATCGGCGGGATGATTTTCCGATCCATTGTCCTCAGCTCCTCAGGGCGGCACATTTACAGATTGTTCTGAGGGCTGCTGGGGCCTCCCTTGTGACAGTATTGCACCAATCAGGCTTTATTAATAATGAACTTCGGTGGTCCACTGGTGTCGTTGTAAGCAGGAAAGTTATCTTTTCCCCAGTCATCGTCAGCAGGACCGAGTCGACGACGGACGTCATCCTCCGCAACGTGTGCACCATGCAATCATCTGGACGACACGCAGTTGACACAGGCGTTAGCGGTATTCCATATTCAAATCGGTATAAGCAGCCATAGCTTGTGGTATTTCCGGGGTTGTAGGGATGCACAATGCTACTGCTTATCCTAGAGAAGACATGGGGGAGGGGGGAATTGTGTCTTCGGGGAACACTAATTCTTCACAATACCTGGTTGGTGCTGTATTAGTAGTGATTATGCACAAACAGGAAAGCTGTAACAATGATGGAGTATACAGTGTTCCACTATTTGAACTTTGAAGGGTTCAAGTAGTTTAACTTAACCTAGACAGTTTGTGATGGGTCTAGTAATGGTTCAATGTCATCAGGGAAATGTGAGGTGCAGGTATGCCCAGATGAATTTGATAAATAGAGCCACTTTACCAGCAATGATTTATGTGCTATTGTTCTTAGTTGTCAGAGTCCAGGTCAATCCTGGGGTTCCAGAGCAAACCCAAAGGATTGGGTTATTGGAGTGATGGGGATGGAAGTCCACAAGTGTCAGAGGGGTAAGAGACTGTGGCTTCAACTTGTGTGTTGTGCCCCTGTACAAGTGCTGTCCCTTAATTGCGAGTGGGGTCGGATTGTAAGTCCTGAGATCAACTCAGACTTAGGAAGAGGATTTAGATGGTCAGAGGATTTCGGGATTTCAATTCAGTTGATATTCAAACTAAGGAAACATAGAGAATTTACAAAAGGTTTATATACTAAGTACCTGATAGGATATAAACAGGATAGTGTTGGGGGTTAGGGAATTCCAACGTGCAGTATCAAAGGCTATGTTCGGGATTACAAAGGTATGGCATGTGGATGATGAATGGAACATGGAGTTAGTAAGGATATGACAAATGGGAGAAACATAATGGAAATGGACATAAGACAGAGATGATTACTAATAAGAGTCCAAGGACTCAGGAACGGAACGGAAATGGGAAACGGGAAACAGATGAAAGAAATGTCTAAGTACAATCCGACATTTGTTGAGGTATATTGGGATGCATCAGAATGTGTCGGAATTAGGTTGAATTGGATGGGAAAGTCACAGGACATGACATTAGTGATGGATGGGCCTGGCCTGAGAGGGCCTGGGCCAGGGCAAATATCAGGGCCTGTCTGTACAAAATGTAGCATATATGGAGTTATAGGGCGCTTACGCGGTTCACTTCTCCTAAAAAATGGTAGTCCACACTACCAAAAACATAATGAATTATATAATTTTTGATTATCAATATTAGCAAGCCAATGTCCAGCTCTGTTCACTACCTTACTGCCTCCAACCTCTACAACTAAATTCATTTTATACAGTCTTATTATACAGCACTTCTTACCTCTATTCCACCTAGTCCATTTATGTTTTACTACTCTAAATTGTTTGGACTCAGGCTGCTCCCACCACAAACCCTTCTGATCTTGGTTTGCGGAAATGATATCTATCTAGTGTAAAAGATAGATACAATTGTTTCAGTTTTTATTATATCTACTTTTTGTCATTGACAAAAGACAAACATAATTTTTTGGATTTTTTATTTTCTAAATCACACCCATAAAAGGAATATTGAGTCGCCTCAGCCATCAGATGGCTGCCTTCCTACAGGGAGCCTGGGACTCCATCTGGTGGAACCCTAGGTTTGGGCTGCCACTGTGGCACACCATAGAACACAACAATAGCATCCATACATTTATGGTATGTTGGACTCCATTTCTTTCCAAGTCTCTGACATGAAGTCTGTTCACAGCTCACCTGGTTTGATAACAATATATTCTTGGACTTTGTCTTCAATGCCATCACAAATACTGATGTCAAACAAGGCTGGTTGGGAGTCCAGAAGAATTCTGTGGAGGGGGTGAGTATATGGGCACCATGCATGCCAATAATCATTTCCTCGCATACCTAATGTCATTGGTAAGTTCTCTCACATCAGTCTGCAAAAATGGTCTGACAGCTTTTTGTGTGTTTGAACCTAACAGTCCCTCATAATGATCCACTGTGATTACCTCAAGGACAACACATTCAGGGAAGACTCATTCATGCCAGCACATACCAAATTGTTCCAGCTCATGCACAGTTTCTGTCTCAACTTTGTTGACAGCGTCAACTTGCTCACCAACCACTACCTTACACATGGCAGGAAGCTCCAAGTTGCTGCTGGCTTGAACAGGTTCAGGGAGAAGCTCGCTGGGAAGGTACATTCAAGTTCTCACTCATAGTCACTACTGTAGAGTTACAGAGATAGCTTAGACAAAAATATGGTGTGACCAACTCAACCTTAGCTTTGAAGATTCGAAGGGGAGTGTGACCTGTGACAATTCAACATTAGCTTCACTTGAGTCTGCTGTGATACATGAAATGGTCACATGTTGTGACATCTACCACCCAACTTCAAGTTCAATGTTCCACACCCTCAACTGGTGTCATGACAGTAACCACAACACATGACAATAGTTGCCAAACCCACCACCTCACACCACTCCCAACCTGCTAGGGCCAACCTCTGCACAACCACCATCTACATTGAGATGATCATCTCGCTGATGAAGTCAAGAGGACCACATATCATGTAATGGGGCATTGCAATCATGAATATGATGGCAAGACAGTTGAGGGAGGAGAGCTGAGAACCAGAGGGGATAAGAAGGTAGCCAAAGAGGACTGAGAACGATGACAACAGCATGTGTCATGCCTCAGGAACCCAAGATGGCAGTTCAGACGGCCAGTGAGAAGGCCACTGACACTGTGAACCCGAGTGCAACGAGCACTGGGACAACAGAGCCAGGGGGCAAATTGGGCAGACTGAATGACTGCACGAGGGAGCATCCCCCACCTGTGTCATGTGAACCAGCCACAGTGTGGCTGCAACAGTGGGTTTTTATTTCACTATCTTACCCCAGGCCTCCTTGCTTACAATGTCCACTACTGTCAACATCATCTTCACGCAGACATTTTTGAGACAGTCTGATGCAAATAATGCGTCGAAGAGCCCACTCGACATTATCCAATGCTTGATTGAGGTCCACATCAGCCTGTGAGGGAGGCCATGTACCTGATGAACAGCGAGGCGTGGGCTGCATTGAGGTCCACCACTCCCTCC
Organism: Paxillus involutus ATCC 200175; assembly: GCA_000827475.1. Lineage (NCBI taxonomy): Eukaryota > Fungi > Basidiomycota > Agaricomycetes > Boletales > Paxillaceae > Paxillus > Paxillus involutus. The sequence goes on from KN819349.1 coordinate 5,165, forward strand.
AGGAGGCAGTATAGGTCTTGAGGTTGTTGACATTGAAAAGTGGTGTTTTGAGTTGATGAGCGTACTTGACCCAACTTAAGATCTCCTTGGGCCATGATTCTGGAGGAAGCCAGTTGGCATGAACCTGAGACGCAAAAAAGTGCTAGTGAAAGGAAGTGGTGGAGCAAGAAGAATACTTACTGCTCCATCTGGATACCCATTGAGAGCTTCAAACGACACCCATAAATTGAGGATCATGATCCAGCTATTACCAACATTCTTCATACCTGAGAAATGCTTCCAGCAGTCCTTGATCCTGTCAAAGTCTGGTTCAATCCCAGACCTTCTGGAGGTAACCTGAAGGATCAGGCTGTCCATGTTGGAATATCAATTGGATGTTGTCCCGTTAGTAGTGATATGGGACCACTGATGTAATCTCACTGTTTTACTTTCGTCGTAGCATAGCCTAACACCTCAGTGGTTCTACCCCGAACATCATTGAGGTAAGGTCTATTATCTCTACATTTACTTAGTTACTTGCATACTGCAGACTTATTGCTGCAGGTATACCCAATACAGTGGTTCTACCCCGAACATCACTGAGACTTATTGCTGCAGTCCAAGTGATGGGGACATGAGTCCGGAGAGTCCTAAGGGGGGGTTGGAGGGGAAGAAACTTCAGCTTCAGCTTATGTGTTGCACCCCTGTACAAGTTCCATCTCTAGATTTCAGATGAGGGTTGGAGTTGAAGTCCTAAGGTCAACTTAGGGACTTCGAGGGAGATCAGATGTTTAGAGGATTGGAGAAGTCTTTAGTTGATATTTGAACTAAGGAAACATAGAGAATATACAAAGGGTTTATATACTAAATATCCAATAGGATATAAACAGGATAGTGTTGGGGGTTAGGGAATCCCAACATGTAGTGTTGAAGGCTATGTTTGGGATTACAAAGGTATGGCGTGCAGATGACAAATGGAACATGGAGTTAGTAAGGATATGACAAATGGGAGAAACATAATGGAAATGGACATAAGACAGATGTAATTACTAATACAAGTCTAAGGACTCGGGAACAGGAACGGGAAACGGAATAGAGAACAAAGGAGAAATAATTCTAAGTACAACCCAAAGATGTCAGGATGTGTCGGGATGTGTCGGAATTGGGTCAAATGGGATGGGAATGTCACGGGTCATGACAGATCCAGGCAATGGGAATCTCCTGTGGCTCAGCGCAGCGCTCAACCTCCTTGATGAGGCACTGGTAAGCAGTGGGGTTGGATTGGCTGCTGCTTGTTGTGATTTGCACCATTAGAGATAGAGGAGGTGGAGGAGGTGGGGGAGGAGCAATGAGAGACGAAGTGAGAAACTCGGAAGACAACATGGGAGACTTGGAAGACAATGCGGGAGACTCAGAAGACAATGTGGAAGACTTGGAAGACAATGCAGGAGACTTGGAAGACAGAGTTGGAGACTCAAAGGGTAAGGTTGGAGACACTGAAAGTGGGATGGGAGATTGGGGGGATGGGTCAGGGTTTGCCATGGTATTGGAAGGGGCGGCAGGCTTGAACAACATGGGAGACTCGAAAGGCGAGGTTGGATACACTGAAAGCGGGTTGGGAGATGGGGGAGATGGGTCAGGGTTTGGCATGGTATTGACATCTCTGCAAGCTCCAGAATTGGACTTCCTGTTGGTATCTGCATTGGGGGTGTCGCCTTCATTGCCGGGTTTTGGGTCAACACCCATCTCAGCACCATCCACAGCCACGTTACCCTGAGCCAATGTGTCGTTGAGTCCCAGAGATGGCTTTGGAACCATCTCAGTAGATGCATCAGGAGTTGCCTCTGGCTTGGGTTCTGGGCTGTCGAACTCAGGCAATGGGGACTCTTCACAATAAGCTGCTGTAAGGTAGGTGGATAGCACCCTATCCTTGTGCATCTTCGCAGCTGTAGAGCTGATCAGAATTTTGCGGAGAGTATCTTGTTGTATTGGCCTATGGAATGCAGCACTAATGAAGTCCATGAAAGGCTGGTTCCAAGTATCCTTATTTGGCAGGAAGTCATCGAATATTTGACCTGACGGTGTTTGACCAACATGGACACTGTCAATCACAAAGGAAATCAGTCTTCTATCAGATGTGATGAGTTTGATCAACAGACTTACACCCATGTTGCCAATTGACCATCAAAACGAGGTTCAGGACCGCCGACAATGATAGACACCGCACAGCTGGTTTTTTCAAAAATTTGATTGGCTGCGGTATCTATCGTCTTCTTGAGGGCGTCAATGGCTCTAATTAAACAATCATCAACACTCAAGCATCAAAGTGAAATGAACTATTGTACGTACTCTTGATGCTCAAAAGCCTTTTCTCCAATGTCCCCTAGGACATTGCTCTGATTGGCTTGCTCCTTTTCCGTCTGGTATTTGTCGACCACCTGGGCTTTAGCAGCATTACTGGGGTCGGCGAGTATCTTGTTGAACCTGGTTAATCGCCAGGACTGACCATCCCTCGGCTTGATGTTGTTGGCTGTACATTGCTGCTTGTACACTTTGTATACAGTGTCTATCTCTGCCTTGTGGTCTCCCTTGTAGAATAAAACAGAGTAGACTTGGGCAAGGTGGAGGCGAACTTTTTGCTTGCTGGTGAGTTGCAAGATCTTCCTCAACCTGTTATTTCCCCTGATGGTATTGAAAAACCAATGGTATATTTGCTGTAGGAAGACGGTGAGTGACAGCATTCAGCTCATGGTATAGGCTACTTACGCTTTGCTTTAGTCATCTGCTCAACAGCTTTGTCAATGTTCCCAATGGCAGCGGCGAGCTCTGCTGAGGAGTAGTGTTTCGAAGTCCTGTTGCGCAACTGATAAAAGACTGCAGTCTTTGATGTGACGGCAACCAGTTGCAACTGGTCTGCACAGCCACACCATATTAGGCAATTTCCCCCATATTTCCCGCTATTTTTCCCTATTTTTACTGATTTTTTTGAGTTTTTGACAGTTATTGAGGTTGTAATGAAGTATATTGACAAAATTGGTGTTGAAATAGACTGTATAGTATATACATACTTACATACACTTCTTAGAAGTCCCAACTAATTGTATAAATCAACAGTTGCAACTGATTGTGGATGTAAAAAACCGGTTTTTTTTGGTTTTGGTCTGGTCTAAATTAATTAATTGATTAAAAAAACTGGTTGCAGACCAGTTGCAACCAAAAAGGCAAAAAAACCAGACTGGACCGGACTATAAAACACTACTGAGGAGGGAGCAAGAAGGGGGAACACTATGAACCAATCACTGTAGACCTTCAGCCACCACTGTCAGAGTCCAGGTCAATCCCGGGGTTCCGGAGCAAACCCGATGTATTGGGTTATCGGAGTGATGGGGAAGGAAGTCCAGAGAGCATCGGAGTTGTAAGGGACTGTGGCTTCAACTTATATGTTGCGCCCCTATACGAGTCCTGTCCCTTGATTTCAAGCAAGGTCGAATTATAAGTCTTGAGGTCAACTCAGACTTAGGAAGTGGAGGGTTCAGATGGAGGACGTGTTTCGGGATTGTGACCTAGTTGATATTCAAACTGAGCAGACGTAGGGATTTTACAGAGGGTTTATATAATAGAAGTCCGATAGGATATAAACAAAATAGTGTCAGGGTTTAGGGAATCCCGACGTGCAGTAACAAAAGCTATGATCGGGATGACAAAGTAATGTTGTGTGGATGACGAATGGAACATGGTATTAGTAAGGATATGACAAACAACAGGAACAGTAATGGAGATGGATATAGGTCGGATATAATTAATAATACAAGTCCGAAGACTTGAGATCGGGATCGGGAAACGGAATGGAGAAACAGAAGAATAGTTCTAAGTATAAATCGGAGCCATTGGGATACGTCGGGATATGTCGGAGTGTGTCGGACTTGGGTTGAATGGGATGGGAATGTCACAGGTCGTGACAACCACTGGGGAAGCTCCTTCTTGTCTTGCATATGGACAAATGCAGCAAGGTGAGCCTTCAGCCACCGCTTTTGGGGCAGTGTTGTCCAAGGACTTCTGCCCATCTGACAGTGAGGTGGAGGTGAGAGGATGATTTTAAAAGGTTGGTGGCCTGACTTTATAATATTTCACAAAAACCCCCACAAGGAAACTATTTATTGATCTCATCATCACTGATCGGGGTTGTGATTTGTCAAAAGGGTACAAGAGCCAAAAAAACCCAGAAGCACCACCCCCCACCACCTCCTTGCTGCCATACTTGCCTCACCTCATAGCATTGGCCTCCCCCATCATGGTACTAAGGGTTCCATCTAACCGGTTTCACACCATTGAGTTGGAATGCTCTCCTGGCAAACATGGTATGAATTTTCCAGCCCGGTCATCTTTCCAAGACTGATCAATACTGCCTCTAGTCTCATTGGAACCTCCCCAAGAACCTGTGACACAGTCTGTTCTGCAGAACACTGCTCCACCCGCATATAACTATGACGGGACTGCCATACAATTTCTAACAGTTCTGCCCTGGCACCGCTCACCACGCCCTTCTGAAGGATGATCTCCAGGTCCTCCACCATACTCATCCTGCATTTCAGTTCCAATCTGCTCGTCCACTCGACAAGGATCTACTCAGGTAAATAACAATGTCCCTCAAGCCCTCCATGCTGCTGACTACTCCATGCCCAAAGCAAGCCGCAAGCATGCCTTCACCCGCTCCTCACTCAGCAGTCACCGTGCAGCCCAGCCAAGTTCAGCCTTGCGTGGCCGCTGAGGTAATGACCCAAGAACCGTCTCCCACTCCCAGTTCATCTCGACGGTTGGGGCCAATGGTTATTCTGGAAGATGATGAGTCTTCAGACAGTTCTATCACCACAACTGCATCCAGAAAAGCAGAGAAATTCTACTCTGTTCATGAAGGTGGTGCTACAGGTGTCTATACATCAAGATAAGAATGAAAAACCCATATACTTTGCTCTGACTGATTGCGCTGCAGGTTGGTGGTTAATGTTTTCACTCAACACGGAGGCACATACAAGTTGTTTCACTCCAAGCGAGAAGCTGTTGCCAACTACAAGCACAGCAAAGTGATCCGCAAAAGGAGAGGTCAGATTACAGAGTTGAGAGCTGGAGGTTCAACAACTGTACAGCGATCTAGAACTATGGGAATACAGATTAGTATTACTTTTGGAATAGTCATAGTGATGCTATGTTTTGCTGCTTCAAACTGTCTGTTTTCGCGTCTCTATAAGCTCAAGTTTGCGTAAATGAAGATTAACACATGAACACCATGGCAGTGTAGGGAACCAGAGTTCCCTACGCGGCAACACCACGCAACGACCCATCCTATCACACCCGCATGTATCCAGCGACCCGCCCATGAGGGTTCCATTCGCCTATGCACATATCCCCATTCGCCCAGAGCTCTCCCTTTCATTTACAGATCCTCGCGTCCGTCCTCGTACCACCCGCTCTGCCCATACCCTCATCCGGCCAGTAAGTAGTATACCCTCTTTCTTCCCCTCTCTCTCTCTCTCTCTCTCTCTCTCTTTCCTCCCTTCGTACTTAGTGTTTCACCTGATATTGCCCATATATATCAGATCACGTGCCCCTCAACGGGCGTAGTTACGATTACCTAAGCCACCTGCCTGTCAGACAGTCTCGGGCATACCCAGACTATAAAGTCCTGTACGTAGGCACCATGGTGCATTATCTGGCATTTTAGACTCCCAATTTATTGTTATCAATGATCCCCCGATTCCCATCGCGTAAGACCCCCCTCAAGTACCCGCTATTGAGTACATCCGATCTACCCACGTTCGCCCAGACACCGCCCAGCTAAGGTCAGACTCTCTTGTCCCCGGGTTCAACATCTCACCGCCCGGATTTGACCCGCACACATCTCGCAGCCTTAGGATCTCCCATTCTGCCTCCCTCCTTCCTTAGTCTTAATTTCCTCCCTTTGTTCTTCACTTTCGCCCGATTAACCATCAAGCACCCTTATTGTTCACTCGAGAGGAAGGGGAGACATATCCTCCGGCCTTCGTGCTCACTGCTTCCCTCAAGGGTCGAACCATTTGCCCTACCCCCTCATTCTCTGGCCTAGTCTTTCTCCTTAGACTAGCTTAGTTGACTACAGCGGTTAGTAGATTTGGCACGACCTGAAGTGATGCAGAACCTGTACTGTAATTGCCTACCATAGTGCTACTAGTACACAGTTATTGTGATGTGAATTGTAGTTACATAGGAACTGTGTGTACAATTTTCAAAGGGCTTATACTCCTACTTTGTAGCCACAAGCGCTACTGGACCCCGAGTCGGTAGCCTGACTGCTTGTGTCACTTGCACTCACTCACCAGAGGACCACGTTTCTGCACTTTGAATCACATACACAACTAATTTTTGGTATCTCTACGGCTGTCTAATTCCTCTCTAGCAGCCACAAATGAGGCCTTTAGGCCTATCATTAGAACATTGGCCAGCATCCTTCAGCATCAGTGCCCAACACTACATTTACCAAAAACAGAAATCTTGCTCCAAATGGTGCTGACTAATCACAGATCACTGTCTGATAATTGACTCTCTCTTCTCTCGCTTACACCTCTTTCACTGCTTTGCCTCACTGCCCATGGTCATCATCTTTCAGCTAGTATCAGCACCATGTCAAAGCGAAAGGGGAATGAATCTTCCTCACAGCCCAAAAAAACTCAACTCATGGCTGTTGATGAGCACGGCCACAATGTCAGTACTGTTCGCAACCACCAGCTCCAACAAACAAAAAATGGTCAACTTGCAGCGCGAAGGTCAACCACCTTGACAGTCATTGTGCAGCCACCACCCAACATCATTTCACAAACCATGTTGGAGACTGAGGTGGAGGCTCTAGATGTTCCTTCTGTGCCTCAAGCTGCACCGCCTAAACAGAAATGGCAACAAAAGGCAACCAATGCCATACATCTTTCTGATCTACTTTATTCTTTTGTTCCTTTGCTAACAACCTTCAGTCTCTTCTTCAGGACTGGCTCCCATTACGGCCTGTTTTTCTTGACAAACTCCTTCAACACGAGGCACTTGGTTCAGACTTGACTCATATGTGTTCCAGCTGCAGTGCAGAGCCAGGCCTTTTTCGATGCAAGGACTGCATTCTCGGCTCGGTTTTGTGTGCCAGCTGTCTGCTGGGGGCACATGAGAAGTTACTGTTACACCACATTGAGGTAAGTTCTTGGTATCCCAAGGTTTCATATCTCAAGACTGAGTCACACTGGCATGCACAGCACTAGGTCGGAACTTTCTTTCAACACTGGAGTCTTCACTCTGTTAGGCTCATCATTCATCTGGGTCACCATGGCAAGCCCTGTCCTTCATGTGTAGCCGCACACTCCAGGTTCACCGTGCATCACATCAATGGGGTGCACTGCGTGTCTGTCACCTTCTGTGGCTGTGCAGGAGCTCCTCAACATTACATTCAGCTGCTTTGGGTTGGCTGGTACCCTGCCAGCACCATGAAGCCCCACATGACTTTCTCATTCCAATACCTTAATTTTTTCAATGAGTTGATGCTGCAAGGAAAGATATCTATGTTTGACTTCTATCACAGTGTTCTGTGGTACAGTAATGGGAGCAGGGTTAAGGACCTGAAGGTATGCACATCAGGCTCATGCAGCGCCCAACTCAGCTTTCTTACATGTTCCATAGAATCACTACAGTGAAATGTCTCGTGTTGTTCGTCAATGGAGACACCTCATCAGCTTGAAATGTAGCGGTTGTGCCCATATCAGTGATGGTATCGAATCTACACCACCTGGTGGCCTCGCAGTCAAGTGTCCGGCATGCCCCCACCCAGACAAGAATCCCCCACAGGACTGGAAGACAGGAGAGAAGGCCAAGGGGTATGTGACTTAGAGCATGACTACCTCAATCTGATCTCATTTTTTCATTTTACCAGGTTCCTTTATGTGCTCGTTCTGTCCATGGACATGAATTTCTGGTGCCTGCTCAAGGATCACAAGCTCACTGACATTGACCTGTTCCCTGGCTGATCCTATTTCATTGAGGACAGCACATTTCAGTCAACCACCATGGGTTTTGGCGAGCAGAAAGAGGTATATAGGATTATTGATGACTGTCTCACTCTGTTGTAATGATAATTCTTTCAGGTCAGCAGCTGTCAAGTAGAACATAATGCCATAGTTTGAGCAAACATGCAGAGCAAGATTGGCTATCTTGCATCAGGGACTGGTGCAGTGATGTGTGGATGTCACACTTTTGTTCATCGTAATGGGGTCGCCGATCTACAGAAAGGTGATGTGTGCAACCAAGCTGCCCGGATAGGGCTACAGGATCAGATGTGTGTGAGGGGTGTGATGTGCTTGTCCCGTAGGGGATGCGCACTCTGAGAAGTGCTTGAGGTGAGCTCAAACCACAAGGGGTGTCCCTGGTGTGAGGAAGGGGAAACCTGGCCGGAAGGTCAGGCAGAAAGTGCACAGAAGGGCAAGGATGCACAAGGATGCGCACAGATGGGCAAGGATGGGCACAGATGGGCAAGGAATGGGCAAGAAATAGCAAGAAATGCCGTGATGGATGTCACTGGGTTGTGATATAGGCTTCCCCATGCTAGGGGACGCTGGCCTATGATGGGTGCATCAGATACGCTAACAATACTTAGAAAACGCTGGGTGCACAGCTGTCGCACAGAGAAGGAAACTAATGGGCAGATCAACAGCAGGTTGATTAGGTGATGAAGGATTCATACAGGACAAAGGCTAGCTATGTCCTTATATAGTCTTGGAATCTTCCAAGACATGACAGAACCATAATGGACACATATCAAATAAGGCTCAGGTGGACAGGACTGGTGGGTGCATGGGATAACCATGGGCTTGGGCAAGGATAGGATGATGCAAGATGGTCCAGATATGTACCAGATAGTGTGGGAAAACCGGCCGAGGTCTCACGCAGTCATGTGCAGAATGCTTGACCAATGCACATGAGATCTGATGGTGATAATGCTAGTCAGGGCGAGATGCAACTGCGCAGGGTGGGATGATGCTGCCCATGGCTCAGGCAAGGGTAGGATAGTGTAAGATGTACCAGGTGAGCACCAGATAGTGTGGGAAAACCGGCCAAGGTCTTGTGCAGTCCTGCGCATGATGTATGGCTTGCGATGATCAGGGCTTGGGAGAATGACATGTTGAAACCCAATCCATTCTATGAACCTGTGATCCATACCACCCGAGCCAACGTCCACTTCAAGCTTGCGGAAGAGGAGGCTGCTGATGCTGCATGGGGCATCTTGCTGCTTCACGAGGTCACTCTGAGTGCTTGGGCGCATGTGGGACTTGATTTGGAGGAACAGAAGTAAGTATCAACTGAGCAGTTCATCACAAATTGGAGGCTGGCATATTTTCAGGGCAGTTCTTCAAGGACAGTTCGCTGGCCTTCAAGGGAAGGCTACTCCGACTCAGCATGCCATGTTCCAAGACAAGCAGAATATCCTTCGCCATCATATTGAAAACTGGAGAGGCATTCAGCAATGTCCTTGAGCCATTGGGCGATGGCACCAATCCAGAATGTCTCAAACTCCACCTTCCATTCTCTCTTCAATCCTCCCCGAAGTTTCCACCTTGGCATCTCTTAACAGCCTTCACACACAGGAGCTCCAGCTACATATTTCCCAAGCAGATGATGCTCTGGAAGAAGTCCATCATCACCGCCACATCATTCAAGGACTCTATCAGTTCAAGAAGACAAACATTTCCGGTACTGGCAACTGCACAAATACTCGCGCTCGTGCCATCATGAACCGCTTTGTCAAATGAACCAACCAGCATGCTGAGAGGTACCGGAGAGCCTATGAGGCACTTTGCAGTCTTGACCTGGAAGGAAATTGGAGGGATCAGATTAGGGAATTGAAGCCCGAGCATGTTTCTGGTCCTGGTGCTGTTGATGGTGAAAGTGAAGGTCACCGGGAACCTTCGTGGATTTGGCAGGTTGCGCAGGTCTTCATCTTGCCAACTTCCTCAACTTCCTCTGATTCCTCTGATGCTCCATTATCCAAGGTTGAACTCAATGAGGGTGTCCATATTGAATGGACAAGAACTTGGGTGTGGGCAGAGCATTGGCGTGAAGAGAAGGAACTTGTCGCTGAAGAAATGTGATATGTCCTTGCTTTCTTTGATTGGAAGCAATCTTGGTGGTTGCAACAGGCAGCTCTCTGTGACGTTGCAAGTCCAGAACTCCAATTCAGTCTCGCTGCCTATGCACACAAACAAGCCTTCATATTTTCTGAACTTCAGATGAAGTTCGCCACCATATGAATCCTGTGTCTGAAGAAGTTTGGCCTGCCAGTTGACTGGGAGTTGAGATATATCCCTCTCTTGACCACACCGACCACAACCATGGCCTCTGACCTGTCGCACAAAACTAATGGCTCTGATGGCGACAAGGCTATGGAAGTTGAAGTTGAAGAAGAGTGGTTCGACATTGAGGACTAGTATTCTGTGTTCTCAAGACAGTTTTCTCCTTTGTTGCTGCTTTTGGCATTCCCCTTTCCTGTTGTTTCTCATTCCTCGCTGTTTTTAACTTTCTGGTCCAGCTCATGATTTCTATTTTCTTGCCACTTTTGGACAACAAGTCCTAGTTTTCTGTTTCTGATTTGTTCATGGTTTTTCACTGTCATAGTTTTGGTGGTTTCACTTTGGTCACATGGTTTCAAAATTGGCTGACAAGATTGATGTGGCACCAGGTCAGTTCTCTCATTTTTTTCCCTTTTTTTCTACTCAAGTGGTTTTGAAATTATTGACAAGTTTTCAAAAAGTGCTGGTAAATGCAAAGATCAGGACTTTTGGACTCCTCAGTGAGTTTCAAAATGTGTTGAGATTTGTGAGATATTTGAATAAGTAAGGTGTTTATTCACTTAGTGTCCTCAATTTATCTTGATGGTTTATCAAAAAGGCAACCAGGACCACTCCTCACCCACAGCCTGCCTGTGGCCTATGGCCAATACTCAGCCCTCTCCGCTCAACCTCTGGTTGTATGGCGTCCATAATGGTGGCATGGTCCTCAACTTGTGCCGTGGGATCCCAAGGTGCATGGCAACTTTGTTAGTGTGCCCGCTCAGTTGCTGACCTTTCTCCCCCTCGAGCAGCATGCTTGGGGGTGGTCCTGGTTTGTCTGGGGTTGGTAGAATGTGGAAGGGAGGTGGTCAGGTCGTGTTGGGTACAATGTATGCATGGCGGACGTCCTCGTCCCCACCGTCGTCATTCGAGCCAGGATCCTTGATCCCACTCGCCCACTCACCCATCTCATCCTCTTTCTTGATGTTCCTACCCCTCTCTCAATCCCTTGCGTCCAAGTCATTGTTCAACTCGTTTTGTGGTCCGTTTGTCATGCCCACTGGCACTGCTGGCCTGGCGCTCATCGTGTTTGGGTCCATGGTGTCAGTGGCCTCATTGATGGCTGTCTGACATGTCAACTGGGGTTGCTGGGGCTTGACGTGGGCATGGTGGACGTGTACGTCATCACCGTCTTTGTCAACTACTTCCCTGCTCCCTCTATCCCTCGCTCTACTTTCCCTTGGCTCCCCTGGTTGTCTTCACATGTACAACATGTTTTGATATGCGGTACATGGCTGTTTCAACATTGTTGGTTGGCTGGTCGTTTTGACGTGGGTGCCAGCTGCTCGAACAGCAGGATGTGGCTGGATGGGGATGGTGGTGATGGTGGTGCATCCATTCAAACCCTAGGTAAGTTTCCTTGGCTGCTCGTGGGCTTGACGAGGCTTATGCGGTCGGCCTTCTGGTCTGTGGCACATCTACCCGGTCTCACCGCTGTGGTTACCTTCTCGTCAGTCCTCCCCTTCAACTCACTATCCTTTTCACATTCATGTCCCCTCCTTTCAACCTTTCCCTGGCTCCTGGCTTCCCGTTGGCGTTTATGGTGCATGTTGTTCCATCACTCTGTGGACAGGACAGTTCAATTGCGGATGCTGCATTGTGGACAGACACCTGTGTAAATGGCCTACACATGCCTGAGGGGCAATACCTTCTTGCAGATGCTGGTTTTGGCACCTGTGATGCTCTCCTTGTCCCATATTGTGGTGTCCGTTACCATTTAAGAGAGTGGTGGCAGGTTAATTTAAAGTATTTGAATTGTCTTCATCATTTCATGCCAAGTTAATAATTCACGCAGGCCGCAGAACAAAGAGGAGTTGTTCAACAAATGTCATCCTGGACTTCACAATGTGATTGAGCACATCTTTGGCATCCTGAAACATCAGTGGTGCATTTTGCAACTCGCACCTGAATACAATTTGGATATTCAAGCATGGATCCCAATGGCACTGTGTGCACTGCACAACTTTATTCAGAAGTATGATCCAGACCTATTTGACGAGGGCTTTCTGGACAACCTCCTTGAGATTGAACAAGATGTTGCTTCAGAGGAACTCAGAGATGGGCCTGCTGATGCTACTGAAAGACAGAGGGCAGATAGCAGGCGAGAACATATTGCTGAAGAGATGTGGGAGAGACGAGCACAGGAGACTACAACTTCCATTGCCAGGTGCTGTACAATCATGTAGTAGAATTTTGACTTGAGACACAAGGAAGTGCGTAGTACTGTACAATCATGATGTAAAATTTGAATTGAGGAGATCACAGCAGCTAACAAAGGGGGAAAATGAAGAATATGTAAGACATAAAAGCTATTCAATCATTCTGCTATCCTCAACACCATGGGGTTGCATGCCTTGAAGTGTCCTCTCCAACTGTCAGAGTCAGGTTCAATCCCAGAGGTCCAGAGCAAACCCGATGGATCGGGTTATTGGAGTGATGGGGAAGGAGTTCCAGAGGGCGTCGGAGTTGTAAGGGATTGCGGCTTCAACTTATGTGTTGCGCCCCTATACGAGTCCTATCCCTTGATTTCAGGTGAGGTCAGATTATAAGTCCTGAGATCTACTCAGACTTAGGAAGCAGAGGACGGGTTTAGGGATTGATATCTAGTTGATATTTGAACTAAGGAAACGTAGGGATTTTACAGAGGGTTTATATACTAGGAGTCCAATAGGATATAAACAGAATAGCGTTGGGGGTTAGGGAATCCCGATGCACAGTAACAAAGGCTATGATCGGGATGACAAAGTCGTGCAGATGATGAATGGAACATGGGATTGGTAAGTATATGACAAACAACAGGAACAAGAATGGAGATGGACATAGGACAGATATAATTACTAATACAAGTCCGAAGACTCGGGATCGGGATCGGGGAAACAGAATGGAGAAACAGAAGAAATAGTTCTAAGTATGAATCAGAGATGTCGGAATGTGTCGGGATACGTTGGAGTGTGTCAGAATTGGGTTCAATAGGGTGGGAATGTCATGGGATGTGACACCAACCATAAAATCCGAGTTTTCTCAGGAAAATTGGCAAAAATTACGGCCTGTGTTGGATTCTTGGAGAGATATTCAATGACATTGAGCTGCTGTGATTCTGTGAGAAAATTGTGTGCAGACAACAGGAGAATGGAGCAGGTGAGGGGATCGGCCTGAGAGTTGATGCTGGTGAATGCCTTTGCAAAATCTTCGAACATGTGTGCCATCTTGGAAATTGCATCACTTCCGTCTTGTTGGGCCTTCACAGATGCAGAAGGTGGCTGCATGTGTTTTCAAGCACTGCCCTCAGATTCAACAGCTGAGGGATTGAGGTCATTTTGTGCTTTATACAGCTGATACTGGTCAACACAGAAGATGGAGCTATAGAAGGGGCACCTGAGTTGGAACTTGGGGTGAGAAAGGAAGATGGAACAGAGGGGGAGACCAATGATGGATCAACCAAATATACAGTCACAGTGTTGCTAGTATTCTCATTTAATGTAATGGAAAGGTGACTTAGAAGATTAGGGAGAGTGAGGGGGGGGGCATGTTTGCATTACTTACAGTGGCTATGCTTGAACTGGTGGTGAGGAACACTGATGGGGGCCGAAGAACATGAGTTCCTTTCACAAATTTTGGCATCATCTGCTCAATGGTGTTGAAGTGTCTGAAGTCCTTATTTTTGTAGGATTTTGCTGCAGGACATCACTAGGAATATTCACTTACATATTAACTGATAACATGAGAGGTGGGGGAAATACATACCTTGATGTACCGATCCCAGACATCATCATGCTTCAAAACAATTCCTTCACTGTGCTCATCACTCCAAGTAAACCCCAATGTGTTTTTGATATCCACAACTGTGTTGTAGGCAGCTTTGAGCTGCCAGGCACACATAGACTTTGATCCTTATCAATGAGATGTTAACTTCGACAAAGTGACTTACTGCTGTCCATTTACCCTGGCAAACATCACATGTCTTCTCTGCACCTGAGGCATTTGGGAACTTGACCTTTAGGTGCATGGCAGCTGCAGTGAATGTAGGTTTTTTGAAATTGCTGCCATCATCACTTGGCAAGCACTGAGAAAGTAGAAATTCCACGAAAGTAGTTTCTTCCTCAGTAGTCCACTTGGCACAGAGCTTCCTGGTTTTCTTTCCTGTGCCATTTAGGATTGCCAGATCAACTGATCCTTGAGAACAAAGGCAGCGACTGAATGTCTGGCTATTTCTTGATGAGTTTGACCTGGACATGGTGGTAGTAGGTACAGAATGGAAACTGGAAACTTCCAGATCTTCAACTCATCACATGCATTGGTTATGTGATGTATGGTGATTTTCCCCCTTTAACCTTTCACCGTCCAAACAGCACCTAAGGGACTGATAAGAATATAAGGTTCATTGTGGATGAAGACAGTACATACATAGATGAATGAGGCTTGTAGGCCAGACTTATCAACATATTGACTTGGGACTTTCTCTCCAAATATTTCTGGAAAAAGCTTGCCCATTGACAATGATGTGGTGTAAAAGAAGTCAATTATAAGATCAGAAAGTGCAAGGTGTGCAAGATTGTTCATGTGCCCCTGCTGGCACAGTTAGATGATCCAGAATGAATTGTTAAGGGCTTACCTCATTGTCCACCCCATTTTTCAAGCACCATCCACATTCAAGAAGACCCTTTCCAATGTTGACATTTTCTTCACGGTGATTCTCTGAATCCCAATGATAGCATTGTCTAACATACATGTGTGTCTTCTTCCACAGCACTGAGTGCCAGCTTCCTAGATCTTTCCATAGCTAAATTTTGTGGTGTCAGTCATGAAAGCCTGTAGCAATATCAACATACCAGTTTGTAGATATGATTACTGTAATGGGGCCACCAACCTTAAATGAACATATTAAGCCACACTCAAACATTATTCTGACACTTACCATCAGGGTTCAGTGAGATATAGGTAAAATTTATTTATTTATAAAAGAAAATATAGTAAAAATGTATTATCAATGAAACAGAGGTCAATTGATGAGATATAAATATCAGCACATTTACCTCACTCAGTGCTACATTTTGGTCATGGTGATGACCAACATCATTTTTCTAAAACAAGCTTGATATCAAAATTTGTCAGCATCATAACTCATTTAAATTTGGTTACATTGCTCAGATAAAATGATTTATGGCTCTGCCTCACCTGTGGCTGTAACTTTTACCAAGCCCCTGAAGCATAAAAATGTCATCCTAAACATTTCCTTTTTTTAAACTATTATATCACTATTTAATTTATTATTTACTACTATTGTCATGTTTGGTATATAATTAATTTTCCTTGTGGCTGTACAACATGACCTTTGTTACCATTAAATCACATTCTAATCTGATTATAACTGGAGGGAACAGAACAGCTGCCTATGCTTGAAGGGGGGTCCAGGGTTGTCTGAAGGCAGGTGTAATCAATGTTTTTCATGCATACATAGACTGCGCACTGCTCAGACTCAGCATCAATTTGTAATTAAAATAGAAGCTTCAGGCCATCGAATGGTGGCCCGGTGATGCTCAACTCGAAGGATTGGTTCAGCAACCTTCAATAGGTTCATTAAATGATTGAAAATACTAAATATGAATACTTGTTGATTTGAAATACCTATAAAAAATGTTGTGTCAAGGAATACCAATACAATAAAATTGGCAGGACAAATTGTAGTATTGGATCAAGTAAGACACATCCTTGGATACTGTATCAGCATATTTTTTACCTTTTCCATTTTCCTGCTCATCCTTGATACTAGAGCACAATACTTGGAAGCAAAATGTCATTTTGATTCTTTTTTAAACAGATTGTTTCAAAAAAGAATCTATATCATAGTAGGTCAGTGTTATATGTAGAATATACTAGAGTCTACAGTTACAAAGTAGATCACTTGCACAATTAACTTCATTCAAAGAGTGAATAAGTTCATGTCTACCAGATTGTTATTGAAAAATCAGCCAAGACTAAGCTCTGGAAAAGCAAAAAGAATCTTGATGACATATATGTCAATATGGAGATTCATAAATTTCATAACATATGAAGGTTTAGGAATGAACAAATGACCCCCTTTGAATTTCCCAAGAGCCACCAAAGCTACTCAAGCTTGCACTAGATCTGTGCTATCTAGGTGTAAAGGTGTTTGGTGGTTGAACTGTATGGAGTATCCTTCCCATAAAAGGTGATCAATTGAACCAGGCTTTGACATGAGAATATTTGTCCTAAAGGACCTGGCAAAGCTTTACCATGGTCTCAAATTGATGGTGATCAATGGCTTTCAAAAGCTCATTGGGCCTGAGATTCAGGAGTTGCAAATTGGTGACTAGAGAAGTAGCCATAGAGAACTGGGAGGCAGTTCAAATGATATAACAAGATATGACAGCATCCTGATTCTAATGATGCTAGTGTAAGGTTACAATTGTTCATAAATGTGTAATGAATCATCAGCTCCATTCACAGTGAAGTTGAGGTAGCTGTTACGATATGATAGTTGCCCCCTATCTTTTTCTTTCCTTCCGTCTATTTCCGTACCTTTCCGCATCCTTCCGGACTGTTCTATGATTGGTCCAACCCAATCTCCCCTTTAGGTAGTCTTTACAAAGTCTACCCAGCTTATACTTCGAAGGCTATGCCTTCTCTCACCTTCCATCTTATTCCGGCCAATGGCCTTTCTCCCTCTACATGGTCTGTGCACAACCCAGGCCCATTTATATAGCTGTCGTTAAACGCATATGTACTCCAGCTTATTCTACGCAATCATACTTGTATTCCTGATACCTCTGTTCCCAGAGTCTCGGTCAACTCCTGACGACCGCTTTCTTTCTTGACAACTAAGTACTTCCCATCACTTACAGTGATAGGGATAGGAAATGTTGACTGTTACCTTGGTTGAACACTCTGGTGTCCTCCTGCGTAACAAAAGAATAAGCTCTTCTACCGCTGCTACCTCCGTGTAGCCCAGCAGATTTTCAAGACATCGTTTCTCAAAGAAACTGGGAAGAAACCCTTCGGGGACCCCGCTGAATCATCCAAACCCAGATCTAGAGCGAACCCCTACGCTATAGGGATCTCTACCGAACTAAAGAAAAAAGGCAAGAAACACCTAGAAGAAGGAGAGGAACTGCCACCCGCATCTGCTACTCCTGAAGACGATAGTCTTTACGACCAAGGATTTGTAACAAGACCTAACTCTCCAACTCCCCCTTTTGAAAGAGCCGTGTCACCCATTGACGAAGAACCCACCACAACTTACGAAGCTGTCTACCCAAGACAACCTTCCCTGACTCCTTTCGACAACATGTCCGAAAGACCCACTGAACTCAAGGTTGGGACTCCTACCCACTTTGATGGAAACACCAATGATTCCTCTCGATGGCTTCACTCTGTGATGGCCTATCTCATTCTCAATGATCGAATCTATAACACCAGCGATAAGAAGATCATCCTTGCACTCTTGTTCATGAGTAAAGGAACAGCCGCATCCTGGGCAGAAGCCGCCTATGAAAGGGCCGACACCTTAGGTTCCTTTGGGACCTGGGAAACATTCAAAGAAGATTTTAAAAAGATGTTTGTCACTAGAGACGTAAAATCTGCATCCATCTCCAAGCTGTCCTCCCTCACCCAAAGAGGATGTGGCTCCCTTGAAAGGTTCAATGCCGAATTCCGACTCCTCGCCCATCGATCGGGAGTCACCAGCCAAGGAGCCTTGATCGAATGGTACGCTAGGGGACTCAACTTCGCCATTTCCGAAAAAATCATCGGAATGGAGTTTACCCCTACTACCCTAGACAAATGGATCGCCAAAGCAGAGCACTTTAACGTACAGAACGAACAGATCCGCTCCCTCAAAAGAGGAACACCTTTCCAGACAACAAACTATTCATCCAACTCTTCCCGCAACCGAAATCCCAATGCCATGGATGTAGACACCGTACAGCTCTCTCCCTCACAAAGGGCTGACTATATGAAGAAAGGACTTTGTTTTGTTTGTGGAAAACACGGACATCGCTCCGGCGAACACAAGAAAGGGAAGGTCCCCTTTGATAAAGATTCCAGAACTTCTTCCCCTAAAGTCTGTAAGACCGAAATCCCCTCCACATCCAATCCCATCTCTTCCTATACGGCTGGACTAAAGAAGAAGAACATCTCCCAGAAAGAGATCTTAGACGTCCTCAAAACGTGCTTTGATAGTGATAACGAAGAAGGAGGAACCGAAGAAGAACAGGTTCCCATCTCCAAAGTTTCCTTTGACTCGTCTTTTTAGAAGGAGGATCTGAGTCAACACAGACTCCTCCCTTATTCACTTCCTCTGTACTTGTAGCTGAAGAGACTGCCCAATCTATGCGCATTCCCATCTCACTCTTTGCTACCCCAGAAGGAAAAATCGTTGACACCCATGGCCTGCTCGACTGCGGAGCAGGAGTGAATCTGATCGATCATCACTTCGTGTTGAAACACCGACTTCCTAGAAAACGACTAGCTAAACCACTAATACCCCGAAACGTAGACCAGACCAACAATGCAGGAGGGGCAATCAAATACACCATCACCCTCACTCTTCGGATCTCTGACACCGAAGAAAAATGAAAATTCTTTGTCATGAACTGTGGCAAAGAAAATCTTATTCTCGGACTTCCCTGGCTAAGGGAAGTCAACCCTATCGTCAATTGGAAAGAAGGAACCCTTACCTTTCCCGACTGACCGAAGAAACCCTGCCATGATTCCCAAGATCAGATCACCCAACGATACCTTATCCGATACCTTGGCATGGATCCCGACAATCGTATGTCCAAAAGACTTCTAAAACGCTATGATCCTCTTTTCAGAGAGTTCCGAAAAACCACCTTCTCCACCGAGATCGCCCTGGAAGCCGCAAAGAAGAAGGAAAAAGCCACCCTTCCCCCTGAATATTCTGAATTCGCCGACATCTTCGAGAAGAAAGCCACTGACCACGTTCCTCCCTCACGCTCCTTCGATCACGAAATCAAACTCGACAAAGACTTCGTTCCCTAAGTTGCAAAAGTCTATCCTTTGAACCCGAAGGAATCAGAAGCGTGTAAGGAATTTGTCAAAGAACATCTCGAAACTGGCAAGATTTCTTCATCGAAATCCCCTCAAGCCTCCCCTTTCTTCTTTGTCCCTAAGAAAGATGGATCTTTGCGTCCCTGCCAAGATTACCAATACCTAAACTCCCACACTGTCAAGAACGCTTATCCCCTTCCTCTTATTTCCGATCTCATCGATAAACTGAAAGGATCTAAGATTTTCACTAAGTTCAACATCAGATAGGGATATAACAACGTTCAGATCAAACCCGATGACCGCTGGAAAGCGGTGTTCATTACTCCTCACGGACTCTTCGAGCCAAATGTCATGTTCTTTGGATTATGCAATTCCCCTCTGACATTCCAAGCACTGATGGATCATATATTCCAAGATTACCAAGCCGAAGGATGGCTCATCATCTATATGGATGACCTCCTGATTCACTCCTCCAATCCTACTCTCCATTGCGCACGAACACTCAAAGTGTTGAAACGACTTAAGGAACATGATCTCTATCTGAAACTGGAGAAATGCAAATTTGACGCAAAAGAAGTTGACTATCTCGGATTAATCCTTAAAGAAGGCGTCATCAAAATGGACCCTGTCAAACTAGAAGCCATCGCCAAATGGAACATCCCTGAAAATATCAAGGCAGTATGATCCTTCTTAGGATTCTGCAACTTCTATCGTCGATTTATTCCCTCCTTTTCCACATTATCGAAACCCCTCACCAATCTCACTAAGATGAACGCCCCTTGGGATTGGTCCCCTGATTGCGAAGCCGCCTTTTGCGAACTCCAAAGGCTATTCATGAAGGCTCCTGTCCTTCAACTACCAGATACCTCGAAACCCTTCTTCGTTATGGCCAATGCCTCTCTCCATGCCACTGGAGGTGTCCTCATGCAGAAAGATATCAATGGTGAACTACACCCTTGCGCCTACTTGTCTGAAACATTCTCACCTGCCGAACGAAATTACGACATCTATGATCAAGAACTCCTCGCCGTTATCCGCGCCTTAAAAGCATGGCATCATTATCTCCAAGGAACTGTTCATAATGTCACGGTGATGACAGATCACAAGAACCTTACATATTTCCGATCCCCCCAGAACCTTAATCGACGCCAGGCCAGATGGCTTCTATTCCTCGCCGACTTCGACCTCGCCTTAGAACACATCCCTGGACCCAAAATGGCACCTGCTGATGCCCTATCCCGATATCACTCCCCAGACACCGCCACAGATAATCAGGAAGTCATGCTACTTCCAGACAACCTCTTTGCTCGTTCTATTGATTTTGCCTTAGTCTCCAAGATCAAAGAATCCACCCCGACTGATCCCCTTGTCCTATTTGCCGTCCGTGCTCTTGACGATGGAAGATCTCTCTTTCCCCAAGCATCCTTTAATGACTGGGAATATGATGGCGCCAATCTCTATTTTAAGAAATGCCTCTACGTCCCTTCTATGCAACATAAAGAGATTGTGACTTCCATCCACGAATCCTTGTCTGCCGGCCACCCCGGTATTACCCAAACCATCAATCTTGTCTCTCGTGATTTCTGGTGGCCCGGCCTATCCACCTTCGTCCGCAACTTCGTTCTTGGTTGTGCTACATGCCAAAGTCACAAGGCTAACACTCATCCTTCTGTCCCCACCTTATCCCCAATTCCCTCAACTTCGACGCGCCCCTTCCAACAGATCTCCGTTGATCTCATCACGGATCTACCCGTTTCTGATGGTTTTGACTCCCTCATGGTCACAGTGGACCATGGGCTTACAAAGGGGGTAATTTTATCTCCTTGCAACAAAAACATAGACGCCACCGGTGTAGCCGATCTATTCCTGAAAACAGTCTATACCCGTTTCGGTCTTCACGAAAAAGTCATCTCTGACCGAGGACCCCAATTCACCTCTGCCTTCGCCAAAGAACTTGGCTGCCCCCTTGACTACAACATCTCCCTCTCTACCGCCTATCATCCCCAATCTGATGGTGAAACCAAACATATGAATCAAGAAGTAGAAACCTATCTCTGCATCTTCTGTAAAGGAAAACCCAATGAATGGTCTAGACTTCTATCCACTGCCGAATTCGCCCACAATTCCAATATCCATTCTGTCACAAAGAAGTCCCCCTTTTTCTTGATACTCGGATATGAACCGCGTTCCTATCCTTCCATTGCCAAAAACTCCCCTCTTCCTTCTATTGAAGAACACCTGTCTACCCTGAAAGAAGCCCGAGAAGAAGCCCTAGCTGCTCATGAAATCGCACAACGTGTCATGAGAGAACGCGTGTCTTCCAACTTCAAACCCTGGAAAACCGGTGATAAAGTTTGGCTAGAAGGTCGTAATTTGAAACTCGGCTACTCTTCTAGAAAATTATTCCCTAAAAGAGAAGGACCCTTCGAAATCACTCAAGTCCTATCTCCCATCACGTATCGCCTCAAACTCCCTGCAACCTGGAAGATTCACGACGTTTTCCATGCTTCTCTCCTATTGTCCTATCGGGAGACTCCCGAACATGGTCCGAATTTCACCAAACCTCCACCTGACCTTATCGGCGGAGAAAAGGAATACGAAATAGACCAGATTCTCTCACATCGAGGCAATCCTCAAAGACACCGTTACCTCGTTTCCTGGAAAGGGTACCCTTCTTCTGAGAACTCATGGGAAACTGAGGGTGATCTCCGACATGCCAAGGACATACTGAATGCTTATAAGACAGCTCGTCCTCGAGATTTCCCTCAGACTGTTTGTTCCCTTCGCAAAAGAAAATAACCTACTCCTCGACCATCATGCCTCCCGCTCGCACCATCGCCAACACCCGCATCCACTTCGACAACATAGGGGACTTACCTATCCCTTGCGGTCGCCGCGCTCGCAGACCTCCTTCTGACGGCCTCAAAGCCGAATATGTCGCTTATACCAAAGAATGCAGAAACACTCATGATCTCACCATCCGTCTCGAAGAAAACTCTCCCTTACTCGACGCCTACTCCGCTCTTCTCCAAAATCATCGAATCTCAAACGTCGTCGAATTCATTGAAAGAACTAACCATCGTCTCAACTCCAATGACTGGGTCATCTCTACCCTCGAACATATTCGAGACGAACAACAAGAACTCCTCATCAACGTTCTTCATCAGATGAACTTTGAAGACCTTGTCCACAACATCCACAGACATCGTGATTACCACGACCGAGGCTCCCTCATCCGACACAATGTTCCCCTTTCTGACTCTCCCAGTTCAGAAAGCGAGATGTCTTCCTCCCCCGCCAGTCAAAGGGATATACCTCGTAATGTCACTCCACCAAGCAGAACCCGCTCTTCCTCCATCATAAGTTCTCCCACTCGTCGCCCTAGCACCCCCCACTCCGGAATCAGAATGATGACCATTGAAGAACCCTCTCGTTCTCTCCCAATCCCTCCTCCTCGCCATCGTCGCCCTCGCAGAAACAATGTCCAAGTCATCTATTCCCGTCCTCTTACCCATTCCGGATCATCCTCCTCTCGTCGTCAAGGAAGTGGAGACTCCCCTGAGGACTCTATTGATGTGGACCTTTCTACCGAACAAGCCTTCGGTCTTTCAGTTGAACAGGTCATCGAAGCCACCGATCAAGCGGAAAGACAAGAAGTCATTGATACCTATCCCTTACCCCCATCCCATCCGAGGTACCATTCCTCTTATTACCAATGTCGTCGCCTAGGACATATCTGCATTAACTGCGAATGGTACCAATGCCCCGGATGTCAACTTCCAACCCGGACATATTCAACTCAACTGTCCCGCTCATCGCGCTCCTTCCCCTACTCTAGTAGGAGACTACGACGCCACCGCCAACGCTAACATGACCGGCTCCCCCGCTCCAGAATATCGTGAATTTTGAAAGTCAGGGACTTTCCGTGTACAAGGGGGGTAATGTTACGATATGATAGTTGCCCCCTATCTTTTTCTTTCCTTCCGTCTATTTCCGTACCTTTCCGCATCCTTCCGGACTGTTCTATGATTGGTCCAACCCAATCTCCCCTTTAGGTAGTCTTTACAAAGTCTACCCAGCTTATACTTCGAAGGCTATGCCTTCTCTCACCTTCCATCTTATTCCGGCCAATGGCCTTTCTCCCTCTACATGGTCTGTGCGCAACCCAGGCCCATTTATATAGCTGTCGTTAAACGCATATGTACTCCAGCTTATTCTACGCAATCATACTTGTATTCCTGATACCTCTGTTCCCAGAGTCTCGGTCAACTCCTGACGACCGCTTTCTTTCTTGACAACTAAGTACTTCCCATCACTTACAGTGATAGG
This sequence comes from Paxillus involutus ATCC 200175, assembly GCA_000827475.1. Taxonomy (NCBI): domain Eukaryota; kingdom Fungi; phylum Basidiomycota; class Agaricomycetes; order Boletales; family Paxillaceae; genus Paxillus; species Paxillus involutus. The sequence goes on from KN819349.1 coordinate 28,891, forward strand.
GCTAACTGTGGTGGGGCTGGCTGCAAAGAAATAATAATAAAAGAGGGATGAGATGAATGGATGGAAGCAATGCCAACTATTTGCTAGAATATGCCTACTAAAGGCACATGGTAGTTAACACTACTAAAAAAGGTGATTTTTTTTTCCCATGAAGGCAATTAATATTGTAGACTGTTATTCAGAACTATTGTTGATAATTGTTGATATAAGTATAGATATATAATAATATAATTAAAATATAAACAACTTCAAAATTATATTTAATAGCTATTGAGATAATAATAAAATCAACATATATATAAATATTGTAATGGTAATATCATTTTTTCAAAAAAAAACAATCACTATATTAGAATGCTAGTAAAAATGATTTTTACAGCAGCCCCACCTACTATGGTGAAATGTAAAGCTCCATTGCTGCACAGACCTAGATCTGGGAAATCTTCATGAATACCCTCTCTCCTTTCCAACAGCCGGTGCATGTCCTCAAGATCCTGGATTGTTGCATCGCTGAGTGATGTCCTAGACTTTAAGATATCCCTGGCACTTTGAGGATTGGTGCGACTAGAGTTGGGTTGTCATTGGTATGTGAGATGGTGTTCACTGACTCAGCAATATATCATGGAGAATAGACTGAGCAGCAAGCTGAAGGCGCCCTGGGAGATCTTGGCACTACCCATAGCCTTTTCCCGTGTGCAATGAGTCCTGGGGGATGGTAAAACTATACACCCATCAGAAGGAGCATCTCTTGCAACAACACAGTGATTGCGTGGTTGAGAGTGACCTCGAGCCATTGCCAAGATTGCATGACCAACTGTTCCAACGCAAAGGTCCCGTTTGTCCTTGGGACGATGTTGTAATGAGCCAGGCACTTGAGCAGAGGACCAATATATTGGAGATGGTAGGCGCCCATGTGAACTCCAGGAATTTGTTCAAGTTGAAGCAGAAGGTTAGGGTTTCAGACACGTAGACAGTATTGATATCGTCAAGTATGTCTTTGGCTGGTTCAGAGGGGTTGTAGTCATTGACAGGGGAGGTTAGGACAATCATGTCTTTTCTGGCGATGTCGTTAGTGGGAATGTCTTTGTACCAAGAGGGGGAGGTGATGATCTGAGACATCTCTTTTCCTAATTTCAAGTAAAATATTGAGTTACTGGTCAAGGAAAGAGGAATAGTTGTTACCTACAGCGTGAGGAGTGAAATATTATCAAAAATGTGGTGAACGGGCACACTGTGAGTAAGAGTGACAGGGGATGGTATTGGTCTGTAGAAGAACTGTCAACCCGAGAATCAGGAAGAGGGTTGGGGAGGAGTTGAAGGAGTATCAGTCTGTAGAAGAACCGTCAACCTGAGAATCAGGAAGAGGGTTTAGTGGAAGGAACAGAGTTGATATTTACCATCACAGATTGAGTGGTTAGAGGGAAGAAGTGAGTTCGTAGGGTATTCTGGATTATCACATGACAATTCAAAATAAATGCAAATATTGATATATAATATGTTGTTAACAGGACATGGCACTAATGGAAAATTACATTGTTCATCTACCTATCAAAGCATTATGAAAAAGTAATAAGGAAAGGGATAAACCATGGTACATCATCAGGGAACTGGGGTTGAATAGACATCCATTTGCATAGGGAACTAAAATGTTCAAGAGACTTGATGCCAAGTGTTGATGAAATTTGAGAAAGAAAACCCCATTGTGTATTATCGTGGTTATCGTATATGAAAATTAGAGTGATGAGTATAGGTATAGTATAAGGCATGTCGGGATAGGGGCAATTATCGGGTTGTATGGTATTGTTCTTCTCGATAAATGGATGTTTACATGGACAGGAATTTCTAATTTCAGTACTTAAGCTCTCAACATTCTTTGAGATCCCAAGTGGTACTAAGAATGGAGTTTCTGAGCTGTCCTGACTCACTCTGTTTAATCCTGGACTTTAACACTGTCAGTATCATATTGACCAGATTTGAATAAAATATAATCTTCTAATTTTATAACAGTATATCACAATTGCTAATGCCACTACACAAAACATGGATTTCCAGTAATATTAAAGATACAGAAGGGTTAAACATCAATATGGATTTAAAATTATATTGGTATTAGATAGCATTTGACTGATAGCTTGCAAATACATCTATTTGTTTCTACTGTAATGGTTGAGAAGGAGTATTCTAAAAAGAAATGCATATTGGTTTTGTTATTGATTGTCTAGACAAGGTCACTGGTTCAACAACTTTCAACAAGTTCAGTAAGTGATTGTAAATACTAAATACTTGTTGATTTGAAATACCTATAAAAAACTGTGTTTGGAGTACAAATATAATAAATTTGGCAGGCCAATTTATGATACTCAGTCAAGTAAGCCATATCCTTGAATAATGTATGAGTACACTTTTTACCTTGCCCCTTTCCCTATTCATCCTTAATAGGAGCAGCATAATGTTTGGAAGCAAAGTATGATTTTTTTTTTTTCAATAGATTAAAAGGTCATTGGACCTGTATCATAGTAGTTCAGTGTTGTATGTAGAATATACTAGATTCTACACTTACCAAGTAGATCACTTAAACAATTAACTCCATCAGAAGAGTAAATGAATTAATGTCTACCAAATTGTTATTGAAAAATAAAACAAGATTGAGCACTGGAAAAGCAAGAAGAAGCTTGATGATCTATATATCAACATGGAGATTCACAAATTTCATAACATAAGAAGATTGGTTTTGTAGAAATTAAAAATTATATTTGAAATAAATAATAAGTTTAAACTTACTAAAGAATGTTAAAATTTTAATCATACCAGGCATATGTGTTATGACTTGAAGGTGTTTCATGGACTTACAAAAGCATGGACAGACATAGACAAGCATTGATGATTATTGAGTAACTTACATGAGCATCTACTAACATAGACAAGTACTGAACTTACAGGAGCATGAAGAAACCTACATGAGCATTTACTAATATTGATGAGTAAATTGAACTTACATGAGCATAAATGAACCTACACATGTATTTAAACATTAATAAGAAGAGATGGCATCAAGATTAAATGCAGGGGCATGATAGATACCATCAAGCTGACATTGATCAATCAAGCATAGTGTGGTGTCCTAAAAAGGAATTGTTGTTCTTACTGTTCCAGAAATAACTTATCAGTTTCCCAAGTGTACATGGTGCTGATTGTGAACTTGCCTGGCCATCACCGCATGTCCAGAGGTTTATATACCAACTCACACAGGCAAGAAACTCCGTCAATATTCATCCAGCCAGCCACACCTGACCCCAACCATGAACTACTCCTTCTTCCCCTTAGAGTGTCCTGACGAGCCATCAGTGAACACCATGGCTGCTTCCGTTGTTGAAGAACCTTGCTATTGTGCTCACTGTCGCACACAACAAGCAGCATATATCCTTATATCTCAGTCAGTTCAGGCCCATTCAGGACCGGACCTTCTGCTACATAGTTAGAATATACAGAGTATAGTATTGGTAAACATGACTCATTGAACAAGAGTCATACATAGCACCACTCAAGGCTACTAAGTTAAAACTGCTTAGGTTGTGAACAACAGCTGCCACATGCTGCGCCTACTAGCTTACTCCTCATCACCTTCTCCTTTGGAATCTGACATGTCAATGATTGGGGCACTTCTTGGAGGGTTGCACTTGGGGCGTTTGTGCAAGGCTTCATGTGCTTTTGACCCAGCAGTACCCTCCACTGGCTTGCACTTGCGTGACACGCCAGCGTCAGCACATTTCTTGTGGGGCTTTTGTACTGGATCCCCCACTGAATGCCACATAATTAGCTCAGCGGTGAATGCTTTGCATTCAGTTTTCAAGAGTTTCTTCCAATGGCATTGGCCACTCTGAAGGGCATTGTGAAGCTGGCACATTTCCCCCACCGTCCCAATGTTGGACTGATCCTGAATGCTAACACTTTTTGGCCAGCTAATGAGCTTCATGCCAAAGGTCTCGATGATGGCTGTTTCATAGTTGTTGTAGTTCATATTGGAAGATGACCTACTTACTGAGCCCATTCAAAATATAGGAAGTGGCTTGCTTTCTCATGGACACCAGGTTATCATGCTCCTCAAGATCTAAAGGACTTGTCAGTGGGATCATTATTAGTTAGATAATTTACTACTCACTTTGACCTTGTGCACACACCCATTGCTCATATTGGCGTGCTACATCTGCAGCAGAATAATGAAATATATCTTCCCAGAACACGGACAAGTTGTCTGTGCCATGCCACATCATCTGAGTCAAGTCATTGATGTGTCTACATGTGATGAAAAGGGAGGCATAGATTCCTGTATGATCACGAAGGCCATCCAGCTAAAGGTAGCAGTCAGTAGTGACTCCTGGCACGGTCAAACATGAAATTTATATTACAGTTTTGGTGATACTCTTTGCAATCAGGAGGACATTTTGTGAAGCCACTTTATTGTTTGCTTGTACACCATGGGTTTGGTTGTCTCGGTGCTCCAATAGCTGCTGGATATACTTGGCCTCATCCTCTGGGGACAGGCTCTGCATCTGGGAGTTGCTTGCAACCATTTCACAATGTTTGCTGGGGGCATGTCTTTCTCCAGTGGTAAGGTCTATCAGTGAAAATTAATTACAAATATACATTAGCAAAAGGAAGCTGAAAGACTTACTCTGATTTACTTTCTTCACCTTCACATGGAGCAATGTGTTCTGCAATGTTGGCATACACATGCTGTGATAGTCTACTTGATAGCCAAGTAGGTCTTTCAAATATTTATCTGTAACTCCATGGTCGTGGGCAAGAGCTTTGAGTCTTGTTTTGTTTTCCTCCTGGAAGATCTTCAGCGCATTTTTTAGGAGCTCACGCTTGGCTGTGTTGTTCTTTCGGAAAAGTTCTCTGGATGCTTTCTCCACAGCAGTGTGTTTTCTTCCCTGGAGGCGAGTAGGTACCTGTAGTCAAGAAGAATGGCAAGTCGCACATAGTTTATGACTCACAACCATTGAACCGAGTCACCATTAGAGATGCAGCTCAACCACAGAACCTGGACAATTTCATTGAATCCTTTGCAGGATCACAATGCTATACAGTATTCGATTTGTTCTGGGGGTTTTATGCTTGCAAAATGGACCTATAGAGTTGAGACATGACAGCTTTTCAGTCACCTGTAGGACTGCTATGGTTAACTTCTCTACCTACTGGCTTGACCAATTTTCCAGCAGAGTTTCAGAAGTGCACAATGTTTATCCTGAATAATGAGATACCCCACAAGGCACATATCTTCATAGATGATCTGCCTATAAAAGGTCCCCAGACAATATACCCAAATGATGAAGGACATTCAGAAGTACTATGTGAGAATCCTGGAATAAGAAGATTCATTTGGGAACATGCCCAAGATGTACACCATATAATGCATTGTGTCAAGGATGCAGGAGCTATGTTCTCCACCTCAAAAATCCAGCTTTGTGTACCAGAAGCACTAATCCTTGCACAAAAATGCACTCCAAAAGGACATTTAACTGATATATCAAGGTAGACAAGATTCTCAACTGGCCAGATCTCAAGACTATTTGAAATGCTAGAGCATTTATGGTATTATGTGGAACAGTAAGGATTTGGATACCAAGCTTCTCAAAATTTGCAGCACCCATTACTGAGCTATGGTGCAAAGGATTTGACTTTGATTGGGATAAGTGTAGATGCTTTTGAATATCTCAAGAAGGCCACAAGTTCAGCACCTGCATTATGATCTATAGACCATGACTCCAAGTTACCTGTTGTACTATTAGTAGACTCAAGTAAAACAGCCACTAGATTTATCTTCAAGTTATCCCAGATAGATCCCCAAGGAAGAAGACAACCAGCCAGATATGGTTCACTTCCCTTTTTTGAAGTAGAGTCACAGTATTCCCAAGCAAAACTAGAGCTCTACAGATTATTCTAACACTTTCATATCCATATGATTGGAGTTCAGAATCCTTATGTAGAAGTTGATGTCAAGTATATCAAGGAAATGTTAAGTGACCCCGACCTTCAGCCTAATGCAGCAGTCAATCATTGGATCCAACACATTCTCTTATTTGATTTCACCCTAGTCCATGTACCAGCAACCCAGTTCAAAGGTCCAAATGCTTTGTCTAGAAAGGAACTGGAACAAGGAGAGGAACCTCCAGGAGATTATGATGACTCTTGGGTAGATAGCATAGCACTCTACCTAGGAACACCCCAAAAGCAGTATTCCAATATAGCTTTGAAGAAGGTACCACAGCTGTATCACCCTTATGATCTTCTGTCAGCACTTCTAAGTGTAGCTTAGCAAGAAGAAGTCTTATGTAAAGTACTTCAATTCCTAGAAAGCTTTGAGTTACCACCATCTCTTTCAGTCATAGAAAAAAAGTGATTCCTGAAGTGCTCAGTTAAGTTCTTTGCCCAAGATGGCCAATTGTATAAAAAAAGTCAAAAAACAACCACACCTTCTTGTGGTGTTCAAAAAGAACAAGTGACTTGCCATATTGATCCAAGCTCGCAATGAATTAGGACACAAAGGAGAACAGTCCACCTGGAAGACACTGCAAGCACAATTCTTTTGGCCCCACATATAAGAAGATGCCTTCTTGTACAACTCTTCAAGTTCATTGGGATCTGAGTCAGTAAGTTTAACCCTCATCTAGGGTATAAAGTCCATGAGTTTCTGGAAGCCTTTAAAAAGGCAATTGTGCCTGATATAGTAATTAACTTGGAACATAGTGAAAATCAGATGGTAACTCACCCTAGAAAGTGGAATAATGTGTTGTTCTCATTGACAAGGTCAAAAGGGCTGTCAAATAAGCTAACTACCCTGTGATATACTCATTCTTTATTAATGATGGTTGTTGTCACACTAGAGTTACCTGTCAATCAAACAATAGTCCTGTTGGAACATGTGGTATTATACTTGGTGTGAATTTTTCCTAGGCTGGGGCTGCTTTGTACATGGTGTCTGGGGACAAAGAGACAGAATCTCAGGCTTTGGCTATGATGAGAGATAAATATTAAATCAAGGAACTCAAGGATGAATTTAAGAATCAAAGTCTGGGTACAGAATGTAGTACCACACTGGAGTACACACTGGCATGCATGCAACAGGTCCATGCATAGGCAGGTGCATATATACCCATACACTACACCATCCTATACACTATTAGTATAAACCCAAGTAACACATACCATGTCACCAAGTCGAATAAGCTTCAACACTTAGGCCATGTGGTAAATATTTGCTAATATATGGTCAGCAAGGAGTTCATCACCCTCAGAACCTATATAGACAGCAAGAGGCCACATAGATAATCATCCCCATATTTTTCTTGAGATTTTTGGAGCACAGGTCCATTTTGACTCATTCCTATCCAATCTAGTACATATTTGGTAAGAATAGAATAGCCTTGGGCATTCTAAATAGAAAGGCATAGCCACCTTCAAATAGTATATAAAGGCTGCTTTTTTCAGCCAGCTTTAGAATAAGAACAAATAAGATCTAAGTTTTATCCCCTCAATAAGTCCATTGAGTGATCCTAAATGGAGGTTCTCCTAAGCAAGACTACTGAAAAATAAGTAAGGGACTTTAAGAGAGAGATTTACCCTTTTATTCCTTCAGTATAAACATCAGACACAAGGTTACACATAAGTCTTCACACTCCTAAGCACTGCAGAGCAACACCACTAGCTGTATGTGATATCTGAGTAAGCCTACATTAGTGCTAAAGGAGTCAGCAGTTGAGCAATTGCTTGCTTAAACAGCAATACTGTGTGATTGAAACACCTTTAAAAAAACTGCTAGTGCAAAAAGGAGGAGGCTGAAGAATGAATTAGCTCCATGGCAGGGGAGAAAGAATAGCTCACCAACCCTCATGTCAGAAGGGCAAATGGAAGGCTGTGGAAAATGGCTAGCTCTTCCAGATTAGAGTGTGCCATCAACTTGACCTGATTCAAAAATATGTCATTGTTGTCAATGTCAGAATCCTGTAAAATATAACCCCATTGCTCACCACTTCATCTTTGGATGCTAGCTCCTTGGAATTTAATTGTACAAAGAGGATCAGAAAGGTTGGAGGTATAGGCACTAATAGCTGACCAGGCCAAGGAGCTGTCAGTTCCAATAGTTAGGACATTTGACAATGCCAAGAAACTGATGTTTACTGCTATCATCACCAATAATTTTGATATTATTCAGCTAGAGAAGGAAACTAAAAGTGTGAGACATACCACCACAGTAATTCGCACCCATTGAGTGTGGAGGTGTTGGAGGAAGCTCTTCCACCTAGGCTTTATAACCGTACAGTCAACACATACTTGTTGCAGAGCTTTGAGATGAGCTATAGGAAAGCTCCAAAGGACAATGTCAATGACATAGCAAAGATAAGTGTAGCCCTTATGTCTCCGGGATGTCTGGTATTCCCAGGGCAGCTGCTGCAAGGGCTGATTGGCTCTTAATCTAGCCGCATCTTGGCCATAGTGATTGGCAAATTTGGTATCACCTGCCCTAAGATATTAGGCTTTAAGCCAATGTTGAAGTAGAAAGATGTACTGAAGGATTTTATGAGGCTGCCTGCAGTTAATTGAGCAATGAATTAAAAGCTTTGTAAGTTATTAGTGACTTCCAGCACTTACTGATTACATGTATGGGATGAGGGTCAATTTTGCCCACAATATCTGTTATCAATAGGGATTGGATGAGAATTCAGATGATGCTCAATGGTGCATATCTTGCATAGAATTCAGAGTGGCGAGGAAAACCTTTAGCTGCTTCTGGTCAAATGGTGCAAGTGAAGCATCAGACATGCCTGCATCTGTTAACTGTTAAATGAGACAGTTAGTAAACTAGAGTCAATGAGCACCTGCCTGTGCTGAAGTAGATGACTATTTGCTTAACTTCGTGAAGGATATGCTGAGGAAGATGTTGGTGGTTGGGATGTTGCCGACAGTGCTCCCTGCTCTACGTCCTTTAAACCATTCCTTGATGTTAGTTAGTGAAACATACCAATACTGTGACTTATGGCATACTCTGTAAAACAATCCAGGTGAGTGAAACTTCTAAGGGATGGTTGGTCTCACTAAATTGACTGGTGCTGGAAATGTATTTTATGTGGAGGAGCATTGGAGAGATGTAGCCTTCTTTTCTAATCTCAACTTCTCTCAACCAAAATAATATCTGGCAATCATGGCAAGCAAATTAGTATCTGCATGTCATCTACCCCCCTTCAGCAGCACCAAGTGGAGTGTTAATTCTACCTGAGCTGTGAACAGGAGGCCAGCTTCTTGGAAAATTTCCCTCAAACACTGGTGGATCTTTGCAACTGTCTCCTTCTAAATGATGTCAGCAATGGTAAAAATCCTCTGCAAAGGACATTTTGGTTCTTCAGAAGCTAGGACAGCTACAGGAACTCAGGCAGCTTATCTGATGTAAGCAGTAATAATATATAGCACCTCCTGGTCCTGGAGGCAGGGTCAAGTATCTGGACAACCATTATATTAGCACTCTTTGATCTTACTGATTAATAGCTTCTGATAAATTTACCTGCTGGAAAAATCACTGGGGGGCCATGGCAGGATCTGCTGTTCTAGGCCCAAGTGCTCGCTGAGTGGTGGTCATTTGACTGTCAATGCAGAGATCACTAGTCACCTACTTTCTTGAATCCAATGGCAACTTTACTGACTGCTCAACAGTCATTGGAATCATTGGAATTTTGGGTAGGGAATTAGGGATTGGTCCAGATGATCTAGGCGTGTGATATGGAATTTGGCTGCCTCTGCTAGTTGATATTTTATCATTAAGCCGGCGGGCGCCTTTAGAGGTTGATACCTTAGCACCATGCTGAACAGCAGATGCCAGTAGTGCCTCAGCAGCCCTTACCTCCTGGACCACTAGTGAGCAGAATTAATAACCACCCTCTCAGGTCCAGCTGAGGCCATGATGATATGTGGTAGACAGCAGGGAGCAGGCAACTCCAGCAGGTATGGGAAAACAAACTCCTGATGGCTGACATCTAACAAATAATGACCAACAACACGAAGATAACTGTGGTCATGTGACCAATATCAACATGGGACTTGTGCAGATTCAAGTGGTCTGATATCTCATGCTTACTGCCGCCTCAGTTTAGCAATCAATTTGAGAAAATGTGTATTCCAATATGTAAGTATTGTTTCTGTCACTGAACCTATTTGTCAATAGTTGCCAGTGAAACACTATCTACACAATGTTCTGATTCCAGATGTATAAAATATATTCATATTTTGCATTCTTAAATGCTGGTTTGTCTAATGGGTTGCTAGTGGTGCTCCAACTTTCATAAGCCTCTCCTCCTATCACTTTCTCCTCGTCAACAAGCTCGCTGAGGTACTTTCAGTAATCACTTCCACACGACTGCCTTGCTTTAGGAACATCGCTGTCATATTAAAGGCAGAACTTGTGTTGAATCACTTATTTATATCTGATGTTGGGGATGGTCAATACATAGTGGAAGAGTATATGTGAACATCTAAAACTTATAGGGGGTGTGCATTATATTGATACTACCTGTGATATTAGCACCTTACCACTGATTTATTTCCCAGTTGAAATCTCACCCAAACTCAACCAACATAGATAGACAGGTACTTCAGTTGTTCACCACCTTTAATGTCAGGATTTAGAGGAACAACTTAAAAATATGTTCTCATTCCACTTTGACTTTGTTGATTCTGGAAGATCTACATCATGACCAGCCTCACATCGGCAAATCATAGGGTGTTTAGCACTGTCCAGCCTGGTCCATTGTCTTTACAACCTTCAGCCTTTATATTGTCCATTTTGTACAGCCTTATACAGTCCTTTCCAACTCTGTTCTACTAGTCCACTCTGTATTCCACTACTACACAGCCCTCTCCATCTCTGTTCCATCATACTATATGTGAAAGCAAATAAATCAAACTATTATTAAAAGAATTTATTTTAGAACATTTTATTTCTACTAAGGTATTGAAGTTATTTGAGCTGCTGTAGTTTCATTTAATTTTAAACAATAGGTTAAATAGAAAGTATATGTCAGAAATAGAGTGATTAATACATTACACCTAGGAGCATGCATTTTTTCTCATAACATATTGAATTAAATATTTTAACTATGTAGGAAATTTGTTTAAAGCACACATTTGGATAACATTATTCTAAATATAGTTACATATCATATTTAAAATCTATTAATACATCTATTTCTTCCACAGATATTGACCATATTACAAGTTTGATTATAAATATGAATGCATAGCAAACCCAAGAACATGTTCAATATCTGAACAAAGGAGATATTAAATAACCTTTCAATTTGATTGGCTAATCTCAACAATTGTTAATCAACATACTCAAAATAGAATAGATTTTCATGTGCATATTTTAGGAAAACAACAAATGCTAATGGACTATCCAAAATGCTAATGTATGCAATTTAGTAGTCAAATACAACACAACAAATGTTAATAAAACTACCAAAAATGCTAATGTTTACAATTAGATGATTTTTTTTGATAATGTTTTTAATTTATTAGCTTTTAGGTATACATTAGTATTGATGAGCATAGACAAACTTATATGAACTTACATTAGTAGTGACCCTCCCACAAAACACTCAGTTTAATATTACATAAGACTATTTTACCAATAGAGACTGGACCACAAATATGCCCTCCTTCTAGAATGAAATTATAACCACCAATGAGTTACCATCGTCCGTTATGTGGGGTGACACCAAAGTGCTCAACCTAAGTAACAATTGATCATTCAAGTCTCAATCATGGTTAACAATGGACTTTACTAGATTATCAAGAATATCAGCAACTGTCAGTCCCTGGTAAGCTGGTCTAACATTTCCAAGCTTATGGTATTCTAACTCAAGCAATCCTCAGGTGCTCTGACCCCTACACAGCCAGCCAACACCCCAGAATCCCAGAGCATTGATCCATTGAATATCCTGTATGCGCTTCCCAGTATAGGTTAGTGATACCATGCCCACAGTCTGGATAGCTACCATTCCAGTTGTACCATCGATCATACAAATTGAAGTTCAACCTTTGCTTTTGATATGCTGGATGATAATTCTGACCAACCTGATCCTCCTGCTCAATCTACAACACCTGAGCTTACAGACTGCCCTGGGGCGCACCCTCAGTCTTCTGATGTCCTTCTCAGTATATCAACATCTACTTATCATATTTGGATACATTTATAACCTGACCACCAGACCATGTTGATGCATTTCACGACAAAGACCTGGTGATTGAGTCTGCAACTTGTGGACAGGGTCACCCTCAGGGCTCGAGGTCTGCAAAGACGGCTTCCATCATGCCTCATTACATGCTATTACGTAGTAGGTCGACTGCAGCAGTATCCAGTGAGTGAAATGCAATGCAACGTGATCGTGGCACCTATTGACAAGCCTTTGAAGGCAAACGACAGAGCCAAACACAGGAGAGTGACGGACCACTTTATCGTGGGGATGCAAGCAAAGATGAGGGAAGTCGACCTGATGTCCTATTCATACCCACAGTAGATACTGTAGCATGCCAGTGGGAGGCAGATCACAAGATGGTTAATGGCAGTGCAGGGCATCCAGAAAGGTCCAGAGTGAACCAGCTCCCCACCTTCTTGTTGAGGTACAGCACAACCCCAACCAGGATGCTGCTACCCACGCCTTAAAAAGTGCCAGACTCACCATTAGCCCCATGAAGAAGAGGACACCAGTAGCTCTTGAAGTGGACCCAGACAACAGCGACTCCATCCCTACCATGGTCTTGAAAGGAAAAGCAGCATGCATGCTGCCCACTGTCCATGCCCATGCCATCAACCCTGCACCTGTGGCTGGCTCCAGTACATTGCCTGCTCTGCCAGACAGATCTGACCACCGCACATTTCACTCTTTGATCAAGGACATGGCAGTGCTCTGTCAACAGAATGATGAAGTATTGCATCCAGAGGTAAGGCTAAAGCTGGATGACTGTCTGTCGTTGCTCACTCTCCTACTAGGTTGTGAGGGGTATGGTGAGTCTGCAACGTTTGAATAAAGCACAGCCAGACCAATTCATCCACGATGTACGTTGAAGGTGTCTGTGCTTTATATTTCCTCCTTCTTGATGTTTAACTAATCCAGATGCCCTACACCAACAACATTCTCTCCTTGGGACATTATTTCGCTTAGCTGATGGACCTGAAGGTTGAGGTGGACATGGAAACTCAGGAAAGCTTTGTCCTGCTGGCAGACAAGACATTGATGGGCAGGATGACCAAGAAATAGTACTGCTTAGATAACAATCTCTACAAGAAGCTATCCCTGCCATCTCAAGCACACATAGAACAGTAGTAATAATTGTGATGCTCTTGTGACTGCTCCATCATGTCCACATCCATGGTCACTCTCCAGGATTCTGGGGCGCTGCTCACTCCCTGCAGCTTCATCACCTCAAACATCCTGCAAACTGCATGTATGTATGTTCATCCCATTACCAACAATGCCATCACTACCTCCATGTTGGATGGGCATCCACAATATGGCCTGGAAGTTGGTGTTGAGCTTCATACCTGTGAAGCAGGTCTGCTGCTCGACTTGCACCGGAAGTCCTGATATACCAGGGGGGATCATCTCCAAGCATCTCCTGTGATGCCACACTCCACAAGACCAACAGAAGCACTGGATGTCTTTGTCCAGATTGTAAGGCATGTCACTGGATGGACAGACATGAACCAATCCCTGCAATGACAAGTAGGCTTTCCAATGATGCTCCCCATTGCTTAAATATGTTATATGCATGGTCCAATTGTTGTTATACCACTGGATAATTTTTATCATGTAGTTTACAATGTACCCCCCTTCTACCCCCCATCTGGTGATATTAATTCAAGGGCACTTTGGAGATGCTTTCCAATGATGCTCCCTGTTGATTTAATATGTTATATGCATGCTCCAATCATTTCTATACCACTGGGTAATTTTTATCATGTAGTTTACAGTATGGGAGAGTCTTCCTGAAGTTATCTGCAGAGATTGGTGGTATTACAGGATTCTTTGGTATAGGCAACATATTTGGCCATCATGCTGCAGGAAGGGGCATTACAGAGTTGCTCAGAAAATGGAATGGGATGGTCAATGTGAGGGTTGGTGGTCTGACAAGGAGAGGTGATTCAATGCGAGGGAGGCATAGTGGGTAAAGATTTATTTTCTTTTGTGAAGGGAGTGAAGAGTCTGAGGGAAATCTCTGGGACAAGCTGTCTTATAAGCATTTAGCACGTCCTTGGCGTGTCGGAGATTACCCTCAGTTTCCCAGGAGTTTTCTGAAGAAGGGTAACCTTTCCAGGAAATGAGATAGCGGTGTCTTTGAGGGTTGCCTCAATGTGATTGGATCTTGTTGATTTCATATTCTTCTTCTCCACTGATAAGGTCAGGTGGTGGTTTAGTGAAATTTGGACCGTGTTCAAAAGTCTCCCAATAGGACAATAAGAGGGAGGCATGGAAGACATTATGAATCTTTCAGGTTCCAGGGAGTTTGAAGCGGTATGTGATAGGGGAAAGGACTTGGGTAATTTCAAAGGGTCCTTCTCTTTTGGGGAAAAGCTTTCTAGAAAAATAGCCAAGTTTCAAATTACAACCTTCTAGCCAAACCTTATCACCAGTTTCCCAGGGTTTGAAGTTGAAAGATACACATTCTTTCATGACACATTGGGTGATTTCGTGGGCAGCAAGGGCTTCTTCTCTGGCTTTCTTCAGGGTGGATAAGTGTTCTTCAATGGAAGGAAGAGGAGAGTTCTTGGCAATGGAAGAGTAGGAATGTGGTTCATATCCGAGCATCAAAAAAAAGGGGGACTTCTTTGTGATGGAGTGAATGTTGGAGTTATGGGCAAATTCCACAGTGGAGAGAAGTCTAGACCATTTTTCAGGCTTTCCTTTACATAAGATGTGAAGGTAGGTTTCTACCTCTTGGTTCATATGTTCAGTTTCACCATTGGATTGTGGGTGATAAGCAGTGGAAAGGGAATTGTCATAGTCAAGGAGGCGGCCAAGTTCTTTGGCAAAGACAGAGGCGAATTGGGGGCCTCAGTTGGAGATGACCTTATCATGAAGGCTGAAGCAGGTACAATAGACAGTTTTCAAAAATAGATTGGCTACACCTGCAACATCAATAGTTTTGTTGCAAGGCAATAGAATTACCCCCTTTGTAAGCCCATGGTCCACTGTGACCATAAGGTGATTAAAACCATCAGAAATGGGGAGATCTGTGATGAGATCAACAGAGATTTGTTGGAAGGAGCATTGTAGTCAGCTAAGCTAGTCTAAGAGGAAGACTAAGCCAGAGAGTGAAAGGGTACATCAGCAAACTACTGGTTTGTAAAGGATCTATACAAAATAGATAACTCAGTTGTGCACGAGAGAGAGAGACAACGTCTATATTCACCTACAGTATATGAAATAGATAACTACGTAGTAGATGTAAGTGCGAGCTCATGAACAATGGCGTAAAACTAGGTACTCACCTCAGTCGTGCACTCAAGAGAGAGACAATGTCTGAGGTGAAATCATGTATCATATGAGACTAAATAGTAAGAATAAAATAGTAGGGGTTGAACCCCTACGTGCGCTATGTGCTGGTACATCCTAACTAGGTGACTCAGGGACTGTCAAAGGTGACACTGCGATATGGAGAGGGAACAGAATAATGGAACGGTATAGTGACGTGTGACGGGTGTGACGAGTTGACAGGTCACGGGTATGATCAACTTGCCTATTCTAACACTCCCCCTCAAGTCGAACATAGCCCAAGTTCAACGGCGAAGTGTTTGACTTTGGGCGAGGGTAGAGCCTTCGTAAGTGTGTTGGCGATCATGTCGGTAGTAGGACAATAAATGAGACAGAGTTTGTCATTTTCGATGATCCAACGAATAAAATGAAAGCAAATGTCAATGTGCTTGGTGTGAGTGTGGTACTGGTGATCTTTTGTGAGTGTGATTGCGGACTGATTGTCGGAAAACAAGGTTGTGGGTTCCGTGATGGGCGCAAATAGTTTGCTGATGAAGGAGTGGAGCCAGAGGGCTTCTTTTGTGGCATGGGTCACAGCCACATACTCGCTCTCAGTCGTCAAGAGCGAAACAATTTCCTGCCATTTAGACGACCACGAAACGGCACTGCCATCAATTAAAAAAGTGTACCCCGATACAGCCCTTCGCCCCTCAGTCATGCTGCCATCAGTGTCAGCATACCCTGCAAGCGTACTCTGTACTCCCCATACATCAACTTCAGGTCCTTCATCCCAATAAGGTAGTGGTAAATGCGTCGAACGGCTTCCCAGTGAGGCATTCCAGGGCTTCCAGAGAAGCGTGAAACAGTGGTGACAGCATAGGAGATGTCAGGGCAAGTTCCGAGTGAAGCATACATTAACAATCCAATGGCTTCGCAATAGGGAATGTGATGCATGGCTGTGAATTCAGCACCGGTGGAAGGGGATTGACTGGAGTAAAGACGGGTGCTGGGTTCCATGGGGTTGGATACCGGCTTGAGCTGATCGAAGCTGAAATGATGGACAATGGAATCAATGTAAGTGCACTGCGATAAGGAAATGGTGTGCTCATCACGGTTTCGCGTGACCTCAATTCCTAGTAGCCAGTGGAGTTCGCCCAAGTTGGTAATCTCCACGTGCTTACTAATCATCGCCTTGAGTTCATCGATTTGACTCATCGTCCTCGCTGCAATGGTGCGGTCATTGACATGTACGACAACAACAATATGCTCGTCGGGGTCACGTTTTCTGAAGAAAACAGCTTGGTCAACAGCACATTGCTGTCACGTCCCGTGACATTCCCACCTTATTCAACCCAATTCTGACACACTCCAACGTATCCCAACACATCCTGACATCTCTGATTCATACTTAGAACTATTTCTTCTGTTTTCTCCATTCCATTTCCCGATCCCGATCCCGAGTCTTCGGACTTGTATTAGTAATTATATCTGTCCTATGTCCATCTCCATTCTTGTTCCTGTTGTTTGTCATATACTTACTAATCCCATGTTCCATTCATCATCCACACGACTTTACTTTGTCATTCTGATCATAGCCTTTGTAACTGCGCGTCGGGATTCCCTAACCCCCGACACTATTCCGCTTATATCCTATCGGACTCCTAGTATATAAACCCCTTGTAAACTCCTTACTTCCTGAGTTCAAATATCAACTAGATATCAATCCCTAAACCCGTCCTCCGCTTCCTAAGTCTGAGTAGATCTCAGGACTTATAATTCGACCTCACCTGAAATCAAGGGATAGGACTCATATAGGGGCGCAACACATAAGTTGAAGCCACAATCCCTTACCACTCCAACGCCCTCCGGAACTCCTTCCCCATCACTCCGACAACCCGATCCATCGGGTTTACTCCAGACCTCCAGGATTGAACCCCTCTCTGACAATTGCGTACATCCCAGCTCGTCGACAAGAATCTCTACCAGCCTTTGGTACCAACGCCGGCCGCTCTGCTTCAAGCCGTACAAAGACTTGCGGAGTCAACAAACATGATTTGGGCGATCTTCGTCTTTGAAGCCTGGGTACTACCACATATAAATCACCTCGTCATCGGTGAGCTTGCCGTTCAGGTAAGCACCTTTGATGTCTATCTGATGCAGCTCGAGGTCTAAATGCGCTGACAGCGCTAGAACTGTCCTGATGGACGGAAGAGTGGCAACAGGTGCGTACATATCAAAGAAGTCGATGCTGGGGACTTGCGAGAACCCTTGCACAACCAGGTGGGCCTTGTGCCATATGACATTTCCCACCACGTCCTTTTAGGCTCAAAAAACCCATTTAGACCCAACTAAGTTGGCGCTTGGAGGTAAGTCCACCAGTTCCCATGTCCTGGCTGCCCGCAAAGTCGCTAATTCTTCATGAATACCCTCTTCCCAGTGAGGCCAGTCCGGCTGTCGTTGAGCTTCTGCTAGAGAACTCGGTTTGAGGGCTTCAGACTCAGCAGTGGCATCGCCCATGGCCATAGCAATATTGAGAGCGCATAGAACATCGTCGGGGTCCTCAAGAGTGGACGCAAGAACATTTGCAGCTTTGTCAGCAGCATCAAGACTAGGAGGTGAGGCTTCAACGATTGTTGGGAGTTGCACGCCGCAAGGGACTCGGTTTGTACTTCCGCTCCCGCTGAGAATATCTGAAACATGCTGACTAGGTTTTCGAATCTGTTTCGGTATGGGCAGCTCAGGTGTTTGCTGCGTAGGTGGTGCCAACTGTACTGTTGCAGGAGCTGGGGTAGGGGATTTCATTGGTGGTGCTTGCGTAGGCATTACTGTCGTGTTTAAGGATGATATTGTTGTGTTTGGTAAGTCCTCTTCATTCTCCCCCTCGTGAGATAACATCTCAACGTCGGAGGGGTCCCAATATACATTTCATTTGACGGTAACCGAGCGCTTCGCCAGCCAATAGACACGGCAGCCGTTTGGGCTGCTGTCATCAATGCCCATCCATCTACCTTCCTCAACACGCCCGCCAAGCTTCATGCCACCTGTGGTGCATACCCAGACACGTGATCCCCAAATGCAAACACGGCTAAGGTCAGGCTTCAGGCCCATAGCAGCTTCAAGAGGCGTCCCACCATCCAGCGCCTTCGTCAGCATACAGTTTTTCAACCAGACAGCGTGGCACACAGCCTTGCCACATAGCATGTGGGGCAAGCCACTATCATGCAACATAGCATGAACCTTCTTGAGGAGAGTACGGTTGAGACACTCCGCAATGCCGTTGTGCTGCGGGGTGTCGTGAACGGTAAGTTTCTGCTTCATGCCGACCACTTTGAGATGGAAGACAAATTCTTTCCCCAGGTACTCGCCGCCACGATTGGAATGCAAGACTTTCACGGTGGCATCATGCTGAGTGCAGCACCAAGCTTCAAAGTCCTTATAGGCATTGAAGGCTTCACTTTTCTGACGCAGGAGGTGCAGGTAAATGAGGCGAGTCTTGTCGTCGGTGAAGCTGATGTAGTAACATTGTCCGCCTAGTGTTGCGACAGGTGCAGGGCCCCAGAGGTCAGAATGAACCTCACCCACAAAATCTGTTGCATGTTTGCCAGTCCGTTCCTTGGTGATCGGCTTGTGCGTGGCCTTTGCGTAGACACACAACTCGCAGAAGGTAGGTTTGTCGGAGACATGTCAAATTTTAAACCTGACACCAGCCCGTTTTCCGCTAGACGTCTCGCGACAGACAGTGAGATATGCCCCATGCGTCTGTGGAGCTCCATCACAGTGATGGTCTCAACTGCGGCGTTTGCGCTACTGTCATCCAACTCATGGACAACACAATACAAGCCCCGCTTCGACTTTGGGATGCGACCAATAATGTTGTCGGCAGGATCACGGATGGTGCACATTCCATCGGCAAAAGTGACAGAGTAGCCAAGCTCGTCGAGGCGGCCAATAGACATGAGAGTGTAGCCAACTTCGGGTGAGAAGAGCACCTCGGTAAGTCGTAACTTGGACACGTCGACTCCGTTTGGCACTTTGATGACCATTTCCCCAATTCCAGTTGCGTCAAAACATTGCTTATTTGCGGCAGCAAACGTCTTCAGTGGGATGGGAGTGATAGACTCAAACTGGTCTTTGTATGGGGAGATGTGCCTCGTCAAACCAGAATCATAGAGTTCGACGACTGGTGCCTCAGGTTGGCTATCACTGACATGAGCAGCTAGCTCTGAGTCGGGCATAGGGATTGTGGATTCATCTGCAGTCAAGTCATCACTTCTAGGTAAGTTGACATCGTCTCTGACTTCGGAGAACCAGTCCTCATCACTGATGTCAAAGCTTAGCCTTTCGTCATTGTCTTCAGAGGAGGATAGTGAGAGGAGGTCCGGAAGTGAGTCTTCATCATCCATATCTGTCAGGGAGTCAAGGGCAAAAATGCCCTCACCCTCAGAGTTGAGATCGGCTGCAACGTGAGCTGACCCCTTTACAACAACAGCTGTAGACTGCTTGCCAGTGGATTTGTCTGGCTCTGGACAGTTGTTTTTGAAGTGCTCCCTGGATCCGCAGTTCCAGCAGGGTGGACGCTGCTTTGCGTGCCTGTGTTTGTGCCTGCCACGCCATCCCTTTCCGCTATATCCACGTCCCCATCCAAAAGACTTCTCGGGGGTGACAGCTAGAGCCTTGTCGCCATCACGGACCTTTGCTTTTGAGCGGGAGTTATGTCCATCTTTGTGGCTGCGTCGTTCAGACTCTTTGATGATTAGGGAGATTAGGATGTCGGGATCAATAGTTTTGGTGGTGCTATACAAGCGAGCAGTTGCAAGTTGTCCAGATGCTGTCTTCTTCCTTAGTGGAGATGAGTGAAATGCCTAATGTTAGACTAGCAGCTGAGTCCTAGATGATCCTATCTTCCACAGGTCACGGTCAGCGGTTCGTTAGAACAACAACACAAAACTAACTAAAACTAAAACTACGAAAGGCTGATAACGTGGGTGTTCATTGCAAGGTGATGGTATTTGTGCTGCTAAATGCTTCACAAATATCTCTCAGATGGTTGGGTTCAACAGGTAGCAAAGGCTTGTAAAGCTTTGCTAGAGAATGGATGGATGGTTTCCTTGACACGTAACGGTATACAGAGTCTTGGAAAAGTGGTGATAGACGGGTTCTATCTTGAAACAGGGATGGGTTAGGGACTTTGTGGACAAGAAATGGGCTCCTTAGACACAGTCTACAGCCTACTAACTTTGTTCCTTTGACTGGCTTAGCGTTGACTATCAAACTGCTTGACCTATAGCACTCTCTGGCTAATATTGGGTCACTGAGCAGCTAGTATGAGCGATTACAGTGCTTAGGTGTTATGAAGTGCTTAGTAGCTTAGTTCAGGTCAATTAGGACTGGTAGGGACTAACAATATAGAACCCTAGTCTAGTTCTTAGTCACACTTAGAGGGGGACTTGTGAAGTCACACTCAGACAGGGATAATTTATAGTATAACTGGGGAATATTATTTTTTGAACTGCCAAATCAGTACCCTTTATATACTACTTGGAGGTGGCTATGCTGCCTAATCCAGTCAGGGGTATAATTTGGCTATATCTAGCTATGTACCTTGATAAAACCATTTAAAGGTGCTCACGATTGCTCAACTGCTGGTTCCTTTAGCGCTAACGTAGGCTTACCCGGATATCACGTACAGCTAGCCTCTTTGCTCTGCAGTGCTTAGGACTGATAAGACTTATGCGTAACCTTGCTTCTGATGTCTATACTGAAGAAATAAAAGGGTAGTTTCTCTTTAGAGTCCCTGACTTATCACTCAGTAGTCTTGCTTAGGAGGAACTTTTGTATAGGAATCACTTAGTGAACTTACAGAGGGGTTCTAACTTGGGTTCTTATTCCATTTTAGGCCAGAAAAAGTCAGCCTTTATATACTATTTGAAGGTGGCTATGCCTTCCTATTTAGGATGCCTAAGGCTGTGCGATTCTTACCAAATATGTACTAGATTAGGTAGGAATGAGTCAGAATGAGTCATGTACAGCCTAGAACAGCCTTGCACAGCCTGGCACAGCTGTGCATAGCATTAGTTCACTGCCTTGCATAGCCTTGCATAGCTATGCATAGCATTAAGAAGAAACTAGACTAAGGAAACTGTATCTTAGATCTGATAAGCTAATAGGTAGTTGTTCATAGAGATTATTACACGGGTAAGCGAGTTTATGCTATAAATATTGATCCTGTGCTCCAAAAATCTCAAGAAAAATATGGGAATGATCACCTATGCGGCCTCTTGCTGTCTGTATAGGTCCTGAGTGTGATGAACTCCTTGTTGACCATATATTAGCAATTCTTTACCACACGGCCTAAGCGTTGAAGCTTGTTTGATTTGGCGACGTGGTGTGTATTATGTAGATTCGTACTGATGGTGTGTAGGGTAGTGTAGTGTATGGGTATGTATGCACCTGACTTATGCATGGACCTGTTGCATGCATGTCAATATGCCACGCACGAAGCACCGGCACTGGATACAACGTGCACCCTTGCAAGCTTGGCCATACTTGCGGAATGATGTTCGCTCATCTTTCACAGAGTGGTCAATAAAGACAAGCATATTTGTGTCTGGGGCTTCAGCACTGATACAGTTCATATACAATGCACGTAATTCTTCACTTCGCTCTAATGCAGGTGCTGTGACGACCTTCCATGTGACATGCAGCCGTTTGATAGCATGAGCAAGTGTTGAGATAGAGGCCGGAACACCTCGTTTAATGAAGAGCTCTTGTTGAAGCTTGTCAAGGTAAAGTATATGCCAGTGATCAATAAGAGCTTGAAGGAAAATAAGGTCAGCCTGGCTTAAGATGCGAGGACGGCCGCTAATGCAGGAGAGACTGTGAGGATTGTTAACAACACCGTATTTTGAGAAGAGGGCAAGAGTGTTGTAAACAAGAGATTTTTTGAGTGCAAGGATGTTACATATCTTCTGCACACTGTATCCGTGGTGGTATAGAGCTGGTATGCATGCTTTCAGATCCTCAGAGACGACATTGCGTGGAGACATGTGGTGGATGGCCACTCCATCAAACTTGTCACTCATGTGCCTCTGGGGTCCATGGCCGGACATTGCCGAGCCTCTATTTTACACTACGTTGATTTCCACATACTTTTGAAAAGTGCAGTAAGGTGCAGATGACAGTGAGGAGTTCTCAATCATAGATATCGTAATTCCGTTCAGATGGAGAAAACATTGCTGAGAAATAGGCACATGGATGGAGTTCACCATTGATGTCCTATTGCATGAGGACTCCTCTGGTAGTGTGGAGGGAAGCATCAACCATTATGAAGAATGGTTTTGATGTATCAGGGAGTGGAGTACAGGAGCTTTCATGAAGAGCTTTTGGATGGAGCAGAAGGCAGTTTCACAATCTGAAGACCAATCCCATGGGGTGTCTTTCTTGGTAAGATTGATCAGTGGTTTAGATAGAGTGGAGAAGGATGGGATAAATCAGCGATAGAAGTTGCAGAATGCTAAGAAGGATCATATGGCCTTGACATTTTCAGGGACGTTCCATTTGGTGATGGCCTCAAGTTTGACAGGGTCCATCTTGATCATGTTTTCACTTAAGATAAGCCCATTGTAGTCAACTTCTTTGATGTCAAATTTACACTTCTCTAATTTCAAATAGAGGTCATGTTCTCAGAGCCGTTTCAGCACTTTCATTGTTCATTCACAATGGATAGTCAGATCAGAGGAGTGGATCAGAAGGTCATCCATGTAGATGATGAGCCATCCTTTGGCTTGGTAGTCTTGGAAGATATGATCCATCAGTGCTTGGAACGTGGGCGGAGAGTTGCATAGTCCGAAGCACATGATGTTTGGTTCAAAGAGCCCATGAGGGGTTATGAACACCACTTTCCATCAATCATCGGGTTTGATCTGAACATTGTTGTATCCCCATCTGATGTTGAATTTTGTAAAGAGTTTTGATCCTTTTAATTTATTGATGAGATCAGAGATGAGGGGAAGGGGATACGTGTTCTTGACAGTGTGAGAGTTCAGATATTGATAGTCTTGACATGGACATAATGTTCCATCTTTCTTAGGAACAAAGAAAAAAGGGGAAGCCTGAGGGGATTTCGATGGCGAGATCTTGCCAGTTTCAAGATGTTCCTTGACAAACTCCTTACAGGCTTCAGATTCCTTTGGGTTAAGAGGATAAACTTTGGCGACTTTAGGGACAAAGTCTTTATCAAGTTTGATTTCATGGTCAAAAGAGCGTGAGGGAGGAACATAATCAGTGGCTTTCTTTTCATTTCTTTTCAAAGATATCGGCGGATTCAGAGTATTCTGGGGGAAGAGTGGCTTTCTCTTTCTTCTTTTCAGCTTCTTGGGCAATTTCTGAGAAGATAGTGGTCTTTTGGAATTCCTTAAAGAGGGGATCATAGTGTTTTAGGATTTTCTTTGGCATGTGTTCATCAGGGTCCATGCCAAGGTATTGGATGAGGTATTGTTGGGCGATCTGATCTTGGGAATCATGGTGGGGTTTCTTTGGATAATCAGGGAAAGTAAGAGTCCCTTCTTTCCGGTCAACGTCAGATTTGACTTCCCTTAGCCAGGGAAGGCCAAGGATAAGGTTTTCCTTGCCACAGTTCATGCTTTTCTTCAGTGTCGGAGATTCAAAGAGTGACGATGACGGTGTATTTGATCGTTCCTCCTACATTATTGGTTCCATCTACGTTTCAGGGTTTCAGGGGTTTTGCTAATTGTTTTCTGGGGAGTCAGTGTTTCAACATGAAGTGATGATTGATCAAGTTTGCTCCTGCTCTGCAGTTGAGTAGGCCATGGGTGTCAACAATTCTTCCTTCTGGGGTAGCAAAGAGGGAAATAGGAATGTGCATAGATTGGGCAGTTTCTTCAGCTACAAGTACAGAGGAAGTAATCAAGGGAGGAGTTTGCATTGACTCAGATCCTCCTTCTAAAAAGATAATCCAAGGGAAACCCTGGATGCAGGAACCTGTTCTTCTTTGGTTCCTTCTTCTTCTTCACTATCATCAAAGTATGTTTTGAGGACGTCTAAGATTTCCTTCTGGGAGATGTTCTTTTTCTTTAGTCCTGCCGTGAAGATAGAGATGGGGTCAGATGTGGAGGGGATTTTGGCATTTTGAACTTTAGGAGAGGAAGTTCAAGAATCTTTATCTAAGGGGACCTTTCCTTTCTTGTGATCTCCAAAGTGATGTCCATGCTTTCCACATATGAAACAAAGTCCTTTCTTCATGTAGTCGGCCCTTTGGATGGGTGAGAGCCGTACAATATCTACATCCATAGCATTGGGATCACGAGAGCGGGAAGACATCAGGAAACATATGTTTTCACCGAAATGACTAAATCTACTGAGGAATCTGACACAACTACATAGCTAATAGTATAAAGTTCTAACCTGACTAAATGTCTGAACTGTCTGAATTCAGACACATTTAGACACACTTAGCCACTCAGACCATTAGAATACTAGTAGTGTAGTAGTCTCAGATATTTAGAGCACTAGTTCATTGAATTAATAGACGATCCAGACATCTAATTAGTCAGTGGACTAGTTATTTAGAAGTATCAGACATTTAGACAGACTTAGATAGAGAGCACACTAGTGTTTTAGTTATTTCAGACATTTAGAAATTGAACATACCAGAGAATTAGAGTTGTTAGGTGTCCAGACAGCTAGTCTCCTTGTTCCAGAGTACATTCATGTAGCTAGACAATGTCAGCCAACAAGGACACCAGAACTTTAGTTATCTCAGACTTTTGGAGGTTAAATATACTAGAGTAAAAGAGTTGTCAGATATTGAGACAGCTATGTATCTTGTTCCAGAGTACATTCATGTAACTAGATAATGTTAGACAAAAAGTATCATCTGTGTTTTAGTTTTCTAGGTCAGTTAGAACATTTCAATTCCTTAGCCTTCAGATATTTAGTCATTGAGTTGTAACAATAACTTCAGATAGTCATATCATTAGGTTCAAAGCTACTAAGAATTTTAGAGGTTAAATATGCTAGAATATCAGAGTTGTTAGATATTTATACAGCTAGTCTCCTTGTTGCAATGTACATTCATGTAGTTAGATAATGTCAGACACGCTTCCCCAATCGCCCCAACCCTAATCCTAGTATTTCTAACCCTATCCCTGTATTACTCAATATTTTCTAACCCTCATCCTAACTTTGAGTGGTGTTGTAGTTTGATATTTGTACCCAGTTGAACTCCAATGCACTGCAATGTGGGGGTGTTTTAAACTCTGAGAGGAAGTCACATTATTCAGGAATAAATATTATGTCTAAAATTTAATCATTGGATTTTCATAGGGTTCAAGTCTGATCAATTACAAGAGTGCACAATTATAAGCCTGTAGTGTCTCAAAGGTCAGGATGAGGATTAGGAAACATTGAGGAAACCTTAATTAATACAGGAATACTAGGATTAGGGCTAGGGCTATTGGAGAAGCATTCAGCACTGTGCGCCATTGGGAATTACTCCACACAGCGTGCATGTGACTACAAGCAACAGCGACAGCGAAAAAGCAACAACTCTGAACTCCCCTAATCTAGGTACCTCCCTGGTCAATTAGCCAACACACTGCCTCGTCCCCTGCTCAAAATTCATCCAAGGTCGACAACAACAAGCACTTGCCACACAGCCATCAGGCACATGCTTACTTAAGCCCTCCCACCACATGCCGCCTGCCAAGTGTGCCCCAACAAAGCAACCTTTACTTTACATTGGGACATGCACCACTACCTGATCAGGACAGCATGTGATTGGGGACCCCAGAGTAGCCACAAGGATACCTTGGAGCATGTCACTTGTATGGATGCAGAGAGTTATGAAAAATAGCTAGAATACTGTAGAGATACGACCTTAGGTTCGTTGATTTTGTGAAAAACTGGACTGATCTTTGCCCAATTTCTCATTGGAGCACATCAGTGAGGAGTTTTTTTCTCATTTGTGATGTGTGACAAACCTAAGGTCTTATCTCTACAGTAATGTATCTACATCAGGCACACATCTCAGATTTTTTTGAGCTGCAAAAAATGAGTTCCAAAGTCTGCAGAGTGAAAATACAGGAACAATGGATTAAGAAAATCATGAAAACCATCTTGTACTCTGCACAACTAGGGCCAATGTCAAATCCTGTGTGTTCCAAGGAAAAGAACAGTGTCTGCTTTTTCATGGGACATGCAATTTTTGGTTGGAGGCCTGCAGGAACTTGTGTCCCATGAACAATTCAAGTTTTCCCCCTTCATGGGACACACATCCTGATTTGGCAAGGCCTTATGCACTTAGGTAATGTTGTCATGTACTGCTCGTCATCACACACTAAGTACCTGTCACATTGAGTAATGACTAAATCCCTTCCCTTGTCGTGACAATGTTGTCTAAAACCCCCCTGAATGTTGCCAGTGTTGGATCCTGGGGATCTTGTGACCACGTACATTATCTTGGGGCAGCTCAACACTTATTCCATTGTGGATTAGAGTATCACATGCCAAGGACACGCAGACCAGTTATATACTTAGCAGTTCACGTGATTGTACCTCAGCTCTGTCTGATCCACTATCAGCAGTAGGGAATAGCATGGGTATACCCTGGGGTATCAGTGGCCATACCCCCACCCATACCCCAGTATATACCCACACCCACCAGGTACCCACACCCCACACCCACATGGGTTTTTGGTATCTGTGACATTGTCTAATGAGCTCTATAGGGGATTGTGTGGGTGTACCCCAGGGTATCTGGGGCTATACCCATACCCACACCAACCTTGCTTGTTTTTGCTAACACTAATCTTGGCCTATCCTGGTCCTAACCCTTGCTAATTGGCATTACCTATGTATGATTAGAATTAACAAATTCATGACAATCAGGATGTATGATAGTAATGGTTAGAATCAGAATGAGGATTAGCAATAGCTAGGATTAGAATTGGCAATGATTATGATTGGGATTAGGCTTGGAATTGACAATGATTAGGATTAGGATTAGGCTTGGGATTAACAATAATTAGGATTAGGATTAGAGTGAAGGTAATAATTAGGATTAGCAAGCATTAGAGTATTGTATAGTATATGTCAATCAGAATATTTGCTAATACAAATATTTTATCTACCCATGTATATACCCACCTGGGGTACATACCCATGACCATGTGGGTATATACCCATACCCCATACCCACCATGAGGGTATGGGTATGAAGCTGGGGTACAGAAAAGCAAACCCATACCCATACCCACGACCCACCGTGGGTATGTGATACCCATGCATTTGCCTAATCAGCAGTACTGTCAGAGTCTGGGTCAATCCCAGGGTTCCGGAGCAAACCCGATGGATCGGGTTATTGGAGTGATGGGGAAGGAGTTCCAGAGAGCATTGGAGTTGTAAGAGACTGTGGCTTCAACTTATATGTTGCGCCCCTGTACGAGTCCTGTCTCTTGATTTCAAGCGAGGTCGGATTATAAATCCTGAGATCAACTCAGACTTAGGAAGTGGAGAACGGGTTTAGGGATTGATATCTAGTTGATATTCGAACTAAGGAAACATAGGGATTTTACAGAGGATTTATATACTAGAAGTCCGATAGGATATAAACAGAATAGCGTCGGGGGTTAGGGAATCCCGACGTGCAGTAACAAAGGCTATGATCGGAATGACAAAGTAATGTCGTGCGGATGACGAATGGAACATGGTGTTAGTAAGGATATGACAAACAACAGGAACAAGAATGGAGATGGACATAGGATGGATATAATTACTAATACAAGTCCAAAGACTTGGGATCGGGATCGGGAAACAGAGTGGAGAAACAGAAGAATAGTTCTAAGTACAAATCGGAGACATCGGAATACATCGAGATACGTCAGAATGTGTCGGAATTGGATTGAATAGGATGGGAATGTCACGGAACGTGACAAGTACTGAGGTATGCCCCTCACATAGATGCATACTTCTTGTAACTAACCTACAATGATAGTCACACTATTTGTCTTAAGTTTCTACAGCCAGCCATAATGAGCACATGCTGTTTGGGGTATCCATGTCCCAGGACACGCACTGAGTCAGTGCCCCCACCCAATGCTCTTGTTCCACAACAAAAAAGCTCAAAGTCGGCACTGTACTTTTGCTTTGTTTTTCATCATATGAACACTGTAAAAAGACAGCAGTGAAATAACCTCAATGGTGTAGTAAAAGTACCAAAAAAGTATAGTAGTAAAAACATGCCAAAAAGTATACCAAAAGTGTATCAAAGGTGTATCAAAAAGTGTAGTAAAAGTGTCCTAAAAAGCGTAGTAAAAACATGCTAAAAAGTGTACCAAAAGTATAATTAAAAAGTGTAGTGTATTTGGCTAGTTGGTGGGACTTGGGGATTTGCAGTCGAACGCGTCACGTGATCACGTGAACCACTGACCAAACAGTCAACTTCAACATTGCAAGTACTACGTTACTGTATGCTACACCCACCCCGTTCTAACACAACGCACACACCCATCCGCCGTGCAAATGAACGACACGGCACTGGGCACCGAGGACTGGCCACACTGAGAACGCGGACAACCCAGCCACGTCCACCCATACCACATGCACAAGGGAGGCGAGAGAAAACGACGAGGAGTGGGACGAGAGATGAGGGGACGAGGGGACGAGGGGACGAGGTCGACGAAAGCGACGACAAACCCCAGCAGGTAAGTCCCCCATGTCATCCACCCACGATCTCACTCTCACCACCCCCACGCTTCCCTCTGCCCCCCCAGCAGCCCAAATGGCCCCTCTGTGGCCAGACCCACCCCACCCATCACCCCACCCAGGTCCAAACGGCCCAGACACACCGACCCAACAACCTAACTACACCATCCACACGCGAACGCCCCCTGTCACGCGCTGCTCACACGGCCCACCGATCCAGGCGACCCACCTGGTACCACAACGAGAACGAGAACGAGAACGGCGACGGTGATACGACGGCGACGACGACACAAGCACGACGACGACGACGACTACAACAACAACAACAACAACAACAACAACAACAACAAGGGGACATCCCCCCCACACCCCACGCCTCTGTCGCTCATACCCCCCGTGTTCCCTAAATGGCCCACCCCCACTCCCTACGAACGACCCACACGCTGTACCCCCAATGTGAATCCCACCCTTGCCACCCCATTCACGGCCTCTACACCGCATCACCCACGCCCTCACCACCCCTCCCGTAGCCTAAATGGTGCCCCCGCGTCCTTATGCACCGTCCGTGCCCTCTGCCTTCTACCTACAATTACTATATGTATTTATTATGTTAAATATAATAATAATATGATTTATCTTATTTCATGAGGAAATTAAATGAATGAGAGCAACCAAGAGCTAGGTCTACTGAATGGCTTGGGACTATGACCAGCTAAGGCTCTGGCAATTGGAATAGACCAGTAAACTGAGAATGCTCAGTGGCTAGCAGGCTCCGAGGTTTTGATTCTGAGGTGACTCAAGGATCTGAAATGACTATGCAACAGACCCTCTAAGCATGTAAGAGTCTGGAATCACTGTGCAGCCAATCCTCTAAGTGTGTAAGAGTCTGGAATTACTATGTAACCAACCCTCTAAGCATGTAAAAGTCTGGATTTACTAGCAGGCTAACACTCTCAGTGTCTGAATAACTACAAGGCTAAGGTACTACAATACTATAAGTCTAGGTACCTAAATGACTAGGCTCAGATGTCACATAGCCAACTCTCTAGATCACTCAGTGACTGAAGTGACTAAATTTGTCTGAAGTGACTGAAATCAGTCACTTCAGATCCATTTAGTCATCTCGGTGAAAGTGTATGTTTCCTGATGGAGTTCAAGGAGGACTGGAAAGTTCCATGGAAAAGTGTTCCCTTTTTGAGGGATTGTCATGACCCATGACTTTCCCATCCCATTCGACCCAGTCCCAATGCATCCCGACATATCCCAACAACGTCGGGTTGTACTTAGACTTTCCTCTCTTCTGTTTCTCTATCTCGTTTCCTGTTCCTGTTCCCATTCCTGAGTCCTCAGACTCTTATTAGTAATCACATCTGCCTTATGTCCTTTCCATTATGTTTCTTCCCTTTGTCATTTCCTTACTAATCCCACGTTGTGTGTGAGGGGTGTGATGTGCTCATCCCATAGGGGATGCGCACTCTGAGAAGCGCTTGAGGTGAGCTCTAACCACAAGGGGTGTCCCTGGTGTGAGAAATGGGAAACCTGGCCGGAAGGTCAGGCAGAAAGTGTACAGAAGGGAAAGGATGGGCATGGATGGGCAAGGAATAGCAAGGAATGTCGTGACAGATGTTGCTGGGTCGTGATATAGGCTTCCCCACACTAGGGAATGCTGGCCTATGATGGGTGCATCAGATATGCTAATGATACTTAGGAAATGCTGGGTGCGCAGCTGTCGCACAGAGAAGGAAACTAATGGACAGATCAACAGCAGGTTGATTGGGTGATGAAGGATTCATGCAGGACAAAGGCTAGCTATGTCCTTATGTAGTCTTGCAATCTCCCAAGATATGACAGAACCATCATGGACACATACCAAATAGGGCTCGGATGGACAGGACTGGCAGGTGCATTGGATAACCATGGGCTCAGGCAAGGATAGAATGATGCAAGATGGTCCGGATATGCACCGGGTAGCATGGGGAAAACAGCTGAGGTCTCATGCAGTCATGTGCAGAATACTTGGCCAATGCACATGAGATCTGATCACGATAATGCTAGTCAGGGTGAGATGCAACTGCGCAGGGTGGGATGATGCTGCCCATGGCTTGGGTGAGGGTAGGATAGTGTAAGATGTATCAGGTGAGCACCGGATAGTGTGGGAAAACCGGCCAAGGTCTTGTACAGTCCTGCACATGATGTGCATGAGATCTATGGTGACAACATTGGTAAGGGCAAGATGCAGCTGTGCAGAGCAGGATGATGCTGCCCATGGGCTCGGGCAAGGGTAGGATGGTGTGAGATGCCTCAGGTAAGCACTCATGTGGTAGATTTGTTGGAATACAAACGTAGGTACATAGCTTACCTAATCACGTACTTACCATAGACACATTACCGTAGTCTACCTTAGTGACTAACCACTAAGGTACACTACAGGTAACTACCTACTTACTTATATAGTGACTAACTACTAAGGTATACTACAGCTCTTGTAAGATTTACTCCTTTCGTTGTACACTCATTACCATTTTACATTATTGTAACGCATCCAATACATTGTTTTCATGTTTTCACTATTTCTGTGGTTGTCTGGCATGGCTGAAGGAACGCCCACCTGCAAATCAGATGTTGGCAAGCCATACACAGTATCCTTTGTAAATCATGCAGCCTACATAGCGAAAATTATACACCAAGTAACTCGAGAATGATAGGGCCTATACACAGGCATCTATAGACTGTATACACTACGGTAAGTATGCAATGTGTGTCCTAGATCTGATATACAACAGAGACCTGGTGACGATATGCAGCAAGCATTTTGATCTGTGACTCCGCTCGTGCCTCGCTGCGTCACAGAGCCATGTCTTTGGCCGAGCGGAGTTAAGGTGGCGCAACTTCTTTTTCCTTTGCACCACCTCCGCTGCTCATGGCCTGCAACACCCAGAGCTGAGCTCGCATCATTTTTTCTCCCTCCACACCCTTTTTCCGATCCTCCCCTCGGTCGTCTCTCCCACCTCGCATTCTCCTGGGTTCCGGAGAATCCTGGGACACAGGTCAAACTGCGAGGCGGTTTGTTCCCACCCGCCCTCGCAGCTCACCATAAGCCCCAGGACAATTCGGAGCCGGACAGCGCTTCGCGCTGCCACCCACTCTCTCACTACCTCCCCACGACTCCATTGTTACGCTAAATAATCATTGGCATCATATTCTACTTACATCGTACACAATCCAATGATTCTTTTCCCTTTTCTCTTCTCTCAGCCACCGGCCACGAGTGAACGTCAAAGACTATGTGCTATATTCGATACACGATACCCAACCGGGACGGCGGGGACAACCTTTTATTATTCAAACTATGTCTGCGGAATATGCCGCCCATCGGATGCCCGGTACAAATTTTAATAATACTCTCTTGGTCGTTGACGGAAAGGATTTGCGCACACAGTTTGAACGCCAGTCACATGGTTCTATAAAAAAACATGGATTATACAATTTTGGCAACTGGACGTGTAGGTCAGTTTGCTGATGAGGCTGTGTCAAAGCATAGCATCACTGCGTCCGATTAAACAGATCTCCATTACCCGACTGTGAAAGGCATCTCCTGACGGATTCCAGAGGGCTACCAGTGCGTATGCGGAACAGGTACGTCAACGTGAAAATCGCGAAAATCTGCACCAAGCACACATCATGTCAGTTCAATCCCAGTTTTTCATCCCAGAGGATTCCGCTCACGTTGAACACGACACTGCCAAGCATGATGCCCAAGTCCCGCCAGTGGTGGCCGTACTCGATGTTGTAGCTCAGCATCATGACTTGGTCCGTCGTTGCGAAGGGGCAGAACCTGCATGCCAAGGTTGCGTCGGGATTTGTCAGGTAGCCGCCTGCATATGACATGTAGGGCCCCATGTAGGCGCCGCACGTCATGCCCAATGGTGGTTGGACCGTGACTAGCTCCGTGGAGGAGCAGTTAATGGGATAGCGGCCGATAGCTGTGACGAAATATGAA
>KN819349.1:62693-77371 GCA_000827475.1 Paxillus involutus ATCC 200175
GAACAATTGATGAGATGGCGGCCGATAGCTGTGAGAAACGTGTCAGTTCTCCGGAACCTACTAGCACCGGCTGTAGATACAGAGGATGAAGGCATTGGAACCGAGGACTGTAAAGCAGTATATAAAGATTGCATGTCTCAGGAGGATAAAGAATGTATGTCTCAGACGGTGAAAGAACGTATGACTCAGGTAGGCAAAGCGCCCATGCTCTGAAACCAAAACAAAGGCTCAAGCAAGAAGGGGGAGAACAAAAGATAAAACAACAAAGAATTAGACGTCAAAGCGAGCCAGGCCAAAGCACCACGTGGAGGGGAGGAGGGTAGTATAAAGGTGGGCGTGCGCGGAAGAGCAACGAAAGCAAGTAAATTGAGTAGGGACAAACATATACAAACGAACGAGGGGGAGATGATTATAACGGGAGTAACACGAGTAATAATAATAATGTCATCCTGCGCATTTCTTTTTTGAGTCACTGTACTTAGGTCAGTTTGCTGATGAGGCTGTGTGAAAGCATAGCATCACTGCGTCCGATTAAACAGATCTCCATTACCCGACTGTGAAAGGCATCTCCTGACGGATTCCAGAGGGCTACCAGTGCGTATGCGGAACAGGTACGTCAACGTGAAAATCGCGAAAATCTGCACAAAGCACACATCATGTCAGTTCAATCCCAGTCTTTCATCCCAGAGGATTCCACTCACGTTGAACACGACACTGCCAAGCATGATGCCCAAGTCCCGCCAGTGGTGGCCGTACTCGATGTTGTAGCTCAGCATCATGACTTGGTCCGTCGTTGCGAAAGGGCAGAACCTGCATGCCAAGGTTGCGTCGGGATTTGTCAGGTAGCCGCCTGCATATGACATGTAGGGCCCCATGTAGGCGCCGCACGTCATGCCCAATGGTGGTTGGACCGTGACTAGCTCCGTGGAGGAGCAGTTAATGGGATAGCGGCCGATAGCTGTGACGAAATATGAATATGTCAGCTCTCCGGAACCTAACCCAAGATTGACGTGCATTGATTCACCTTGACCCAGCAGCCCCTCGATTAGATATGTGAAAGGAGAAATTCTGTACGTCCAACGCCACCATCCTAGCCAGGCGAAGGGCTGCACAACACCATTGCTGCGGGGGTCACGAGGTCACTGAGAGACGACATGTATACAACAAAAAGGTTGACTTACAATGTAAGGACGAACGAGAAAAAACTGGTGGACAGGAACGATGCGATGATTGCGGAAGGAGCCATCGATGCAGTGGCTTGCCCAAATGTGGTATAGTATAGCGGGAACACGACGGCGTATAGGAGATAGGTGAAGCCCGCGCGGGAGGTCTCGTACCCAACCGCCCAGTACCAGCAAAGGAAGAAGAGAGACGATGACAAGATGTTCCATGGGATTTCGATGAGGATCTGGGAGGTGAGAAGCGCTGACAAGGAGTACATCTTCGAAGGGCGCTCGCGGACTTCGTAGACCGTGCGGATAGCGATGAACATCGACTGGAGTTGTTGAGCAAGGGGCACAGCAAGGACCGTCGCTATGAAGATCGACTACGCGAAAAGGCCGGGTCAGTGTATCACCCCACATCCATCATAAGGCACCCACGAAGAGCTTGTTCTGAGTTCCCAGCAGAGTATTCTCCGAGTGGAAGAATGTTAACCCAACCAGCAGCCCAGCGGTAACGTTCAAGATGAGTTTCGCAAAGATGTATGTCGGGCTCCGCCAGTAACTCTCGAAACCGCGTCTCGTGAGCGCAGAGAACTGGTTCATCCAAGACGTCGTGAACTCTGGGTGTATCCCCGAGCCGCTTTCAAGAAGGGGACAAGCGCGTCCCTGCATATGAATGCGCTCGATCTCAAAGTCTAGCTCAGATGCCTCCGGGGATGACAGCCAGACTTGGTGCCAGTCGGTGGAAGTGATAGCCGTTGCACCTGCACCAATGACATCCAGCATGTACTCCGCCCTGGGTAGCAGCAAGTGTCGTGTTAGACGGTTAAATGATGTAGCACAGGTGGTCACTCACGGGTTTGCGTCAGGACCACAGTGGGGGGCGCCATTCCTTTCAAAATATTCCAGCAATGTCGAGCACCCCTCTCCGATATCGCCAAAATAGACCGTCTGTCCCCCTTTGCGGAGTAAAAGCAGTCGATCAAAGACCTGGATCGATTCTGCCGAAGGTTGATGGATTCTATAACAGCTCGGATATCAGTAGCTGTGCTCGTACGCCGAACGGCAGTAGTCGACTCACGTGCACAGAATAGCTTGTCCATTATCAGCGAGTTCACGAAGGACAGTTACGATGGCCCAGGCGGACTGCGAATCCAGACCAGAGGTTGGTTCGTCAAGGAAAAGCAGTAATTTTGGCTAAACCATGGAGGTATGAGACCAGGACACATATTACCGGCGGTGGATCTTACCTTAGCCGCAAGCTCTACTCCAATAGTGGTACGTTTTTTGTGCTCGACACCTAGGGAACCGACAATAGCATCTGCATAAGCTTCCAGCCCACACATCTTCAGGCACTTGTCGACGCTGGACAGGAAAAGAATATCTTCGAACGGTCAAACGACAGAAGTAATGACGAAGAACATACTAAGCTTCTTTCTCAGCCATCGGAACAGATTCAGGTTGTCGAAGTTTCGCAGAGAACAGCAGTGCCTCCCGGACGGTTGACTCTGGAATGTGGGTATCCATCTGCTGGCAGTAGCCCCTTCAGAAGACGTCAGTCCCCATTCTTTCCTGAGGGACCAGCACTTACGTCTGAGCTTGGAAGTCCGCGGGAAGAGCCTGGCCATTGACCAAGCGGTCGCCAAGCACAACACCCGTCGAAACACGTCGAGCAAGCACATTGAGCAATGTAGTCTGCCGAACACGCGCATCCGAAGTATCACTTAGTCTTATCTGCTTCTCTCAGAACGACACTGCTCACCTTTCCCGCGCCCGATTCGCCCATGAGCGCCGTGAGCTTCCCAGGAGCGACATATCCAGAAACATCATCGAGAAGTCTGCGTGTCCCACCTTCAGCGAGGGGAACAACATACTGCACATATTTCCATGAGAAGATGTCCGTTGTTGCTGATTTCTCGTATACTGATTTCCCCGATGCGCTGCTGGTAGTAGTCTCAACGTCCCGACTACAATATGCCTCTTTTGCGACTCCCTCAGCATCGACAAGCTCCCAGGTACTTTCGGGTATTATGTTCGCACAACTGCCTTGCTTGAAGAGCGTCACAGGCGTATCAAAGGTAGAGCTTGTGTTGAACTCCGTCATAGTGAGGTAGACTGCAAGGCAGCCCACACCAAAGGTGCAGACGATGCCAAAGTTCTACACCATGCCCAATCATTAGTTGTTATCATCCGAAACAAGAAATAAGAAGCCTCTGACAGACCATCCAGAGATTTCTATACTCGTAACCATAAGACAGGTATATGAAGGTGTTTCCGTCCACCGTCGCCAAACCAGGCTGCGATCCGACTGCAGTGCACACTTGATTGACAAGCGTGATGTTCTCGTATCCTGGACCCTGTGGAACAAGAGTCGTACACGTCCCATTGAGCGTGTGGAACTCGCTGAGGAGCAAGGATTCGAAAGCATATCGGAGAGGCTGAATGGAGGAGAGAGATATGGTCAGTCTATAATCATAACACAACGCCTGACATTGCACTGACATCGATGTATGTTATCCAGCGCAAGGCACCGATCATACTGAAACGGGGAATGGAATAACCGGCGAAGAGAGCCATCAACGTGACCGATAATCCAGCCAATGCGACAGCACTCGACTCAGCCCTGAAAGATGCTGCGAGACTTCTAAAGAAAGCCTTCATGACGAGGGCTATAGCGAAGACAAACAGCAGGAAGGTGCTGTCATTCAGTGGTGAGTAAAATGGCCTGCCAGTGGTAACAGGAGAAAGAAGGACGCACAAGAATTGGGCAGCCGAACACTGGAGGCCAGTCAGGAAGTACAAAGGGACGGCGAAGGCGGTTTCGATGACGAATGCAATCGGAATGTCGACAACTGTGCGGGCGAGACTTTCTATGAATGGGTAGTACATCGCCGCTTTCTGGTGGCGCAGGACGACGGCGCGTTGTGGGAATAGATCGCTGATTTCTGCCATGGCGGAAATTGTATTAAAAAACAATGCACTGTTGGATGCGAATCAGTCACCCAACTGTTTCTGAGAGGGAATACATACAAGAAGATGGCACTACCCCTCGAAAAGTATGCGCTGGTGGTGGTGGGGACTTGCAAAAACACAGTCCCCATGATGATACCCTGGAAGAATTGCGCCCTATGGTTATTTATCGTAGTTCAGGTTTCTGTCTCAAAGTAATGAAACCCTCAGAAGCGAAAAACTTGCCCGAGCTGAACCGCTTGCGTTACCCAATCCCCCTTCAATATCTGCCACCTACGGCGCATGACAGCACGGACCTGCATCGGCACAGAGAGCATGTATGCGTGGCTCTCCGGCGCATAACGTGCGTACTCGCTCACCGCGCTCACGTTATAAGCCTTCTTGAACGCGGGTCTGTTGACGTAGAGGCCGAGGTAGGAGTCCAAGGACGACCGGTTGAGCTGACCGAGACGGGAATTCTTAAAGTAAGAAGCCATGTCGTCTGCTGTACGGGGTACGGTGCCTTCGTAGCCAGGGCGGATCTTTCTGCCACTGGGGCCAGTGACTTTGGAACCATTGTTTGGTATTTGAAGATCCGAACAACCGAACTGGGTACTCACCAGCGACCAAGAAATCGGGGGTTGTTTGCCTATTACGAGGCTCGTAACCCATGTCGATGAAATACTGTCTGGCATCTTTTGCGGGACCAAAATACGCCATCTTTCCCTCGTTGATGACGCATACTTTGTCGAAATGATTGTAGAGTTGTTCGCCAGCTTGATAAAGTGAGACGATCGTAGTCACACGAACAATATCTGTGGCGATGCGAAGCGCACGGATGAACTCGAGGGCAGTTGAGGCGTCCAAACCGCATGTTGAGCTAAGTAAAGGCGGGGTCATAGATTCATGGTTTCGGACGGTTTCTGGAGAAGGAGAAAAACTCACTTATCCCAAACATGGATCCGGCTTCTACAGGAAAGTGCCTCAGCAATGGAGACACGCTTCTTCTCGCCGCCGGAAATGCCTTTGATAGCTGCATTACCCACTACCATATTCCTCGCATGGCCTAACCCAAAGATCCGCATCAGGACTTCCACAACCAATTTCCTGTATTCTTCCCTGGACTGATTCGCGAACCGTTTCTGCGGAGTCCTCATGGTCGCAGCGAAGGATAACGTCTGTTCGACTGTGAGCGTGGGGAAGTGGACATCGTCCTCCGGGCAGTACATCACATCGCCACGATATCTCTCTGCGATGTCCTCGGGCGTAAAAGAGTCGTAGTGAACATCTCCATGAACGGCATGATAGTCGCGGCGCTGATTAGCGATTGTCTTGAGGAACGTGCTGCATCCGGAACCGGGGCGGCCCAAAACCACTGGGAGAGGGAAATTTTTGTATTTTAGTGACCGAGGATAAAAAATGAAATGAGTGGAAGGGGGTATACATACGAAGCATCTCTCCTGGAATAACGACTCCCTCGAAACCTGACAATATGTCCCGAACGGGAGGATGACGCATAGTATCTATGCTCTTCATGATTGCGACGGGGCTGAGAATGGAGCCTATGGTGGGTTGGAACGATGCGCGGGCGCCGATTCCAACGACGCGTAGGTTTTTGAATGCAACACCCAACCTTCGTGCCTGGATTCCGTGCTTGCCAGAGCTTGAAAAGATTGAAAAGACATGAACTACGAGCAACAGAGGTGGATGATGAATCCGACACTTACTGCCTGGTAATGTCCTTTAGCCAAGTCTCGAAATCGAAGTCATCATCGGGAAAGGCATTGAAGGCAGAACTCAGAGACCAGGACCCTGAAGCTTTGACTGGAGCAACATGTTTCTGAGCTTCGATATCGACGGTACTCCCAGCAGGAAAGGTCAATGCAACGTGGAACTCCTGAAACCTCATGAAGTCAAAGAAGTCGAACGGGATATGGCTTTGCGAGCCTATCGGTGACGGGGGAGGAGAGTCCAAGTCCGTGTCGGATAACTGTTCTTGTGAATGTGATTGTTTTTCGACATGCGATGCCAGGCGAGGAGGGTGCATGGCAGAGGAAAGGGAGGAAAGTCAAGGATGGATGAGGGAAGAGGTATAAGAGTAGAAATACATGCATGGAACCGATCGCTGTGGGTTTAATACAGCGGGCCCATGTGCGCTATGACTTGAGTAGGAAAGATAGGTAGGTTGCTGGCGTGTAACTCGTGGGTCCTGTGCAGCCAATCAATATGATAAGATTGACGTGTTCGTGGAGAAAACAGACCATTGGAGACACATGCGCATTCACTGACATGCAACCTAATCTTGATTGAACAACGATGAAAAGGCTGTCAGGAAAAGTTAGGCCCGGATTGAGTAATATCCCAAAGATCGAGAAACAAGAACATTACAAACTTGTCGCTTTTGGGCCCATCGAAGGATGAATTCGAATGGCTATTTGCGATCACCATGAATACCCCCATGGCCACGTAGACATCGTGACCTATAGTGACGCGCAACATTGATGCTGCGTATTGAATCCGAGTCGTGTTTGGGCAGGAAGGTTGACTCAGAAGAGAACTTCTTCATAATTATATATCACCCAATCGAGTGGAACTTCTCGGATAAACCTCTTCAGTTAGGCAGGACAGATAGGATGGTATCGACATCATGTTGAGGGCGTAACCAACTCACTCAGACTACCTGTATCAGGTGGTGGCAACCAACTTGCCAAGTCGACCGCTGCGTCGTACTCCTGCGAATTATGTAATGCGATGGTAAGTGTTGCAGGAACTATATCCTCGAAAAAATGTACAAAAATTGATCCTCTCGTTAGTCGACTGTCGTGGTATGATCTCAACCTACTTCCCATACTTCCGCTGCCCCCATCCGCACCACCCACCGCACCGCTTCCATTGCATTGCCTCCCAACAGTCCCAACACCCGCACCTCCACCCTTCCGAACGACCTTTCTTCCAAAAGCCCCTATCCCGCATCTTCAAACACCTTTCTGAATATCGGCCTCCATTAGACACCTCTCCTCGCCTACTCAGTCCCGTATCCAGTGTGTAGGAACAGGTACCCCAACGCGAAAATCGCGAAAACCTATACAAAAACACATCATGTTAGTTTTATCCCAATTTTTCCACGGACTCGGCTCGCGTTAGACACAACGACAGCAAGCACGATACCCAGGTCCCGCCAGTGTTGGTCGTACTGTGTTGTAGCTCAGCATCGTGACTTGGTCCGTCGTTTCAAAGGGGCAGAACCTGCATGCCAAGGTTGCGTCAGGATTTGTCAGGTAGCCGCCTGCGTATGTCATGTAGGGCCCCATGTAGGCGCCGCACGTCATGCCCAAGGGCGGCTGGACCGTGACTGGCTCCGTGAGGGGCAGTTGATGAGCTGGCAGCCGATAGCTGAGACGGAAACGTGTCAGATTAGCGCCAGATAGGCGTGCGTTGATTTCACCTTGAACTAGAAGCCCTTCAATAAGGTACGTGAAGGGAGAAGCTCTGCACATCCAGCCCCACCATCACAGCTGAGCAAAGGGCTGCAGAACACCGTTGCTGTCGTGGGTGAAAGTCAAGGATCGACAGAAGAGGGAGGAATAAGAGTACAAACACAGGGCTCAGGCCATGAGGTATATGCGCATTCACGAAACATACGGCCTAATCTTGAAACAACGATGAAAAACTGAGCAGATGTAAGAAAAAGATTACAACTTGTGGTTTTTGGGGCCCGTCGAAGCATGAATTCGAATGGCTATTTGCAGTGCAATGGCCGCGAATACCCCGATAGCCACGTAGAGATCGTGACGCGCAACCTTGATGCTACGTGGGCAAGAAGGCCTTACAATTATACATCACCCAATCGAGTGGAACTTCTCGGATAAACCTCTTCAGTTAGGCAGGACAGATAGGATGGTGTCAGACATCATGATCTATGTCGAGGGCATTACCAACTCACTACATGTATCCGAGGTGGCGGCGAAAGTCGACCATCATCGTGTTGTACATGCTTTTTGCGCTCCTGCGAATTATGTAATGGATGGTAAGATCCACTAGGAATTATATCCTCGATGCGACTGTCCCTCCACCTCGTTGGTCGTGGTATGATCCCAACCTACTGCCCATACCCCCATCCGCCCCATCCGCCCCACCGCTTCCATTGCCGCCCCGCAGTCCCAACATCCACACCTCCCTCACTCTCGCGAGCGACCACATGTCCGCCCCTCTTCCCAAAGCCCCTATCTCGCATCTTCGCCACAGCCCAAACACCCTTCTGAATATCGGCCTCCGTTGGGCACCTCTCCTCGCCTACCCAATCCCGTATCCAAGCTTGAAGCGCTGTGTATTCCGTCGTCGGGGATGCAGGAGGCGTCATGGAGTGGGTGGTGTTTCCTTCATACACGTCTCTGGTCCCGCTATTCCTCTGCCTCCATCCCATCCCCATCCCCATCCCAACCCACCCCTCCTCGAACAGCGGCCCCCTCAACCCTACCTCAGCCCAAAACACAAGCGCAACCGAAAGCGTCTTCTTCGTCGGGATGACGCCCAGGGCTTTCATCCACCGCAGTGCCTCTGGGATCTCGTGTGCGTGTGAGGAAAGACCAAGGAGGGAGATGTATGCGCTGAAGGTGCGTTCGCTCGGGTGGATGGAAGGGATGGGGGGTCCTAGGTGTTGGGGGTACTGATGTCCGGATTCGGATTGCAATTGCGGGTCGGTGTAAGCGTAGGCGTGCTGTGGGTTGTGAGCACCCTGCCCAGTTTTAATAGATGGGCCAGGAGGTAGAAACGGGGCTGCGGGAGCTGAGAAACCCCTTGTTAATTCTCCCCACACGCCCTCCCCTCCAGTCGCCCTCCCACTTCCCACACCCTCGAGAGTAGAGGTGCCTCGCAACGCAGGCCAATTCCCAAAAATCATACCCCTAAAAATCGACCGCGCGACCTCCGTCGAACGGCGGTTGTCCCAGATGCCTGTGATCGGTGGAGGTGCAGGGTTTTGGAGGAGGGAGAGAAGGTGGGCGGACAAAGCTGTGCGGGTTGACGCAGAGGTTCCGGCTCCATATTGGGTTATCGTGTCGGGATTGGAGTTGGGCGTGCTGTCCCTGTTCTCAATTACGACGGTCCCAGATCCGGATGTGCCCGTATTCCTCCTAAATAGCCTATTCTCAACCAAGTACCACGCCATGGCCCCCCTCACGCTTTCTCCATCCATTTTTGAGGCTAGGACTGCAGCCTTGAGAAGGATATGGAGTATCGTATCGGTGGGGAGGAGGAAATATAGCGACGTGAGGTGCGTCCAAATGTAGAATATTACGTCTGGGCGGCGGATGCGAAGGAGGGAGGTCAACAGGGTGTGGATTGGGTGAGGGGTTAGGTAGGAAGGGGCGGATGGTGTGGATGAGGACGAGATTAGATGCTCATTCTGAGACGAGAAGGTGGTCTCGACGGCGAGAGGAATGGACGAGGTTGGGGTGTTCTCCATCTCCATCTTGACGAACTCATCTAAGAGATAAATACCTTCCACTGCGCGACCGCCCCTAATCAGTACGGTAACACCCACACAGAGCGCCTTCCTATCGATCTTCATCGTGAACGCCTTCTTCTCCCCATCCCTCTCCTCCTGACCACCCACAACCTCCCTAATAAACTCATCCCAGACCTCCACCGCCTCACTCAAGGCGCCCCTCCACACCAAGCCCGACATCACCACCGTATATGTAGCGACGGTCGGCTTGAACGCTTTCGTCCCTTCATTTGCCGTCCTAAAAAGCCTCAACAGAGAGGTGGTGGAGAGTAAGCGATCGTGGGAGGCGGAGTAGAGAGTCGTTGTCCAGTCATAGATATCTATGGATGATTTTTTGGTGGGAGGACGGTGTGAAATAAAGCGGGGGCGAGACATTTTGGGGATGGGGTGATGAGAGGAAGCGGAGTGCGATGAGAGCGATGATCGAGTTGAAGACTGGGGTACTTTAACACGCTCGAGTTTGAGAAGGTAATGGAGGTATCGGAAAGCAGATGTCCGGTCGTTTTGCATGGAACGGAGGTAGAGGGTATTTGCTTGGTGCGGTATTCCGTGAACCTCTCCGTGTCCAGCCCTTGTTCTGTGTTGTCCGTCCTTCTGAGCGAAAGTACCAGAATCACCGCCGGTACCACGACCACTATAAGGCGGTGTGACTCCATTCTCTAAACAATGGTCGCGGATTGCGTCCAAATACTCACCGCTTTCTTCCACCTGACCCAACCGCGCATATGCCTTCAACCAAGCTTCCAATCTCTCCTTTTTCCTCTCTTCTCCCCACGCGTGCGGGCTGCGGTCTTGGGTCCTCAAACACTCCGCCAACTCCATTGTCACGAACCTCTCCCTGATGAGCACCCTCTCTGTATCCGCCCACACTCTCGCGTCTCTCTCCCCCATCTCTGTCAACACCTTGACCGCTACACCAGCTGCCTCGTCAGACTTTGGAAACAGAGAGATGGCCTGGAGGAGCATGTTGAAGTGGAAAGATTTAAATTTGAGGGTGTGTGGTGGGAGAGAAAGAAAGTGTGACGTCAGTGGACGAAGAAGGGATATGAGTGCGAAGTGGGCGAGGGAGTGGATCGTGAGGATGAGGAGGGGGTGTGCGTGATGTGAGTTTATGGTGGGGGTGGTCGGGGAAGAGGTGAGAGAGGTGAGAGGGACAATGAGATTATGTACAGCAAATTGGGCGTCGTTGGGTGATCGGATTTTATGGGAGACTAGGGCAAGGATAACCCAGGATGGCATGTACGCTTCTTTCAGTGTCGGTGTCGGTGTCGTGGCTTCCTTGCGAGTCTTGGGAATCACCAGATCGTCGGATATACTTCCTTCCTCGGCGAAGGCGGCCTGTTTCTGGCGTAGTACCTCAAGAGCGCATGTTAAGCTTGGCGAGTCAACGACAGATTTCCATCGTATCCAATCAATCTGCGAGATCCCGCATCGTCCGAGTGCCTCGAGTATCACTAAGTCATCACCGTCAGGGAGACGGAGGAGTGGAATGAGAGTCCATATGGGATCCTTTGTGACTTTATATGCGAATTTCGCGAATCCGTGTGTGCGTTTTTCGAGGGGGGCGAGGGTGAGGAGGGAGGAGAGGCGTCGTGTGGGGATGAACTGAGCCTGAACGTGTAGGTAGTTGAGAGAACATTGACGCGTTGGACGAGCGAAGAGACTCTGCATATGCAAGCGGCATCTGCAATGGGGTAAGTGGGCAGAAACAAAGGCGTGAAAAAGAGGGACCTACGAGATATTATGCGGTTGCGACAGGTTCTGGCGCCGTGTTGAGCAGCGAAGATGGGCTGCTTGCAGAC
The DNA here is from genome assembly GCA_000827475.1 of Paxillus involutus ATCC 200175. Classification (NCBI taxonomy): domain Eukaryota; kingdom Fungi; phylum Basidiomycota; class Agaricomycetes; order Boletales; family Paxillaceae; genus Paxillus; species Paxillus involutus. The sequence continues at coordinate 74,114 of KN819349.1, forward strand.
GAACAGGGCGTTGGTGAAGAATTATCACCGTCACAGTATAAGAAGTTCTACCTCCTACTTCAAGCAAAGTGTAGTCACTGACGGGTACCGATCTAGTACTGGGTGCCATAATCACAACAATGATAAATAAATAGGTATTCATGCTCCGCTGTTTGTCCGCTGTCGCGAATTTGTTGCTTTGCTGTGAACCACGACGTTCAGCTCAAACTTGCCCTCTGACACTTGCAGCACCGAAGCCTAACAGCAACACCAGCCCAAAAAAAAATATGCCGCGCATCCTTTTTGTCAGCGGTTTCCACCCTTCTACTCGCGCCCGCGACCTCGCCTTCGAGTTCGAGCGGTACGTCTCCTCTCTTGCCACACGTGCTAGAATTTTCATCGAGTTCGCTGGTTGATAACAGATACGGTCCTTTGGTCCGCTGCGACGTTCCAGCTCCCCGCAACCCGCACGCTAGCTCAAATCCGTAAGTGTCTCTTAAATTATTCTCTTCAACCCCTTGCCCTACGCAGTGGACTCGCGCTCGAGGGACGATGTTCTGCCTTGCCTCCGTTTCCTACGATACGAACGCGAGCGAGCGAGACCTTTGCATTAAACATAATTTCGTCGTCGGTATCGATCCTAACTCGCGTCGTCGTCGTCGTCGTTCGTTGGCTTGCCATGACGATCAATCGCGAGCTACGGGAAAACTGATGTTTCGTCGTTCGCGTTAACGAAAAAATTCCGGTTTATCGCTCTTTCGAATCTTGCCCATCGTCTTCGAACGATCGCTCAATATCGCATCCTCTTCGTCTCGCAGCTATGCATTCGTCGAATTCCGCAGCCAGCGCGATGCTGAGGACTCTTACTACGATATGCAAGTGCATCTCCTTTTCTTCCCCCTCACAGTGAACTTAGCAATGCAATTATAGGCACGGAAGGTACTTCGAAGGTTCCCGGTTGAGTATCCAGGTTAGCGCTCTTGCCTTGCTAGCCAATATGCCCTTTATTCACCTTTCTTTTAAGTGGGCCAAGAACCCCCCTTCCTCGGTCTGGCGCTATGACAGGCGTTCTTCCCCTCCCCACCGTTCTGCCGGCGGACGCGAACGTTCTCGCAGCCCCCGTCGTCGTCCTGACCCTCGTGACGACCGCGAACCGCGCAACAACGGCGGAGACCGAGACAGGGACCTTGGAGGAGACGTGGACCGTGGGGTAGACAGGGACCGTGGAGCAGACAGGGACCGTGGAGCAGACAGGGATCGTGGAGCAGACAGGGACCGTGGTATGAGGGATTCCAGAAGGAGGCGGAGCAGGAGCCCTGATAGGAGAAGGAGCCCTTCGCCTGCTGAGAGGAGGCGAGGTGACGATAGGGACAGGGGTGCGAGGACGCCTCCCTTGGAAGACCTCAAGAAAGTGGATGATCGGGACAGGGTTCCTGCTCAGACACCTCCCTATGATCATTGAGAGCTGCTCAGCGGTGCTGAGTGTAGTGTCACGTCCAAAATTCTGAGTCGGTTCGTATTGAGAATTTCCATTTCTCGAAGATCATTCAGCCATGTCTCGTACTTATCCTGACATTCTATTACTGTTGTGCACGGGTTTCTATGTACATATGGTTTTCCGTTGAAATGCCATGAGATTTGTTGTTTGTCAATGCTGTGTGGCGTTGAATCAAAGTGAGCACTGGAGTCGTGGTGGATTAGTATCTGCCACTGCTTTGGCAGAAGATTGCTCCTTACACTGCGTTCAGCACATTGTTCTCGAACGACCATCATGGAACCTCAGCGACGAGTACCAACCATCGACGACCTCAAGGCAAGTCCCACTCTACGAACATGCCACAAAGTCACTGACAACCATCGTCTTGTTCGCCCATAGGTCAAACTCTGTTACATCTGTCGAGAGGAAGAGCGGTTTGATGGTGAGTTGTCCAAGATGCACACTGACCAGTGACCACTTGCTCAACCCGACCACCAATCGCCATTATGGTTCATTGCCCCCGCAGCCCCAGAATCCCCGCCCCGCGCCTGGACCCACCCCTGCACTTGCACCCTCATAGCACATGAATCCTGCTTGCTCCGATGGATCCAATCTTCCCAAGCAACCCGTTCACGAGCTTCCAACGCCCTGAAGTGCCCACAATGCGGGACGGCGTACCAGTTGACGAGCTACAACCCATCGTTACTGAGGTGGTTGGATGTGGGCAATAAAGGGTTATCTATGGTGGGCAGGGTGGTGAGTTTGGGAAGTTTGACGGTGGTCGTCGTTAGTCTTGGTACTGGTGAGTGTTTTATTTCTCGGTGGTGCTACTTTTGGCTGGGGATTGGATCGGTGTAAGAGAGTAGGTACTGATACGGATGTCATGTAGGGATGTATATATTGAGCACTGCCTATGGTGCATACGCACTCAGGGAATTCCTAGGTGATGAGTGAGTCCCCTCCTTCTTCCCAATACCAATACCAATCTCTAAGCTCTTTCCATCCCTCACTCCCCACTCCGCAAACTCCTCACCACCACCGCGATGCAATACCAGAATGTTCGAGCACCTCCTCACCGATGACCCCTCCAACTGGCCTTGGCACAGCTTCATCAACCTACCTCTCATCCCTCTCGCACTCATCATTTCCCGTCTCCCTCTCAGATCAAGCGTGTCACCCCTCGTGCCCCTGTTGTTGGCGTGGCCGACGAGCAGACCTGTGGCGGGGAGGTCGTTTGACAGGATTGTGCTGTCGCCCGATTCGTCGACGGCTGCTGCTTCATCGGGGATAATGAACCAGATACAGGGACAGGGCGGGAACGATCTCTTTCCCCTCCTCCCACGTTGGCCACCACCACCTCTCATACTCGGGCTCTTCATATTCCCCATCGTGCGAGAAGCATACAAGCGGCTTCTCTCTCAGGTCTCGAAGTGGGTCCTTGATTCGACGCCTGGAGCGGCGGTAACCGATGGAGAGCATGGACATGCTCAGGCCCAGGGACAAGGAGGAAGGCAGGACATGCAACGGGTATTGATGGGCGCGATAGGCGATGACGAGCCGTTTTTGCGCATTCGGGTGAATGCGCAGATCGATGAAGAAGAAGCTGGTCCGGCGGCGGGGGGTGCAGGCGGAGGCGGTGCTGGTGGACGTGCAAACCAGGGTCAACGGCAAGGCAACAACGATGACGCCGACGCATTGGGAGACGCAGGAGCAGCTGCAGAAAACACGATCCGCGTGTCGGGCACTTCACTGGGACGCCTGATCGGTGGGGCATTGATCATCCCTCGTATCTCGTCTTTGAT
>KN819349.1:182025-193330 GCA_000827475.1 Paxillus involutus ATCC 200175
AGGAGAGTACATCAACGAAATCGTAATCAGATGGCATCCACCATACCTTGTTGGGGTACTGAGAGGTGAATTCAGCCTGTTCACTGACAGAGCCCTGGTAACAGTGAAATGACACCCCATCGAAAGCGCTGCCTGCTTGTTGCATCTGGTTCATCAAAATCAACATGCCGCTTTCGGAACGAGGTCTCTAGAACGAACAAGTTGCACAGGGTAGTTAGCGGCATCTACCCAGTTGTGTTCATATCCGATGATCTTCGTGTTCTGGAAGCCATTTGAATTCATCAGAGTGCGCAATTTCAACCCAATTTGCGCCTCTGTAGACACTGGCATACTGCATGTTGGGTATGTTGGATTACTGTTCTCGGGTTCGTTCTGTTGGGAATACGCCCATTGAACATCGCCATTCTGCGGAAGAAGATATGCGCACCTGTATGCTGATTGCATAGATAGGGATTCCTTTGCTTTGGAAGCCTTGTAGACTCTTCAATAGGTAATTCGCCACTTCAACGTTCAATGAGATCGATGCATCCAGTGAATTGACTGGAACAACTCACTGACTGAGATATAGGCGGTGTTCAAAGACCCGCCGTCCATCGTTCCACTCTTCATCCACCCAGGCTATGGCACAAAAAATCAGATATTCTAGCGTTTATTGAGAGTTGCGGATATTCACAGGAGACCAGGGAACCACGTGAACTCTCAACCCTTGGTTGATCGACAGGATATCGCTGAGAGTAGAGAACACGTAGCTGGGCGCAGCCCCGATGTTGAAAGCATTGAGATTAACATCTCCACTGGTGTCATCATAACTGTAGGCTAATCCGAGAGGCATGAGAACATCGTAGTCCACAAAATAGTAAAGTATCATACTGTTTGCCGAGAAGTCAGAGGCCCCAAGAGGAACTCTGATGTAGGAGAAACCGGCAGAGTCGGCGGCATCGGTTACTATAAGCACCGGGCGAATCTTTAGTAACCCGGAGACGCGACACCGATGGGCTCACTATTAAAAAGATAGTCTAGTAGCTCCCAGTAGTTATTCGAGTTCTGCGACTTATAGAGGTTCGGGTCAGTTGCACGCAATCTTTGCCCCCACGTCAGCGTACCTTAAGGTTGTGGAATAGCTGCGCAGACGAATCCGCTATTCTCGAAAGTCGATATCAGTTAAGATACTTGATACTGATGGACCATTGCGCACTCAAGGAAGCGCCAAAACCCAAGATGGTCTGGTACACGGAGGAATCGTCAACGACTATATCCGCACTGCCGATGGCGCCTGGAGACACGAAGTTTATCGGGTCCGGTGTAGGCTGGAAGTAAGTGAAGAGCATCTTCCTGTCCCAAGTTGTTTGCCACTGTGCGAAACGGTGGGCATAAGCGACGGCCAAGAGATGATAAATGATTCGACACACTATATCCGATATCTGCTGAGAAGCAACGGCCTTCAAGAGCCCGAGAAGGACAAGCGTTGACACTGGACGCATCGTTGCCCGTCAACCAGCCTGTCAGCGTGCAAGATGCAAGGGAGTGAATTGCGCACAAAGCTCCAAAGTTTTCTGCAGTTGTTTAAATCTCCAACTGAGTCGCTCCAGTCCAGATTGAGACACATTGTTCCGGAACAGAGATACAAGCACACGCACTGGCTTCCGGGTAGGGAACATGCATTAAGCTCGCATGGAGCACGCAAGGCAAGGCGGCTCCCAAGTGCACACTCAGGAGCAGCATGGCAGCCCGTGGGCGTGTGCTATGTTTATCCCATCTCTGCACCGTGACCTTGCTGCGAAGGCACTATGGGCGGAACTGGCGGACATCAACATATTCGACAGCATCGCCGCACCTCCCGGAAATATCTAGATACATTCACGGTTAAGATACCACCAAAAGGCATCATGAGGCAACGAAGGACCACTATTTCGAACAGTGTGAGAGGCTAGCCAACCTGAATTGGTGTACATTCGGTGAAAAGTTACAAGACTCGCAACTGAACCTGCACATACCCAGCTTTGTCCGATAGACCGTTCTTCACAAAGGCTGGGAAGAATTGCGAATTCAAGAATAATCGTGATATCCTACGATAAGTGCGGGCAAGTGGCCATCTGAATAATCCACATGGCTACCACGATGGCACGGCGTGGAAGCGTGTTGGTATCCCGCCACAAAACGATGTAGTAGGTGCGGCTGACAAGAGATCGTGCTGGGTACTCGTGGTACCATCATGACACAAGATGGTTCAAGCACCAGGCTTACTTGGCGAGGAGAAAGTCCCAGGCCGGCTGCAGCACCCAGACGTCCAGACCGGATCTATCAAATGATCCTGAACCCGAGTCAGGAGAGAAATGGAAGCGCCGTGATCAACTAAAGCATAGCACTTGCCTCGTGCTCGGAGTGTGGCCTCAGGAACCCCCTTTCATTTCAGCTACCTACTCCCATGCCTATGGAAACCTCATGGCCTCACGAATGGTCAACCAATGACTGTGTCTCTGAGGTTCGTGGAGGTAAAGCGTGAAGAGCCTAGTAGTTGAACGTCCAGAGAGTCCGATGCGACTCCGCTGAGTGACGAGTCACTGGTGCGGGGTTTACTACTAGTACTTATGTAGTAGTAATCTGAGGCTAACCGGGGCCAGCAACAGACGTTGATAACACCTGAGTGCTGTGCCCAGCTACTAGTACTCGGAGCTCAGTCTAACTTAAAGCTCATGTTAGGCTTTGTGTGACTCAGAGTCGCCGTGATTCACCGTGCAGATCCAAGACCGTGTGACAGTGTGCATTTGCTGCAGTTGACACGAAGCATGTGATTACCAGTGCTAGCACGCAAAATACATCTGTCTCAGAACAAGCCAAGAAGGTCTTCCTGTGGTTTCTGTATGGTCGTGGGCGAACCAAGACGGTCCAGAGGGGAGGTACCATTCCCGCTGGTCGGTGATATCGCCCCGAAACTACCCATACCACCCAGTCCACCCAAGACACCGTCTGCACCCCCATCCCCACTCCCACCTCCACTCGCACTCATTCCACCAAAGATTGAGACCAGATCGTCCAATGGATTCGCTGACGTTTCCAGCAGGAAGTTCGCAGCAGACGGCGTTGAGGGCAAGATCTGCGTGGCTGCGAGACCAGATGGTCCCTCTTCCGTAGGCGCGTCGTCGAGATCGAGAAGGTTCTCCGCTTGTTGACCTGCCACGACTGTTTGGAGAACTTTTTGCGCAGTAGAGCGATCATCTGATAGCCTGGTGCGTTAAGTTAGATAAGATGGAGTGAAACTGAAAGAACAAGGGCGAACTCTGATCCTTTGCGCTGCACGGAGTCAGCACTGATCCGTCCGTGGCCAATGAAAGTCTCTGCAGGTTTGTGGTACACACTCGCTAAATTTGATATCTCGCCCAAGAGCTCCTCTAATAAGGCTGGAGAAACAGTTGTTCGGGGAATCGAGATTGGCGGTCGCTGTGCAAGAACGACGGCCTAGAAGTCGTAGATAATCGTTAGTGGGCCACACAATTACCATTTCTAGGGTATTCCCACCTTTGCCGCACCAGGGTCCGTTGATAGTAGCCTCCAGTAAATGTATGCCCTATCACGCACATCGGGTGAATCGCAGTCTTTCGTGGCCGTATTCAGGACCTGTTGTACCACTCCTTGCGACGAATCGGGCTTCTTCAAGAACAGTTTCACCACCGCAGTCAAAGTTTGCAGTTGCACCTGATGCCGTCCCTATTAAAAGCTGGGGACATCATGCGGTGCGAATCGTACGCACCTGATACGATTCCTCCGTGAATGTCTCGACGAAAGTACTCAGAAGTTCATCCGCATTGTCAATTTTCTCAGCGTATTCCCCGATGATCCAGATGAGCGACGCTTTGGCTTCTGGTTCGTCCAATTCCTCGAGGTTGGCGCAAAGTGTGGGTATGACGCCTTCGTAAGTCGATGGATATTTGCGGAAGATGTCCTGTGACAGTCCTTTGGTCAGCCATCTCCGCAGCGACCGCTGAATACTAGGGCAAACCTTCATCACTACGACAGCTTCCTGAACAACGTAGCTCACGCGGGTTGCGATGAGGTCCAACAGTACATTGACACATCGTTCGGCCGAACTCTCAATGCTGATTGCAGTCTGTCCGATTGCTTTAATACTCTTCCGCACGAAGTCGACATCGACTTCTGAGGCATACCTATTGCAAGGTACAAGTCAAAATCGTGCAAGATGCAACGAAACCGATTCTTACTCTTTTAACTCGCTCAATAGTGCATCGACGTTGTTATCATTCGCTAGCCGCACCATGATGTCCAGTTTCTCGATCTTGACGTACAGAGGGTCGTTGTATTTGCAGAAGAAAACCCTCATTTCGTTCGAAAGCAGGTCCGGCCGCTTTTGAAGGAGAAGATTAACGTTGCGCAATGCAACCCACTGCACTTCTGGAGGAGAAGATAGCAATGTGACCAATGGTGGTGCCATCTTGCGAATGAGCTGTTTAGAGAGATCTTCCCGCCGTATGCCACGCATATGTATCATGATGACCTAGGAAAGGTACGTCGTAAAACAACAAACGGAACAGGGAGAGACTCACTTTGACAGCTGCTAGCACGACACTTCCGTTAACGTGTTGAAATTGAGGGACAACACGTTCACAGATATGTTCGCTCTCTTTCTCGTCCTGGCAATTATATCGAGCCAATGCGTTTAGGATTGCAACACGACCCCATTCCGAACATTCGTTCAAGGCGATCAATAGTTTGTTCAAAATCGATGAAGTGATGTTAAAGATGACAGGGTCAGACGGTGAGGGTGGAGGGTGACCAGAGGTCGCGATCGTATGGATATCCGTGAGAGCTGCGACAGTATTCGCGACAACCTGTGTCATGTTGGCACAAAATTGGATTATGGTACAGTGCAGCTCACCATTGGGTTGCTATCTGAAATCATTTCGTGTAATTGTTCCAGAAATCCATTGTCAATTACGAGTTCTGGTTTGAGATCATAGAGTTTGGCGACACAGAGAGCAGCCGTTTTGCGAACGTAGGGATTATCATCCTTGAGAGCACGCTGTAGCGGATTACATAGATAGTCGATGATCTTTTCCGCCCGCAAGCAGCCCATCGTTCGGATGGCAAGAGCTCGGACGAGAGGGTTTGGATCTTCCGAGTCCTTGACGAATGTATTCACAGCCAATATGACGAGCTCGGGCTGGGTCTTTGCATAGTTGATGAGGTATAGATACACTAGTTTCTTCTGCTCGAGGTCGTCCGTCTGCATGTTTTTCAGGACATCGGGAAAGAGACCGGACACGTCTGCGAGTATTTCAATGCTCCCAGCGAGCATCTTGGGCGAAATTACGCACCTTTACCGACAGTCATCGATGCTATGACTCTCTTGATCGCATCCTTTCGTTTATCGCGGTATTCGCTGTTGAGATCAACGCTGAGCTCATAGTTTTCGCCTTTACGCGGTGCTCGTATGCTCATGGGCGCAGAGTGTTCAATTCCTTGTGATCCGGGTGCGTCGTCAATGGGAGTTGCTGATTACAGTTACCAGTCAATCGCAACGACTTATGTTATGGTCGCTGCGGTTGTCGTCGTGATAATGTAGCTCACAGGCGTTGCAGGAGATTCGTAGAATGAGACTTGAGTGACTGATGATGTGCAGTCATGCACGGTGGTGACTGTAAGTTGATGGCAGAGGTGATGATAGCTTAGTCAGCACTGCTATCTTCATAGTGCTAGTGCCATTGAAGTAGTAGTACTAGTAGCGTGACTAACTTGAACTTGTAGTACTCGCTTTGCCTGCCTCATGCTACTTGTCCCAAACGACCACAACGACGACCTTAAAGTGCTTTCCATCTCATTTTGCAGTCCACGGGCTATTCTTTGTCCGCACACATTGGTGAAGGATGTGAACAACCGCCTTTCGAGTTATTGAAGTTGAATCCGTGGCCACTGCCAGTCACTGACGACTCAGCAGGGTGATCTGGTTGCTGCAGTGGCCTTCCAGTGCTGATCCTTGGCCCCACAACGCCTTTTGGATGATTCGGGCTTTACTGCGAAGTTCGGACTATCCATGGGAGCGACACGACTCACCTGATAACGTTGTAGGTCCCCTTCCTGTGTTGATCGCGCTGGAACTCAATTCATGGACAAATTCGTTGTCGCAGATCAATGAAATAGGGATGCCTCGAGGCTCGGGGTTCTTCTTAGACGCTCAGGGGTTTTTCTCTTATATCGGACCAGCCCATCCGCTTTTTCATCCCAATCTCCTCTTTCTTCCCCCCTCACAAATCAAGTCCAACAAGTTACCTTACGCTCTCCAGACTCCCCCCATGCCTGAATCTGTCCTTCACATAAAGGACGATAGAACATTGAAGTACATTCTTACTCACGTGTTCTCTCCATTGCGTCTCCCAGATGGAGACGACAACTCTGTTTTGCATGAGCATGCTCTAGCTGGAGCTATTTGGGCCGCTGCTCGTGCTTATAACGGGTACATCAGCGACTCAAATAAGCCTCAGTGGGATTGTATCACAACAATGTTAGAAAACCTCGCTACCTCCATGCAATCCGAAACTCTGGAGAAAGTCCGCATTACTTCCCAGCTCCGCGGGATGAAATCGGGAGGTACGTGTTCAGCTTTATTTAGATTCCATGTTGCTGAAAATACATAGATGTCCTCGCATATCTCATCCGAGCTCATAATGCTGGTATCATCTTCAGAAAGAAGGAAGGCGAGACCATCTTCGAGTCGTTTGAGGTCTCTCCGATGGCTGGGGCTGTTATGAGCGCACGAGGGAAGCTAGTGTGCTCCTACCCTGGGCCAGCCATTGCTATCCCGAATAGTGTCTTTAATGGCCGGATCTTCCAGTCGGAGCTCGCGAATTTCCTCAATCGCATGAGTGACGAACCCCTTGATTCTGCTCCTACTAGTCAAAAGGCGCGGTCTACAGTTACTGAATCACGGGATACCGCTCACCCACGCTACATCACCGAGCTTCTTACTGGCATCTTGCGAGGTGTTGGCCGCCCCGTCGATATTGTCCGCATGAGGAAACGCATTGGTGACGATGTCGTGTGGAATAATTCACGGCTACCCTGGCGCCGCTCGTCACTTTGGCTCCTCGTTCGAGTCGCGCTTCAGACATCCCTGGAGCGAACTGCTCTCGGACGTGATACCTACAAGGGGTTCATGATATTCTTCATGCGCGAGCTCGCGCAGAAGGCAATCGAAGCAGACCTTGAAACCGAGCTTCTCCATTTCATATCGGCCAAAGTCAGCCGGCGTTTGATGAAGCTTGGCCTATCGGCGCCTGGCTGGCTCCTCTCGCGCACGGCACTGCAGGCATGTACCAATATTCGAGACACAGTTGAGGCGCGATGGAGGCTGGTACAGGATGCTCAAGCTGCATCCCCGTCCTGGATTCCCTCCCAACTCGATATTGTGAGAGATACTCAGCTGTCGCTGCTTGGAAGTCGCGGCTACATCCGCAACGCCCTCCTGAATCAACACGCTAACATCCCCGACACTACCTTCAGTCGCACATATCGTCGCCGAGGCACTCTTGACGACTTCCTGTCTTCGGATGGACAGTTCTTCAAGGATGCATACCTTGCCGAACCGCACCTTACCCTACACGACGTCGAACAAGCAGTCGAACAAGGTATTGATGACTGGGTCGCTCGCGTCACAGATGCCGACAACGCATGCGTTAAACTCGAGATCTTGGCGGACAACTATTCTTCCGGTGCGCTAAAAACGTACACGAACAACCCAGAGAATCTCTCCATCATGCTTCTCACAACGATTGAGCTTTGGGTTGCCCTCGACAAAGTAGTCATCAAAGATATTCCTATGCTAGCCGACTATTCTCCGGTGATCCCCACAGCTCTTTTGGAGGATCTTCTTGTTCGCAAAGCCGAGAACCTCCATCGCCTTCGCTTGGCACAGCAGTACATTCGCTCTCGTCGTTCCCGGTCACGGTATGGGTCGGTGTTCTCGCAGGAAGTGGATAACACCAGCTTCGGTGTCCGTTTCTACAAGACCTCCCCACAACTTCAGGATCTGAAGAACCGCATTGAAGAGGCTGCCCAACAAGAACGCGAACGCAGGATTGACGAGCTTGATGAAGCAAACACTCTGCATGCCAAGCTCAGTCGAGAGGCCTCAGATACTGATCACACGTTCAGAGTTGATTGGTACGGCAACGACGTCCACGTAAAGAGAAAACATTGCCGCAAGTGCCAACTAGAGAAACGACTAGAGACCATGACAATCGCCGTGCACGAGTGGCCACTGCCAGCCGAACCGTTGCATGCCGCGGTTGTTGTATTTGAACTACAATGTCCCGTCTCCTTCAATATGTGGCGTTCAGCTACATGTCACCTTTTTTTCGACCTTTGCTCTCCATCTCCGCGACAGACCAAACCTTATATTCTCCTCGACGATTATACAGCGCTGCACTCCTATCTTATCCAGCATTCGAGATCACGAGTCTCTCTGGCCTCTGATACGAAGCCATTCGTCAAGACGCATTACAAGACCACATCACTTCCTTCCACCAACAGTCGCGTCTGTGTCAACAACGGTCTTAAGTTTTATGGCTTCGACAGTTCTGCTCGTATTTGTGTCTCCGAAGTAATTGGTGATAGCAGCGTCAAACGCTACTGCACATATCAACTTCCAAGTGGACCGTACCAGAGTATGCAAGAGTATATCGGTGGCACCTCGCATACGTCGAACCAAGTGCTAGCAAATCAAGCGGACTGTCACAAGGATCTTGGCATCCATGAATTCATCGCATTTGGACACTTGCGCAGTGGCCCCTCAATACAATGGCTGAACATCTTGCGAGAGCTCCGTGATCGAACGCTGAGCTACCGCCGCCACGAAGTTCATTTGCTGTTGGCTCAGGCAATCTCTCAAGTTGGACCGCTCGCCGAGACGGGGAAGTGGACTTGGCACCAAGAACTTCAACACCAGCCTTTTTGCCATGCGCTCCTAGGCGAACTCGAAAGCCTAGTAATGGACGTCTCAGCAAACTGGCTGGAAGGTGTGACCATGAGCACCATTTCCTTGCTCCTCAACCGTTTGCTTGCGTCCAGCCCGAGCATAGAAGTCTCTGAAGCAGCTCTCACACTCCTTCGCAGTATGCGTGAGAAGACGTTTTCCTGGGTGCAGGAGCTGTCAGCCAAGCTCATGAAAGCGTCCGGGGACATCGAAAACGAAGAATTCCGTCGGCGCTTGCGTTCCATGGCTGCCATTTGTCGCAGCACCTATGATGCCGGCCCCGCTCATATACGGAAACTTCTTCATTCTCCCAAGGACGTAGAAGTTTTACTCTCCTGCGCCGTCTTTATACACGACAACATTCCTACCAGTAGCGAACTCTCCGGTGTCGATTCTTACTCGCGGCTGCTCCTTGAACGAGACTGCCGTCTATCCTGGATGCTGGAGGACATATTAAGCGACCTCATTACGGCCGATGATGAAGGGATTGACCTTGCGATGAGCGAAGTTTGGTCAGCCTATCGCCCGGGTTCCAAGTGGCAGAAATTGACCCATCCAAACTCTCGCTGGCTCACATGCCAAACTGCAGCAACTACTGCGCAATGCTCGCAATCGGTGCACTTCAACTTACTTGACGGGACACTGTTAGTGGACGGGAAGCCGCTGGGTAGATTACCAGATGCGATAATGCAGCATCCGATGTACGTTTTAATCTTGGGCAAGGTATGTTTTGAGTTTCGATACAATGCGACTCGGTCCTGATCCTTGTTCCAGCAAGTATTCGATGTCACACCAAGTGACCTTCCAGGAATGGAGTTCTCCACGCGAGGTATGATCTCTGGACATCAGGTGAGAGCGCTTATGTTCGCGATGGTGTGGCCTGGGAACTTACACATGCGTAGGTTCACTTTTCGCTCAATGGCGGAAAATTGGTCATACGAGCGAAGCATGAATCTAAAACCGATATTTGGGAGCTGATCCCTCAAGAAAAGATGAACTCCGATTTGCCAGTGGTATTGGTCAAGGATCATGCTCATTGGATGAACTTATCGACGTCGACTATTGAAGTACGTCCTCTCGAAAGGCTTTGGGAGCCCTCACCGGAGAACTGGGTGATCAGCTTGACACCCGGCATATCTCGCATGCGCAAGGGTAGCGAGTTGTTTGTTGACATCCGAAGCCGGACGTGGACCATGATTTCCAGTCTTTTGAAACCTCTTGACCTCCCCGAACATCTCATCATCACCGTCTCCCCTGTCGATTCTGTTCAGCAACGATTGTCCGTCGACTTGCCCCGCTATGGCCTCTCATTTTTCGTCGACGAGGATGGAGACCTCCAGTCTCACAACATCAGGGACATGGTCTACGACGAGAACCAATCCACTGGGGTGATGTTTGGTTTAGTCAATCAGCTCGTTCTTCGGCCTAAAATTCAGGCTGGACGGGCACTTACCCAACGGTGCGTCCTCATACCTGAGGGCGATGTTTCCTTCAAGAGCCATGGCCATCATGTCCGGATCGATGTCGACACCTATCGTCCCCCTCTTCGGCGGGTCACATACCAGACGTACAAGGTTGATACCGAGCTAGGCTGCCTTACAGGGAACGTCAGCTTGACGAACAAGCTTTATCGTGCTTACCTCCATGCGCTAAGTAGCGGCGGATGTAGCATTGATCCGCTGACGGGCAGGACAGGCACAGAAGAAGCGTTATCTATACTGCGCTCGGCCAGTTGTCGATCGTTCATGAAGCATAAACGTTGCGATGCAGAACTCTTGTGCCAGATTGCATCTCTCTGTCCCACGCGCGTTTGGTACCCGAAGCATCTGCAGCACATGCAGAAAGTGGAGTGGCTGTGCCTTCCCGCAGCTGCTCAGCATTATGGACTGTACACGGCAGCCAAAGCAATCAAGGAGCACTGTGAGAAAGTCCAGTCCTTCCACGAGAACCACCCGAGTTCTTTGTTCGCAGAGTTTCCAGCTCCTGAGGTGCACCTGCTTGAGCGTGGTGCGCTGCGAGCTGCATATCTCCATCCGTTTGAGTTCTCCGGACAGTTGCCAAAGGGAGAATGCGATGTCAAGTATCAAGCGAGGGACGTATTAGAGTCTACATCTAAAGAACATCACGCTTACAGTGCAGCGTCTGCTGTCTACTGCTGGACTACTGATTTGAATACGACAGAAAATATCGTGGGCTTGCTTGAATCGTGGAAAACGACGGTGCATGGCGACGCTCGGACTTCATCGTCACTGCAGTCACTGCAGTACGACAGCACGTGGTTGCACCCAGATCCTACCACTGATATGGATCAGGGCATACAAT
>KN819349.1:250305-262548 GCA_000827475.1 Paxillus involutus ATCC 200175
TCTCTAGCCTGGAGACAGAGGAAGCGACACAGTTGGATATATGTCGTGTAGTCGCGCAGGTATAGTTGCCCTGCAAAGACATTGAGATGATCCACAAGGAACAATGGAGCAGTCCAGGTATCTGGAACAGCTGGAATGCTGTATAGCTTGAGACCGTCACATGGTAGCATGGATTGAAGGATGCGAGGGGTGTATACGTGAAGGTGAACCGTCTTGCTGGACCTGATCTTCGGAAGCAATTGATGGGCTTCATATGGGCTAACGACGACGAGAACTGGGGGTTGGATGACATCGCTGGAGATAACCCAATTAACTGCACGTAGATACTGATCAGCATTTGCTCCTGGTCCTAGTTGGACGGTCTTGCAGAAGTCCGCAGTGGCAAAGACACCGTCAGTCCAGCAGTCACGCTCTGTGAAAGCTGCTGAAGTATTCGTGAGCGATTCGAAGATTTTGAGGAAAGCGGTAGATCCTCGGGGAATCGAACCCAGCCGCACGAAAGTTTGCACGTCGCCATGAAGCCGATGGCTGGCCGCAGGAAGCTTGGGGGGTCGTTCAACTTGTTTCTCCCGCTCTATTTCATGCAGGACCTCTCTTTCTTGCTCCTCGTCCATCCCGGAGGCACCAACAGATACAATCCCAAGGTCGGCAAGTCTTTGCTGGATGAGTGGGTCGCTGGTGTCGAGAAGACTGTCAGATTGTCCTGGAGCATAAAGCTTCTCCAATGTTTTCGCCTCTGGCTGGAGCCACGCTTCTGCAAGTTCTTCGGATGTGAACTCGTCGTTACAGTAACTAGACCAAGCATCATAGCGGGATGCGTGATCCGCTCCTTGCTGAGCCCATTGAGGAGCGCGGTGTTGGATCTCATCGCAGGTCTCCAGGATTGTCCACCGTAAAATGTCCGCAGCGTCAATTGCATCCACGTCGTGTTTAGAGCTGACGGATCGTATGCTCTGATCGACTTCTCTAGGCGCGAAGAACATGACAGAATGGCCATGTCCAAGTTTGCGCATGCGCATACATCCTACATACCTCACGTCATGCGGGTGGTATAAATAATGACTATGCTTTCTCACCTTGAGCCAGACGATCCTTGGTGACCTTTGGACCTAGCGTGACAGCAGCCCGAAATCCAAGTGGAAACTTGATGTCGGTGCCCCTCGTATGGGCGTCGTCAAGGTATACGACACACTTACCCAGCTGTTGAGCAAACGGAGAGGATAGCAGATGTTGTGTGGTACCATCCCTGGCACGCACCATCAACTCTTCGTCGTCGTCGAAATAGATGGCAGCCTGCGCATCCTTTTTCAACTCTAGCCAGGCAGTGGCCAGTGCGCGATTGCTCAGTTCCAGCATCTGCGCACCAACGTCCAACAACACACGTATCTCGGGTTTCTGTGAAACAAGTAAATCCAGGAACTCCCGGGCTGTTCGTCGTTCTCCGTCTTCCCCGGTGGTACACATATAGTAGCAGTTTTCTGGTTGTAGGAGGTATGCGAGCACTTTTGCATTGGTAGCGAGCTGATGATCAGGATCACGCTGAGTGATGGAAGTCGGTAACAGATAGCGACCGTCATTGGTACCCGAGAATCCTGATCCAAGTCCCCTCCGTCAGCATGCAAATTGATTGTGTGCGGGGGACCTGCTCACCTGTTGTAATATGGTCCTTTTCTTCGGCAAGGTCCCACCCAGAGCAAGAGAGCTTTGTCGGGAATTCTTTGGCTTCTTTCGGGAACACCACCCGCGAAAGGTAAAAATCTACAACCGTCTTGTTGCCTGCAAAGAGGGGGACGAGACGACGTTTCCACTGTTCCGAGGACTTGATATTGATACCATTGACCCGCTGAAGGTCACATGGGACGTCATCAGACGCCAAGTCACTGATCCACGATTCGTACTCCAGCGCCGGGTTGTCTTCCTTGAGTAGGATCTGGAAGCAGGTCATCAGTTGCTCCTCGGTGAGGGCATCGTAATAGTACGAGAGGCAAGTGAGCATCACGGCGACGTCAGGATGTCCAAACTCTGCTCTCGGCGCTGGCGAGTCCTTGGCTCTGTACGGGACTGCGAGCATGGTTCGCGACGGACAAAGCCCGTAATCGACTCGCCATCGTCGCTCTCGAAGGGAAAATAACAAGATTCCAGAAGCCAAGAGGCCGCGCAGCAGTAGCAGTCCACCCCAAAGAGTGCTGTTTCGTGAATACTCTTCTACCATCTCAACCTTCGAAGACGTGACGTCCTTGCGGGTTATAAAACAGTGAATGGCGTCTCTGAGGCCTGAACGGACTTGATTGAAGCGAAGATTAGGGAGGAGACCGTCCATAACGTCTTTGGCTATCTGTGAAACTAACTCGAGACCAGCATCGGCTCGCAGGATGCGCACGTAAGGGAATGATCCAGGGGCACCACATTCTACCTCCATTCCACGAGGGAACTGATCTCGAACGGAGGACGCATGCTTCCTCACGAGGCTAAGAACTTGCTGGGTAGTCGTCCATCGCTCGGGGAATCCTTCCAGGTGGTGCTGACAGCCCATCGTGTACAACATCTGGTAGCGGACATGGAGGATTTCGTCGCTCTCGTCTAGAATGTCTCGGGCATGCGAATGAAGCCATCTCTGAAGTTTAAGCAGCTCGTCGGCCGCGTCCTTGTGTTCCCCCAGCTGCTTCTCCACGCTCATAAGCTTGAGCGACAAGAGGTGGTCCGGTTGGACGACGAGAATTCCACCCTCCCGCATACATTCCAACATGATCTCGAATAGAGCGCCGACCTGCTCCCGACAGATCTTGAGGGAACGACAGAACGGTAGGTAGTATATGCGCCTGTTCGTGAGTCCACCGAGGCGATCAACAAGCAGTTGGAACATCTGCCACCTCAATGCTTTTGGGATAACAACGCGAACTAGTTGACTGCGGTCGGCAAGAGCGGCAACGGAGATGGGGACGATCACGGATGATTTCCCTTCGCCCATGTTCAGCTGCATGGCCGTGTTCAGACCCGATTGCGGTGAAATCATCTCTGAGGCAATTTCTGCTTGGATGCGGCGAACGAGGAAGTTGCCTTCCAGCTGGATTATCGGAGGGTGAACCCGGAGAGCACTGCAACGATGGAAATGCAAACATACCTGGATCAGAAGCCAGTCCGGATGTTTCTCTGCCTGCCATCCATCACAACCTTTGTTCAGCAACTCCTTGAAAAGATCCTCATTTTGGCCTCTCGCCGCGTGGAGCAGTGATCTACGAGAGCGCTGTAGCTCCAAGGTCAGGAGAGCGAAGGAGGTTAGACACTCTCTCCAATCATCAGGTAGAACGATAAGAGACGTCGATGCCAAACATTGCAGCATAGCCTTCACCGTGATGCGCGGCCACTGACCGGATTGGCTGACGGCGTATCCCTTTGTGCCCTGTGGATGCAATGATTGCTTGAGAACCTGAAAGTATTGAAAGAATAGTCCTCGTATTTGAGCATAGTGCTGTGTGAGTACTGCTATAGTCTGCTGCGCAAATTCTGGTGTAGCGAGGTAGGCTTCGTTGCAGAAGGCTTCCTCGCTAAGGCGCAAGTCCTCAGCATACTGTTCTTGGAAGCGACTTTTCGCGTTAGCACGCAGCCCGTCTATAAGGTGCCTTAGTCTAGCAGACTCCGAAGATAACTCATCACCATGTGGCACCGCCAAGGGATGGGGCGGAAGGGATGGAGGATGTGGCGCTGGCCGTTTGAATAGCCGACCTAGAATGACCACTGGAGCACCTGGCGTGTGCTTTCCAGAGGAAGGTTTGAAGGTGAAGCTCTGTAAAATGGGGGCGGGTGCACGAGCGCGATCCAATATCTGTTGGACGTGGACAAGGTGCTGCTTGAGTTGCAGGTTATGATAGCAGCTGGCGAACAGATGGTCGAGCTTGTTGGCCAGACTTGACAGATTGTAACAGGAAGCGCTAAGCGAACGCCGAGGAGACTTGCATGGCCACCCAAAGAGTAACGATTCGACACCAGCGTCGAGGTCACTGTTCAGACGTTGACGATACGCAGAGCGTCGACGGGCCAACCATTCGGAGTCGGTCTCCCTATGCCATTGGGGCATAACACATTCTGGACTATCCTCAAACTCACGTGCACTAGAGGAGATATATTCGCGTAATACAGATGTCGAGGGCGTGAACCCGTCGGAAAGTTCGTAGGACTTGTAAGGGGGAGGACCTATGGTACCAAATGCCGGAATTGTTGCGAACGCCAACAGTGTGGGGACGAGGTCTTTGCATTCGGGGGAAGCGTACGCCATGGCAGCAAGCGAAAATAGCAGTTCATGCGGCTGTCTCGTATCGCTCCTACGACACGTATTGTAGGCCGTAAGCCAAATCTGGGCCAAGTCTGGACGTAGCCAAGCTTTGCTGTAACGTAGGGTGAACTCCGGTGCATGCCCATGCAACATCCCCTCCCACGATTGTAGCCGGTCTAGGATGTCGTCCACTGTATCTTGCGTAGACGACCATTTGGCAACAGCAGAAGCGGTGCTGTACGCGCGATACTCGTTCCCTGAACACACTAAGTCCCTCGAGGCATGAGTGGCGTCACAATTTTCACTGGGGACTGGACCAGAAAATGTTTGTGGGTAGAGCCCTGCTGCCCGAAGGGAAGCACGCTCAAGAAGATGGAGTTCGCGACTCGGAAACCCATCAAATGAACAGATGGGTTGGTCTTCGCGAAAAACCTGATCCCGTTCCCATCTCCTCTTGATCGACTTCGCCGCGAAGTACAGTCCATGGTGTTGAGCAGCAGCCGGGAGGCATGACCACTGTACGTTCTGCATACACCGTAAATGGGCCGGGTACCAGACCCTTCTTGGAACCAACGATCCGATCGAGGACAATAGCTGTACAGCGCGGGAGTCGATCTTCATGGCAGATTGGCAACTGGCCGATTCTAATATAGACAGTGCTTCTTCTGTGCCCGTCTTACCTGTCAGCGGATCAATAGTGCATCCGCTGCTGGTCACCGCGTGTAGGTAAGCTCGATAGAGCTTGTTCGTCAGGCTCACATTCCCTCCAAGGCAGTGTAGCTCCGTGTCGACTGTGTAGGTCTCGTAGGTCACTCGCCGAAGAGAAGACTTGTGAGTGTTGATGTTGACCTGAACGTGATGACCGTGCACCTTGAAGGAAACATTGCCATGCGGTATGAGGACGCATCGCTGGACGAGATCCTCTTCCATCTGAGCTTTTGGCCGGAGGACAAGCTGGTTGACAAGACCGAACATAGACCCGATGGATTGGTTCTTGTCGTAGACCATGTCCCGCATGTTGAAAGACTGGAGGTCTCCATCTTCGTCGACGAAGAAGGAAAGGCTGTAGCGAGGCAATTCAACTACAAGTCTAGGTGCGGGGATACCTTGAACCGCCTGGTAAGGGAAGAGCATGACGAGAAGATTATCTCGGCGTTCCAGTGGCTTCATGAGGTCGGACATCATCGTCCAAGTTTGGCTTCGGATGTCAACGAGCATGGCGGAGCCTTTCCGCATCGAATACGCGCCCGGCGCAAGGTAGATCTCCCAGTTGTCTCGTCGACGCTCCCAAAGTTTATCGAGAGGACGGACTTCGATCGTCCAATCAGAGAGACTGAGCCAGTGGGCGTGATCATTGACTAAAGGAGCTGGGAGGTCCCCCTCCAGCTTCTGCTGAGGGATCAGCTCGAAAAGATGACCATCCTTTTCTGCCTTGATCTGTAGCTCGCTGCCCTTCATTGCAAAGTGAACCTATGTGATGCTTTCAACGAAAGTCCTCGCATGGAGCGCCAACTAATCATCGCACCTGCCAACCTAGAATCTGACCTCTTGTTGTATACTCCATTCCCGGTATGCTTCCAGGGAGAACGTCGAGGATACGCTGCTCGGAAGTGTCAGGGAGTTCCGCCATGTGCATAAAGAACCCGGCTTACGCTTCCAAAGATCAATTCATAGATGGGATGGACAGTGAATTCGCGAGGCAAGGTACCCAATGGTTTGCCTTCCACAAGCAACGCACCGTCGAGCAGATTGAAGTGTACTTCCTGCGACCGTCGGCCCTCCGTCCCTGCAGTCTGACATGTAAACCAGCGGGAACTCGGATGCCCCAACCGCCTCCACTGCGAACCTGACTGATAAGCCTCCCAGACGCCTTTGACGGCACTGTTGATGCCTTCGTTGCTCTCCTCGATGCGGTCGGCCAATATCTCCTCCGATACCATAGACAAACGGCGGTCTCGTTCAAGCAGTAGGCGTGACTCCTCTGGGATGCCGGTGAGCACCGCTGGCGTGCTGTCATGGATGAAGATTGCACAAGAGACCAAGATCTCCACATCTTCCTGACAGGAGAGTTGTTCTCTCATGTTCCCTCGGTCGACGTCAAACGTGCTACGACAAATGGCAGCGATGTCGCGAAGTCGCCCCCGGATCTCCTCGTCTTCGACTTCTCGGACCTTCAGCGAGAGTTCTTGGACCCAGGAGAACGTCTTCTTGCGCACTTTGCGAAGAAGTCCGTGGGCCCTAGCCCTCACACCAGGATCCTGGTTCGAAGCCAATAAGCGGCTGATCAGGAAGGAAACCGACGCCATCGTCACTCCTTCCAACCAGTTCGCTTCCACGCTCGACATAAGGTTTTTGATTTCGCTGAGCAATGCACCACAGAAAAGTGTGTCTGCCAAGTCACCGTGCCACGACCATTCTCCTACCTCCGAAAGGTTTCCAACTTGTCCGGCAGCTTGGGCTAGAAGCAGGTGAACCTCGTTGCGGCGGAAGGTCAGAGTTTGAGCACGGAGCTCCCGCAAGATGTTCGACCATTGTAGGGATGAGCCGCTGCGCAAGTGCCCAAACGCAATGAACTCGTGGATGGAGAGGTCCTTGTGGCAATCTTCTTGGTTCGCTATGACTTCGTTGGAAGTGTGCGACGTGCCTTTGAGGTATCCTTGCAAGTTCCCGTAAGCCCCGGCGGAGAGTCGATACGTGCAAAGGTCGGAGTTGTCAGACTTTCTGAAGGGCTCTGAGATTTTGGTCGAGGATATGGGGTCCCACCTATAGAAGTTGAGCCCATTGCTGACACAGACGAGATCGCTCGTAGTGGGGATAGATACATCTCGATAGTGAGTTCTGATAAATGGCTTGGTGTCTGACGCCAGAGTGATTCGTGACCTCGGATGCTGCTCGTGATAGGGCTGAAGTGCGGAGTAGGCGCCGAGGAGGATGTAGGGACTTTCGGGCTGTTGAAAAGGCGAACAGAGATCCACCAACAGATGGAACGTGGCAGACCGCCACATATTGAATGAAACGGGACAATCTAATTCGAAGACAATCATCGCGGCGGAAACTGGCAGAGATGGCAGTGGCCACTCATGGACCTCTATGGTCATCCCGTTCCTGTCCTTCTCTCGGCTACATTTCATACACCACCGAGAATGACGATAGCCATCGAAGATATGATCCATAGCTGCAATTTCTCTCCCAAGGTCGGCATGCCGAACATTCTTCCTTTGAAGCTCTTCAAGTTTCGCATCACGAGCACGTTGAGCATCTTCTTCAATGCGAGTCTTCAGGATTTGCATTTTGTGCGAGGTGTTATAGTAGCGCACGGAAAAGCTGCGGCTGTCCACCTTCGCAGAAAAAACGGACCAACCATCCCGTGCCCGGGCATGGCGGTCACGAATGTACTGATAAGCGAGGCGAAGGCGGTGAAGCTGTTCTGATTTGCGAAGGAGAAGCCGTTCAAGATGTGCCAAAGGTACTTCAGGCGAGTACTCCTCAAGCATGGGAATATTCTTGACCACCACTTTATCAAGGGCTACCCAGAGCTCGATCGTCGTGAGAAACATAATGGAGAGCTCCTCCGGGTTGTTGGCGTATACCTTCTGAGCGCTGGATGAGTAACTTTCTGCTAAGGTCCCCAGCTGCACGCATGCTACTTCCGCATCCGCGACGTCAGCAATCAGGATGGGAGCGACCCAGGCATCGATACCCCGTTCCACTTCTTGTTCAACATCGTGTAGGGTAAGACGCGGCTCAGCATGGTATGCATCCTTGAAGAACTTTCCATCCGAAGACAGGAAGTCTTCAAGAGTTCCACGATGGCGATGCTTGGGGTTGAAGGGAGTACGGGGATGCTCAGTTCCTTGATCCATGAGAGCACTACAAATATAACCCCGGCTTGCGAGTAGTGACAGCTGCGTGTCCTTTGAAGGATCGAGCTCGAAGGGGGTCCACGACGGGGACGCTGTTTGGGATCTCTGTACTCTCTCCCACCTCTCCTCCAGGGTCTTTCGAATCCTGGTACATGTCTGCAGCGCCTTCTGCGAAAGCCAACCAGGCGTCGATGAACCGAGTTTCATCAGGCGCCTGCTGATTTTGGTGGACATGAAATGAAGCAGCTCGCTTGACATGTCTGCTTCGATCGCCTTCTCCGCGAGTTTATCCATGAAGAATATCATGAACGCTTTGTACGCGTGCAATCCAAGAGGAGTTTGTTCTAGAGTGGTCTGCAGCGACACTCTGATGACCAGCCAGAGCGATGACCGACGCCAGGGTAGCTGCGAGTTGGTCCAGACGACGTCGTCGCCAATACGCTTGCTGATGCGAACAATGTCAGCGGGGCGACCAACGCCACGCAAGATGCCAGTCAGTAGCTCAGTGACATATCGTGGATCGACTGTGTCCCGAGTTTCTTCGACATTTGATCCGGCCTTCTTGGCGACGGGAACAGCCTTGGGGATGGTATCATCATTCATGTGTACGAGAAAGTTGACCAGCTCGGAACGAAAGACTTCGTTCTCGAAGACTTCGTCAGCGACTTCGATAGCTGGCCCTGGATAAGAACACACGAGTTTCCCTCGCGCGCCCATGACCGCCTCCGCTTTCGGTGAGATTTCAAATGCCTCGAAGAGCATCCGGTTTTGTTGTTTCCTGAACACGACGGCTGCGTTCTGTGCTCGGATTAAATATACGTTTACATCTATGTAACCTCAGTATTTCTCTTTCTATCAAACCCTCAGACAAACGTACCTCCTACATCCATCGACTCGAACTGTGATTCAACCTCTTCGCCACACAATGCACGCGCTTGCATGGTGGCGCTGAGGTTGGATAGCATCGCTAAGATGCGATTCCATTCGGAACCATGCTCGTCGCCGACATGCTCTCCATAGGCACGAGCAGAAGAAAGAATCGCTTGGGATAACCCTAGGTCGTCGGAGACGGAATGATCCTCCCCAACTGGGAGACGCAGGGGACAAAAGACATGGGTGACTAAATATGTTAGGTTGTCGATCTCTGGATCTGTTGACATTGTGGATGGTTGTGAGTGTGATTATGTTGTTCTCGCAGGTGAAGAAAGGATGCGATAGCAGAGAAAAAAGGCGATAAGATGCCCTCTATAAAGCTCCTCCAGCGTCTAGCTCCTAGTGGGTCCCAGACCTCGAGGCATCCCAGTTTCGTCGATCTGCGTCCACAGATTTGTCAATCCAAATCACGTTAAGGAAACCCTTCCACAGGAATAACTTGTCTTGTCCATTGGACAGCTATGACACTGCTTCGAGCGTCGGGTTGAGAAGGGTGTCTTCGGAAATCTCGTCCTGACCGCACACAACGCTCTAGGTATACCAAGGGAAGGTAACAAGCTTTAGTCCGTTTTTCCGCACGGAACAAGGATTACCACTAGGACACCCGACAACAATGATTCGGAGGGTACAGCAAGTCCGGACTCAGGTTCGGGTTGGCGCAATCATGAGAATGTATACTCTTTAGGCAACCGCCACACTAGTAGTTGAAGGCTTGACAGGTGGTTGGATTGGTCGTCAGAAACCTCTGCGTGGTTCAACAGGTGGTCACTGGCCACGAATGGTGATGCTGTAGTCAGTGTAGAGACTGCAGCCTGCGGCTGTGCGCGTTACCGTTGTTCAATGTTTATGTAAATTAGATGGCCGTTCTGTGCCGAGCATGAGTTTGTTAGTGTCACAGAACAAGAGTGTTAGGTGTCCTGTTCTCACTTGGGTATGGAAAGCCGGACAACCGCGCTCAAAAGAACCGACTTTGACCGGGTAACTACTACAATTGGCAGGTGTCTACGGCGGGACTCCAAACACCCACGAAAAATGTCTGATGGTTGCACTAACAGATGGGGTTACCGGTGTCCGTCACCCAGAAACGGACGGTTTGGTCTGACGATGGACTGGCCAGCTTTTTGCCGTCAGGATGGAGTTGACATGGTCGGTGTGACCTATCCATGGCTGTCCAATCGCTTCGCAAGTTGCGGAGTCCCAGGATCGAATAGTCTGATCCCAGGATGCAGTGAAGAGCTGTCTTCCGTCAAAGCGACCAGATGACTGCATGGACATAGTCCGTACTATGGCCTTCGATCGGTCCGAGAATGAGATCGCCGCTCTCGACGTCGAACACTCGGATCGTCATGTCATCATGTGCAGAAGCGAGGCTCTGCCCGTCTGGAGAGAAGCATATCGAGTTGATATAATGTGGGCCAGTTTCGATGGAATGCATAATCTCTCCGCCCTCTTTCATCTCCCTGATGATGACCCTCCCTTTTCTGTCACAGCTTGCAACGTGGTGACATAGCTATGTCGCAAATAGCGTTTTCGTGGCCTGACCATAATGTTCTTCTACGAGCTCGTGCGTCTCCACGTCTCATACCCTCAATATCCCATTGAGGCCACCGCTCACGATCCTCTTCTCGTCTCTTGTGACCGCAAGACCCTGAACCTAGCCATCGTCCTCCTCTCCTGCTCGCCATTTTCCATGTTTCATTTTCTTACTGTTTTGACAGCTGTGCAGGTGACCAGTTGTAGTTGTGCAAGGCATACTATCCGTCTTCATGCCCTGATAAGGTCTGCAGGGGCTTTGTAGCGAGTTCGATGGACTTATCCGATGTGTTCATCACGGGTGTGGCAGTAAAGACGTGACAGATGCCGGATTTGAGTGTGGAAGAGTGGGATGTGAGTACTGGACGAGATAAGCGCTATCCGAGCACAGAAGGCTGGTGATCTACTATTAGCTTTGTCCTGCTACTTTTGATTTACTGGTTAACACTCACCACAGCCAATACGTGCCACCGTGCCACACAGGAAGATAAAGGGGCAGTAGACGCTGGATTTGAGAAAGACTAGCAGTGGAAGGTTAATATTGTACAAAAGAACGAAAGAAGCACGTCGTGTTGGGAGGCTTACGAGTCACTTTATCCTACAGCTTGTGTCGAGGTTTAACGCTCACCGCAGCCCAAACCGTTCGCACAGCAAGTCCCAACTGCCGTCATCTTACATGCTCCTTGGAATTAGTGTGCTGTGAAGAGGCCCTGAGCCAATCAGACCTTTTTACAAGACCACCCAAGCTGCTTTCATGCACTAGTACCCACCATTCCTGGCGCACTTCCGGCATCCCCAACACATGTGCTGCCTTTCTTAAATGTTCTGATTTGCACCTTCCACGGCGCCATAAGAAGGCTACGCCATGCTGAGACGTCCAATCTACGCAGTTTAGTATCATGCCGTGTATTCGAAGTGTCCGGAAACATGACCATCGCATTTAATTTCCAATGCACCAGCTCGCCGACGACTGAATTCCTATGGTATGAGGACGGGCGTCATCAGCTTTCAGGAGCAAGCACCTACCACGGGGACTTCTAGTGATGACAGCCTGGGAGAGTAAGTTCGAGGCATCCATCAGCGTGCGTAACTTTCTTCCAGAAACTATCGTCCAAACCTCACAGCCGCTTGCTTGCCTGACGCTCGGCGGACGCCACGGAGACAGCTACCTGCAGAAGAAGACCCGCGGGACTTGGTTTTCGGACCTGGCTTACCCAAATTGGACTAGGGTAAAGGGCTGTACAGGTGGATGTTGAGTACAGTTGAAAAGGTCATAATGCATATGGTAATACTGCATAAATCTCATAATGCATCAACTTTTGGGTGATCCCACAGCCGGACGCAGGCATAATGCATAACGCATAATGCATAAGGTTTTGCTGGGATACGCGGTGCCATTCCACCAAACTTGCATTCTCATAATGCATATCACCCCCTGAGTGGGGGTCACCAGCCAATTTTCTGACATAATTCAACGAGAAAGCTCTGCAAACACTGCATAGGCTATTCCCTGGGCAACAAACTCGAACAAAGCCACGGAATGAAGCCAGATAAGGGTGCTAACCCCCGCACAGCATCCTTATATGGTGATCTCCGCTGCACGTGACCTTTCNGAACTTGCATAATGTCAATAATGACATAAAC
>KN819349.1:292074-305999 GCA_000827475.1 Paxillus involutus ATCC 200175
CGATGACCGGCAGTCCTGCCAGCACTAGTCAGGGTAAGAGAGCTGCAGCCTCAGGCTGTCACTCGCGAGTGTGAGAGAGCCATCACTGGTCGTGTTGAAGAAGCTTATTGCTGTAAGGCCTTTCTGGACAACTCTGAGCTTGAAGCCCGCCACTCTGTCTCGTCTGAGATATACATGTTGAAGGCAGCCCGATGAAATGAAAAGTAGAAATATTGGTTCAAGCCTTCAAGGGGACCATGATCATGGTCAGGATTCAGATGCAACCTTGTTATTAGTGTGGGAAAACTCACAAAATTATTTCTTTATTTAAATTACATAAATGGTGGAGAGAGACAAAACGCGAACACAACACTGGCACTTCTGAGCTTTCGTTTGTTTCGATCTGCGGCGTAGGTTGACATGTCGAGAAATTCCGCCCTAGCTGACTCGAGGAATGGCGAACAAATTTCGTTTTTTTTGTGCGCACGACTCGGAGTACATTGGATGATCGACCCTTCAAGTTACCTGATTGATCCGAAATCAAACGGGATCTAATCTTGAAACATCTGCGATTTTTATCTTGAACATCTTTCCAGCCTTCATCCACGATGGAGGCCTTTGAAACGTATCAAACGCCTCTTGCTAGGTCAGAGCATTTCGTGTCCATTCTACCGACTCGCAGAGTTCATAGCATATATTAGCCGGTATGCTAGCAAGGAGATGTCCTATTTGTTTTCGTCAGCGGTGAGTTTGTGGTGCAGACTCAAGCTGAAAAGGAAGATGCTGATGATGTGACACTGCCATTCCAGAATCGCTTCAAAACTTGGAGAGAGTTATGGCTCAATCTTGCCATCGCGGAAAAGCAGCTCGGACTGCCCATTGGTGAAGAAGCCATCGAACAAATGAGGGCCAATTTGGTACGTCTCGCACACAACACCCATCATTCTATATCACATAATCCAGAACACTGACACATGAGTTTGGTAGGATTTGACCCCTGAGCAGTTCGACATCGCCGCAAAAGAAGAGAAGAAACGCCGTCACGATGTTATGGCACACGTTCATACATTTGGCCAGGTTGCTCCAGCCGCAGCAGGCATCATACAGCACGTTTCCATCTCACCGTTTCACCATGTCACAATGATACTCAAACATGCGTCTCATCTTGCAGCTTAGGCGCCACTTCGTGTTATGTGACCGAGTACGTCTTTAGCTAGCCTGCTTGGTGCGGTTCATTTGCTGAACGTGATCTGATTTAGTAATGCGGATTTGATATTCATTCGTACGGGTCTCACCTATCTCCTGAAATCGCTCGCTGTCTTGATCTCACGGCTCTCGGCGTTCGCGGCTCAGTACCGTGCCCTTCCAACTCTGGGTTTCACGCACTTCCAGCCTGCACAGTTAACTACTGTTGGGAAACGTGCGACATTGTGGATCCAGGTAACACACCTGCTTTCGTTCTTACGAGAAAAGTATCTCATCTGATCACGCTATGATAACGGTGTAGGAGCTCCTGTGGGATCTACGGAATATCAAACGGGCACGAGACGACCTGGGCTTCCGAGGTGTAAAGGGAACGACCGGCACACAAGCGAGCTTCTTGGCTCTATTTGATGGTGACCACGATAAAGTGGAAGAGCTTGATAAGCTCGTAACAAAGCTCTGTGGATTCGAATATGCGTATCCTGTCACGTCTCAGACCTACTCGCGCAAGATCGACGTCGATGTGTTGGCCCCACTTGCGTCTCTCGGTGCCACAGCTCACAAAATCGCGACGGATTTGAGGTTGTTAGCTAATCTAAAGGTCGGTGCAATTCGTCGGCGTTTGACGGCGGCGAGGCCTTTCCAGGAATAGGCTGATGCTATTCCAATCACAGGAAGTCGAAGAACCTTTCGAATCCACCCAGATAGGCTCCTCCGCAATGGCCTACAAGCGGAACCCGATGCGATCCGAACGTGTCTGCAGCTTATCGAGACATCTTATGGTCTTACATCAAAATGCGCTGATGACAGCCAGTGTGCAGTGGTTTGAACGGACGTTGGATGATAGGTCGGTTTCGTCCATGCCATAAGGTGAAGCCTGAAGTGCTGACGATTGACACGAACGTAGTGCCAATCGACGAGTCACGCTCCCAGAAGCTTTCCTTACTGCCGATATTGTCCTCTCAACCTTGCGAAATGTCTCTGAAGGCCTCGTGGTGTATCCCAAGGTCATCGCTCGGCGGATCTCTCAAGAACTTCCATTCATGGCGACTGAAAACTTGATCATGGCTATCGTCAAAAAGGGCGGTGATAGGCAGGAAGCGCACGAGAAGATCAGGGTGAGCCGAACTTCTCTGTCATTACTGACCCTTGATGGGGTGACCAAACGCATGTTATTGACCTTGGTTTCATCCTTGGTTTTGTTGTTCTCTGTTGCTTGCGCAGGTCCTGTCTCACGAAGCGGCGCACCAGGTTAAGAATGAAGGGCTAGAGAATGATCTCATCGACCGTGTCCGAGGGGATGCCTACTTTGATCCCATTAAAGGAGATCTGGATTCGTTACTGGATCCTCAAACGTTCGTCGGGAGAGCTCCAGAACAGGTGGACAAATTTATCAAGGAATGGGTAGAGCCAGCCTTGGCAGACGAAGAACTGAAAGAAACTCTTTCAAAGGCTGGGAAGGTGGAGCTCAACGTTTAACCCGAGTAGCTTTAGACTGGATCTCTGGTGTATCATGAACGAAACATAGCTTTGAGCTTTGCCGAAATGCCAGATAGTACTCAGCATAATCGCGGACGTATCGGTGTTGGAAATTTGGAAGAGCGCAACGGCGTTTTGCTAGTAAACGCCACCTTGCGGGATAGCACTGAGAACTTTTGTATTAGATTTCATCGTCTCCCTGTTGACCAACTTCTGTGCAGAAACGCTAGAGAAATATCAGAGAAATAGAGACTTCAGGTGTGTGGTTGAACCTAAATTTTATGGCTTGGAACGGGACTGATATTATCTTTGGGAAATGAAGTAAAGACGGCACCATCAATTCGCACGGCGGACCTCTGACAGGGCGTGTCCTTTGTCAGGTTGTAATTCATGCTCTTCAACTTGTTCTTCAACATTTCTTACATCTGTCAAGCAGCCATCTACAGTCTTTCGTCGCGGAATTTGGGGGGCGTGGGCGTGCAAAAAAGCTGTGAGTTTTTGTCATGGGCCCATACCCTTTTCGTTATGTTCTGGCCATCCAGCTAAGGGAATCCCCCACGCGAACGCGTTTGTTTTTGTATCTCAAGCATCTGGCAACCTTCGGGTCAAACAATTTGCCCTTTTCCGAGGAACCAAAGACATCTGCTGAACACCGTCTCTCTTCGTCGGGTCAATTACTTCCAGACTTCCAGACGCAATGACCAATCTCCAAATCCCCGACCTATCATACTCTGGCTCATCGCGGCAGCACGGCGCTTCTCGTCCTGTCTCTGTCGCGGTTCAACCATCGCCAGTCTCAAATCCTCAATCTTCGTCCAGAAGACAAAGAGCCTCCCACCAGGTTGTCTCTTCCCAACAGCAGGCCGCTGATGATCAGCCTGTATATCGTGACGTGTACTCTCATCCTGCTGCTGTAAGCTACGCAGCTGCCCATCCAAGAAGGACCATTCCCAAGTTTGGTCCCTATATACTCTTGCAGACGGTGGGAGAAGGCGAGTTTGGAAAGGTCAAACTCGGTCTGCACAGTCAATGGGGTGAAGAAGTCGCTGTGAAGTTGATACGAAGGGGCAACATTGACACTTCTGTGCGGATGTCAAAGGTGGAGCGTGAAATCGAGGTTCTTCGGGTAAGTAAAATTTGCTGTATCACATGATGGGGCCCATGCTGACTTGCCTGTAGACCTTGAAACATCCAAACATCGTTCGACTGTACGATGTCATCGAGACAGACAAGTATATCGGGATCATCCTGGAGTACGCCTCGGGCGGCGAGCTCTTCGACCACATCTTGGCGCACCGCTATCTCAAGGAGAAGGATGCTGCAAAACTTTTTTCCCAGCTCATCTCGGGTGTCTGGTACATTCACCAAAAGAAAATCGTCCATCGCGATCTCAAACTCGAAAACCTTCTCCTTGATCGCCATCGTAACGTTATAATCACAGACTTTGGGTTCGCTAATCGCTTCGAACATCGGGCCGACGATCTCATGCAGACCAGCTGCGGGTCCCCTTGCTACGCTGCACCCGAATTAGTCATTTCCGAGGGCCTATATGTTGGTTCTGCGGTCGATATTTGGTCATGCGGTGTCATTCTGTATGCCATGCTCGCTGGCTATCTCCCATTCGACGATGATCCGGCGAACCCCGATGGCGACAATATCAATCTCTTGTACAAGTATATTGTTAATACCCCCCTCTCCTTCCCCGACTACGTCTCTGCCGAAGCCAGAGACCTATTAGCTATGATGCTTGTCCCAGACCCCACACGACGCGCAGATCTACGTTCCATCATGGCACACCCTTGGTTGTCGGCTTACGCACATATATTCTCCCAAGGCGTTGATGATCTTGAGCGTGCCGCTATGGAGCAGCACCAGATGAAGAGGCTCGCTTACCAGAGGCAGATGCGACAGACTGCTGCAGCTCAAGCCGAACCCAGCAGGGTTGCGCGGACGCAGAGCGCTCGCGTCGATGGGATGCTCAACGTATCTACATCGTCTACGACACCAAGAAGCCATTCATTCAGAGACAACACATCACCTGGACAGCCAGAATTCCTGTACGAAACCTCTGTCGATCAGTCAATATACTCATCCTCTCCCGCTGCGGCTTCTTCTCGCCAAGCTGCCTCTCTCGCTGTGTCGCCCACTACGCCAGTTGACGACGATCCATTCGCACCTCCAGTTACCGTCAATATTCCCGTTACCATCTTCCTACCGGACGACGGTCCGTCTGTTGCTGCCAAAATCCCAGATGTCGACTCGCATTACCCCGCTAATGGTTCCGCGAAACCACAAAGTCCCACAGATACTGGCAAGAAGAAAGATCCTGGTGCCTTCCGGCATACTATCCAGGTGGAGTATCCTGGAGATCCTCAACCGCAGCAACATGCTTCGGGATTCAGCCCGGGCAAGCCATCGAGAAAAGAGGTGCCGCCTATTCAGCCCAGCCCCACCCAAGGCGCTTCACCTCGCGACCGCGTGGTGTCATCACAACAAGCCACGCCGAGTTCCATTCGCGAGAAGATCTACGCCGGCGTCGAGAAGGTTGTGACAAAACCTCTTCCACCTCCTCCTACTACACCTAAATCTTCTCGTGGTGAAATGGCTGGCCAGATTTACGCTCTCCCCGAGAATCAACCTCAAACACCTTCGGTTTCCGTTTCTCCTGCCAGCCCTATCACTACTGCGAAGGCGGGCGACAAGTCCTCGTCTGTCAAAACTAGTACTGGCTCGACAGGATCCGCATCGAGCCGTCACCGCAAAGGACTGTCGGTGGACAAGTTCGGACTTGGCAAAATCTTTGGTACCAATGGCGATCAATCTGCTATCAATGGTCTAACGTCACGCGTACCCTCTGAGAGCTCGGCTGCGGGCACGTCTGCCATTGCCTTTGCTAGCGACACCTCACCGTCGTTTGCCAAGGACGCTTTGTTGAGCCCGGCGCCCAGCAGTGTATCCGACCCAAAGAAGAGCAGGAGGAACACGCTCACTGTCATGGTCGAGCCTTTCAGCCGCTCCATCAAGTCCCGGAAAGGCAAGACCCCCACTGGCGAGACACCCGTCAAGGACAACCGCGATTCAGTGAAGCAAATGCCCCCTTCCTCCACCGCTTCTCCGTCCCAGACTCAGCGTCAAACTGTGTTCCCCAGCATGGCGAAGGATGGACACCAGACACACGACATGGCTGCGTCGACGACGAAGGCTCGCAATGTTATGCAGTGGTTCAGGAGGCGAAGCAGCGTCAAGCCCGACGCAGACGAACCAAGCTTTGTTGCGTCACGTCCTGGCACAGAATTCTCGTCGCCGAGCTCAAAGAACGACGTGGGGCGAAGCGCCGAACAAGTTCGCACTCCCAATGCCGGAGATA
Organism: Paxillus involutus ATCC 200175; assembly: GCA_000827475.1. NCBI lineage: Eukaryota > Fungi > Basidiomycota > Agaricomycetes > Boletales > Paxillaceae > Paxillus > Paxillus involutus. The sequence goes on from KN819349.1 coordinate 298,103, forward strand.
CTTCATTCTCGTTCTCCAGGGCTGGCTGGAAGTTTACTGCTTCTGCGCCCGCTAAGGATGTTCTCCGCATTCATCATGGTGCTGTGGATCAGACTACTATCACCACCCGACCTCCCCCTGAAGTGATGAAACACGTCTGCAAAGTCTTGGAGGAGATGGGAATGGATATCAAGGCCGAGAGCGAGTATAAATACAGATGCATCCGTGCAAAGAGGAAGAAGAGTGGTACAACCGTCTTCAGCAGCGTCGGAAGTGGAAGTGGCTTGGCGGCGTTTACAATCGTCGGATCAGCGGCATCTAATGGTGTAAGTAGTTTTGCCTGCTGTAACCAGTGCAAGGTTGCTGATGCAGACGCAGGTCGATAAGCGTGGTCTCCCCGTGCCCTCTCATTCTTCCGGTGGCGGCATGCTCAAGGGCCTCCTCATGCGAAGGCAGTCATCTCAGGTTTCTGGGGTGGCGTCCCTGCAACCCTCCTTGTCCATAGATGATGAGAACGTTGCGACAGCATCCTCCCCCACTGAACAGTCCCCTTCCGGTGCCGCAGAGCCTGTCTATGGTGATACTGCTCAAGATGCTGGGGATGAAGTCCGATTCTCAGTTGAACTGACACGGATAGACCGCCTCAAAGATACTTATAGTCTCGATATCCGCCGTTTGAAAGGTAACCTACGAAGCTACAAATTCTTGTACGACGCCATCAGAGAGTACGTACTCTTGTCATTCTACCTTATAGTACACGTACTGACGCTACCTTGCAGGAGGGCAGATCTTCAGAGATAGGATGTTGGCAGGCACCTCCATCTGCATCTAGCGTCGTTATTGAACTCACTGCACTCACAAGTTCCCTATACCCTACTCATACTTTTAATACTTTCGTGGCACTCTTTTTTTTTTTTTTTTTTTGCTCCTTTCAATTACTGCCTCAGTCAGTTGTTAATGTCCACTTGCTATAGGGTTAGTTCGTCGACATGAAATCCCCTTGTCTACTGCTGTCATCATTTGATTTCTGTTCTTTCCAGTCTAATTTTGTTTGATACATTGCTTTTATCCAACAACAACAACCTCCTTTTCCCATGTTCATCCCAATTATATGGCAAAATCTCCTATATCAAGCTTATGTCTGTACCGTAGTCGTCGCGCGGACCTGTTATTTACCCGCTAGGAGTGGATGTACATACTCCATGTCATTGTGATACACAGAATGCATATACTAAACTGTCCCCTTCACTTATGCTAATATGATAAAAGATTGTCTTGGTGGTATGAGAGTGGCGAATGCAGAGGCTGACTCGGGTGCGGGCTTCATTATGCGTTTGTTATCGGCAGAAAGGGAGCGTCTTGGCGAAGTGCCTTTCCCACTTCGTCCGTCGGTGAAGGTGAAGCACTTGACAGTGAACTGTATGCGGATTCAGGCGAGAGCATCGAGAACGAGAACGAAGACGCCGAGATGTCGGAGTACTCGGAATCTGGGCTTAGACTGGAGCAGTAGGGCGTCAAAGGGGCGCGGAGGCGACAGAGAGTCAGTGCTTCCGTACTCGGGGTAGACGGGAATCCCAACAAGGACGACATCTGCTTTCGTTGGTCGGTTCCTGAATTAGCTTCGACCTCGGGGGACTCGAAGCACCTTAAGCCATCGTGGCTGATCTCGTAAGAGAACAATCCCGTCCGGTACGCAGCTCCTCCCGCCTCGCCAGCGTCCGAGCAGTCCAGAGCGAGCAGCACAGGGTCGATCTGAAAAAGATGGGATGGTTGACGTGCGACAGGGCTCGATATCTGCAGTTGCCTCAGCGCAGGAGATAGGCGGTCTCCCGAGTTTTCCGGCCAGAGCTCGCTTAGTTTGAAGTTGTTGTCCAGCGAGCTGTTTGACAAGGCGCGTCTGATGGAAGGTAGCCTGCCTTCTGCCTGGTCATCCTCTTCCCCCAAGTCGGACCTGCTATCCTCTTGCGAAAGTTCCGGGGTGAAGATGACACTCGGGATGCTAGGCCGGTCGTTGATATCAAATGTGGAGGCTCTGGAATAAAATCCCGGTTCGGTCGCCAACGGGGATGCATAGAAATCCCATCCTCCAGGCAAGCCGTTGACAAGGAGAACCTCCCTCGATACTGGGACGTCAGAAGCGGCTGACATAGGACGCGGAGAGGCGAGGATGCCATTAGGGTGAAGGGAGTCCCGCGAGCCGTCGAGCTCTGGGACGACCGGCGGATCGAGAGGACCCCCAGTTGGGGGCCAGCTACCGGTAGGCGACGGGGACGATTCGTCGGGTTTCTCAGGTTCCATCTCCTTCGGGGACGCTTGCGCTTGTTCCTGAACGAGTGCTACAAGTTCTGGATTGCCGCTCCTCTTGAGTGTGCAAGTGGGACACGCCTTGACGAACTGCGCTGTCAGCTCTTTCGGGACCCAAGAGTAGTGCTGGCGGATGACAGCACAAGTCTTGTCTCGCCCTGCATGACCGGCTTGTGAATGACAGTAGCAGAAGAGTTCGTAGAGTTGCTCCTTGACAGCGACAGGCCTGTTCTCGTGTAGGACAACCGCGGGAAGGTCGCACGAGTCGTCATCGTCGTCCTCGGTCTGGCGGCCCTGGGGTTGACTCAGTGTGAACATCTTGCGAACCCAAAATCGGAATTGAGGCGTCTCAATGTTGCATGCTTCGGGCTGGTGGATGACGTCCCAGATTTTATCGAACATGGTTTGCGTGATGAGGGCCTTGTCCCGTTTTCGGGGTGACAGGGAGTTCAGATAGGCCGCCTCGATGCGTTTGTATTGTGCATACGTCGGAAGTCCTGGTTGATCTGGGACGTCTGGGGGTGGGATCAGCGGGGAGACAACACTTTCTTGGTAGTCCGAGAGGGCGGGACTGGATGGAGACAAGCTTGGGGAACGTCTGTCATATGGTCTCGAGCCCGTCGAAGACGCTCGAGAGAGGTGAACTCGAACGCTAGCTGGCATAACAAAGCTTATTGGTCGTGTCTGAAGGAAAGTGAATATGTAGGTTGTGTGCAGCGTAAAGAGTAGAAGGAAGTACGGTAATTTGAACAACTTGTAAATCCTCGCAGACTGGGATATAAATGGGAGCGGCTGACGCGACGCGACATGTCACGTGCTGGAAATCAACCACTGTAGTCTCAGTCTGTAGTGTCAGTAGTGTGGTATGCAAGTATGGCTCCAGGTATAATCCAAGTTTAAGATATATGTTAGTATGAATGTCTATGATCACGAATGCCATGACGAAAACATGGGAAGCCGTCAGCAATCTCCAGCCAGTCGGTTCTTAGGGAAGGTCTGATTGTACTGGGGGGATCCCCAAGCCGTTAGGTTGAAATTGGTGTATGCCTCCTTGTATCTGATGGGGCGTAAGATCGTTGGAAATCTAGACTGATAACAAGACACTGACGTTTCGATATAGGTAGCAGTTGGGAAGTCAGGAGGGTCACATCCGACGTTCTTGGCGTTTGCAGGCTGGTACACTCGTATGTAGTCGATCATCATGGTCGCGGGAAGCTGAATGTCGGCAAAATTGATACCGCCAAAGTTGACTGAGAATCCAAGGTTAGCAATGATATACTAGGGAAACCATCAGCATCGTTGATTAAGAGGCCAAGGAGACGAATACCATGGGTTCTTGAGGGATCGGCCGCGCGGCAATCTCAGTAAGCGGATCTGGACCCAGTCCACCGGCCATAACAGTCCAAACGGCTTTGTTGTCACTTATCCAAGCGATGTAGGCATTTTCGAAGCTTTTCCACTCGTCAGACCCGAGAAGTAGAGAGAATGAGACGTTTCACAAACCCAGGGACGTATTCGAAGCCATAAACGCTATAGCATCCTTCGTCTAGCTCGTAGCAGCTTTGATTGGTGACAGACAGGCCACTAGTAGTTTGTTGATACGCTCCTAACGTCACACGGTTAGCGCGTGTAACCTTACTTTAGAATGCACTCGCCTCCGTGGTAAGCGTTGAGCACGGTAATGTCCGGGTCGTATATTACGAGGTTGTCCGAGGTATTGAGCCATTGATACGCAGCCTGTATTCCGCAATCAATACCAGTAATTCACAAGCCTCACACAAGCCTACATTGAATGGTGCCCACTGCGCAGATTGGGAAACCTTGAACGGGTATTCGTCAGATGCTCAGGTGCTGCAAGAACGCATGCGATAGACCTTTCCCATGCTGCCGTCAACGGTGGCTTCAAAAATATCAATTTCCGGTGCCGACCGCCCGACGTAGTCACCGTTGCTGCGGACCGGGCCTGGATGGGATTCACCGGGGCATGTACAAGCAGATAGACGCTGGCCTGGAAGGAAGGACTGGGTAGTCGGTCTCAGAAAAGGGTGGCATGGGAAGAGTGAGATTGCCTCACCAAGACATTACCGTGTTCAGGATCTCCGTTCTCAGTGGCAGCCAGGGGTGTTTGTGTCCCAGGGTGGGTTTGATTGGGCAGTGTCCCCACGTCACAGCTATCGTATGAGTATGGCCACTACGTGCGTATGGTTAGAACAGCACACACATTGTTCGAGGAACCTTACCAAACCCTCCAAACTCGCACCAAAGCCAGCTCGACCCAGATTACCCATAGTCCATCTTTGTTTCGTGATATTAGACATAGACGTGTTGGAACATGATCAGCACCTACACGGCAGGCCACAAACCGCTGATGGCACCTCAGCATAAAATTGCGAGAAAATGACGAGGCACATACTGTACATTGTTCGAACCCGGCAGAATGACCGAAGCTGGTGAAGAGTCAGAGACACTTTAACTTGATTCGACTTGACCTACTTTCAATCAATCCGCCCGTGAAGCAGAACTTGTTCCTAGAACGTCACTCAACACCGCCGTCTTGACACGACCACTCCGAGTCTCACCAAGATTGAATCTGCAAAACGTATTAGCCAATGCTAACCATTTCGGGACAACAAACTTCAAGAGTCTTACCATCCCCGACCGGTACGACAAGTTGTGATTTGTCGCAGGATCTTCCTTGCTCAGTGTGATCGCCAGTGCACCATTCTTAGTCGTCACCGCAACAGGATCATACCACTCGAGATCGTTCTGTAAACGGCACGTACGATCTCAATGCCCTTTCCATAATCAGTGTCATGATCAACTCACAGTACCCCAATAATGCAAACTGGGAGCTTCCCAGTATGGATCGTCACCAGGGTAGAATGTACGTCCATCGATGTTGAACTCGTCAGAGAAAACAAGCTCCAGTGTTTCTCCCGTCGTGTACGACGGTTTAGTGTATACCTCCTTAGGTGTGGCGACGTCGATCAGTCCCCGATTCCCGGACATGGCGGGTAGCTGCCCAGTGGCGTTGATGCCTCCAAGGTTAAACCCTCCTTGCGTTGTTTGCTTCTTGTGGAGGAGGTGATTACAAAGCGGAAACACTGACAAAAACGTTTATTGAAGACACTCAGACTGGCAGGTCACTAAGCCGTACCTAGGCTGAAAAGTAGTGTTATAACCTAAGCTTGTAAGACGAGACAACACTCACAAAAGAATGACGCATGCAGAACTGATGAGGAACAGACAACCGAGGTTGGCAATCCCACGAGGAGTGCAGATGGTCCCGCCCTCATCGTTCTTCAGGTCGCGCTTGGGATCCGGGTTGTGCAAGTAATCATCCGGCTCTGGGGTGCCCACCGCTAATGCAAATGCACCCCATTCAGCAGGGTTCGGCTTCAATGAGTACTATCATTCTTGACTCAAGACTACGTCAAGGAATTGGGTGTGGTGCTCGACGTACCTTATCGGATAACGAGTTCTGGAAGTCGTATGTTAACATTGGGAACAAACATAAACATGATATTGTACTCACCGCATACGGCGACGGACTCGCTGACCTACTATGGCTTGGAGAGCCTCGCTCTGCGTAGTCACTGGCACTTGATATCGATGACGACCTAGAACGACTACCCCGTGCGCTCGGCGGTAGCAAGTTCGATGTGGATGTTGAAACACCATAATAGTCCTGCCTCGTTAGAGGAGTGCTCATGCTGTTGGATCAAGAGTAGTATGACCCCAAGATCAGTGACGTCGCAGATGCGGGCGAAGGTCCCTTGGTGAAGACAAGGTCAGGCAGAAGAAACGAGTAAAAGAGTGTGGTGTAGTTGGAACTTGAAAAAAGACTTGTTGAGCTCTCGGTAAACTGAGTGACAATAACTGAGCGGAAGAAATTGGAACGGCATGCCCAGGTACTTAGGAGATTCTGAGTGTGTGATTCGTGAAGGGACAGCAGAGCACAAGAGATACGTGACGTAACGAATCGGGAAGAGTATGGTCGCTAGCATTTGCCAAGGCCAACAGCTACCGGTACTTGAATCCGGGGGAGTATGTCAGAAAGCAGGTCATTTGCCCGCGTCCATGGATATATCAAGCCAGAAAGATTGTCATCAAGCACTATCAAAAGCGACGACAGCACTGGAAAGGCTTTCTGGCGTCGGCTTTGACGCCACAACGTTGACCTGCAACTTTAGCGTGCCTCGCAGAAATGAGGCGGTTGTGGGGCCAATGACAGCTATCTTGAGGGTCGGCTTTTCAGTCGACTGGCCACCAAGCTCAAAGACGTCGTGTAGAAAAGGTGTGACGAACTCAGCGGCGGAGGGTGCGAAATAGACGACCCATCCCCAATTTTGGGTCGAATCTGTTGACTCACGCAGTCGACCATTAATGTCTGACCAATCGAAGTAATAGTACTTGCCTATCGGTGCCCTCTCCAAGGCAGATTTTAAGTCAGTTTGGAATGAGGATGAACCCTTCGTCCGGTAAACCTCCAGCACATCCAGATCAATGTTGCCAGTTGATAGAATCTGTGGAAGGGTATTACGATTCTTGTCGCCGGTCAAGTATAACAGCTTTCTTCTTTCGTTGTCATGCGACGGAAGATCCTCCAAGATAAATTGCGCAAGGCTTTCCGCCGTCCCTGATTGCGAACCGCCGCGGATGATGACGGGGGCGAGGTGAGGAAAGGAGGGGAAGTTGGTTTGGATTTGGGATGTGGCTGCTGCCGTAGCCTCCCCGACGACATAAAACGGAACTGAACCCCAGTCCACTAAGAGATGTTCTGTCACGAGATCGTCGCGTTCGGTGCATTCCTAGACCACCTACCTGGAGTCTCAGGTGTCTCCGTACGGTGATCTTGAGAAATCACTTCGAGAGCTTCACTCCACGCCTCAACTGCCCTCTTGCTCGTGATGATGACTCCAGAGATGGCTTGCTCTTTCGGCCCATGAAGGATCTTCTCCTTTAGGATGTCGATACTGACGGGGACGGTCTCCAATACGGGGATAGATAACGGGGTATATCCCCTAGTCTCGAATTCGACTTCGTATCGATCGGGTGCTTCTTCCGCTGGAGCTCTAAGCAACAGGACGTGCTTCATGAGGTGCGAAACGAAACGATCTTGCAGCACTTGATGAATGTCCAGTGACTGGTTGATCTTTTGTACTCCATGGGTACAACTCACCGATTCCTCCGAGGCTCCCTCTCACGTCAGTCACATGGCCACCGCTTGGCATCTCATCTCCTCAATTGAGGTCATCCCCTCTCACCGCGATGAAGATGGCCTGACTCAATAATCGCAATCAATTAGCTCCACACCAGACTAAAGCACTGCTCAGACGTCCGCCCCAGCATTTCATCATTATGGGCAACACTCCACCAGCTCAATATGTCTGTCACACCCTGGGTTGTACATGACACAAGAGGCTATTGGAGCTCTAAGTGAGATTCCATGTATCTCCATCGAGCTCCATCGTTGAACTTAGTGACAGGCTCTGATGATCGCACGTCTAACTCAAATATCACACCTGGTGAGACTATGCTCCAGACGACGGAATGCTTCAGTACCACGAGCAAAGGTGGCAGAAGAATCCGTTGACGCAGTTCAGACAGTTGA
>KN819349.1:333512-346218 GCA_000827475.1 Paxillus involutus ATCC 200175
GTAACTACCCATACGCTGTTTCCGTGCTGTACGCGCCTCTCCGATAGGGTCACCAGACTCTGCACCCCAGAAGCGGACGGTATTGTCTGACGATCCACTTGCTAGCTTCGTCCCGTCAGGGGAAAGCGAAAGGGAGTTGACGAGGCTTGTGTGACCCGTCCATGGAACTCCGATTGCTTCTCCAGTTTCAGAGTCCCAGAATCGGATAGAATGATCATCGGACGCTGTGAAGAGCCGAGTTCCGTCAAGTGACCAGACAACAGAGTTGACATTGCTCGTGTGACCTTCGATTGGTCCAATAATGAGATCGCCGTTCTCGACGTCAAACACTCGGATCCTGTTATCCCCATGTGCGGAGGCGAGCTTCGTCCCGTCTGGAGAAAAGCAGACTGAGTACACAGTGACCGGGACAGTCTCGATGGAATGCTTCATCTCTGCGTCCTCCTTCATCTCCCTGATCACAATCCTCCCATTAATGTCACCGCTTGCAATAAGTTTATCACCCGGCGACATGACGATGCAGAGAATATGGCCTTCATGACCACCCCACTTTGTTATGGGTTCGTGTGTCTCCGCGTCCCATACCCTCAGAGCCCCATTCAAGCTACCGCTCACTATCCTCTTCCCATCTCTCGTGACCGCAAGACCCTGAACCCAGTAAGTGTTGCCACCTTGTTCCATTGCCATCCCCTCTTGTTCGTCCTTCTCTGAATCCCATATTCTGACTGTCCCGTCTTGTGAACAGGTTACAAGTCGTCCTCCTCCAGGAAGGTATGCTAGTCCACAAATAGCGCTTTCATGCCCAGATATCGTCAAGTGAGGCTGTGGAGTGAGGTCAACTGACTTTTTCGACGTGTTAGACATGCTTGTGGGAGTGCGTGGTTGGAGGGCAGACTTGGGAGGGTGACCGTGTACAGGTTCGAGGGCGACGAGAAATTCAAGGAGTGGTGTGGAATTAAGATTGGTATCTTACGTGTATTGAACACGCACAGCCTAGTGTCACATGCCACTCTTCAACACTTTGGCGCCCGTCACTCGGAGAGGTTTCGCACTGCACTCCAAGTCCCTTCCTTTACATGTCCTCACTTTCTTTCTGCGTGCAATCACCACGTTGGTACCCTCTGGTGCGTGACTCGACGGTTCCTTGCGGCCAACCTTCGAAGAAGTTCAAGGCGCGAACAACCTTGTCCACGCAGCTGAGGTTTACACACCCAGCCACCTGTCTAGACCTCTACGTGTAGTAGTGATTTCATGACGCTCAGCGGTCGTTCAGTCTTCAGAATCCCAACGGAGCTTTGGTTTCGTCATCTAGTCGATTTATCTCATCCGTCCCGTAAGGAGAAGTCGTTCTGTACTGCGGCCAACAGCGCTCCCAAACAATAGGTTCTGTCATCATCGAGCTTGGTTTCTCCAAACTGGTAGACACCTCCACCTCAAGGCTGAACGGTCTACGTCAGCAAATGCAACACCTCAAGTTTCTCATTTGCCTCCCACCTACCCTTCCAGGCACCTGGAAAGGTCAAGTCGGCTTGTATACGTAGCTCCAAGAGATGATGCGAGCATCACCGACGCATACAGAACCGATGCCAACAGCTCTTGGACATGATTGGATCAGACTTGGATACAGATTCGCTCAACGAGAATCATTCCTGTTCAGTAGTCCATAGGCTGTGAAACCCATGTGCAATATTAATTAACGCAGTGGCAAACTTATCCTGAATCTCTTTAGCTTTAGGTGCCAAGCATATCTCGAATACTTCTGACATGGGTCAGACATCCTTCAAGAAATTGTACAGGTCTTCAGAATTAGTTTCGAGGCATCATTATGATTAATAGCATGTACGCAAACAAACGACCTGCTCAATCAGTAAAAGAACTCTGAGTCGCATGTAGCAGCCACCCAATGTACCTCCATCCCCTGCTGCCGGAGAGGCTCAAGCCGGGGTCCTCCGCAAGGATATACGCAGGCATGCAATCATTTCTACCATCTTCGCCACCTTTGCCACCGTCTCAGCGGTGTGCCAGTAAATAGCGAAGCGTTGAAGCGATGGGAGTAGACGTTCGCGTTAGGGTTGCTATCAGCGGGTTGGATGATGCCTCTTTGTCTAGGAGATATTCCAAGTCCGTCAAACGGACACCGACGAAACGAGGTCTTCAAATGTGAAGAACTTGGAGTTCGTAGAAAGTCTGAGGTACCGAAGGGATGTAGAGTGGGCCCGGAGGAACGCGTTCAGCTGGTGAAAGTATAGCACAGTTCCCCTTCGCGGGCAGTAGTCATCGACGGCGAGGGAGCAAAAGGCGCAGAGCCTCGATTGCGCCTAACCTAGCTGGGTGGTGTGGCTTGCGTTCCGGAGGGCTGGCTAGGAAGTGTGATAGGTTGTATAGGAGCGTCACAAAGTCCACCATGGTTAGAGAGTACTCCCTCAGTGATATGCACTGCTACAGCAAGGTAATCCGTGATCGATGACGAACTGGCATGGGTATCGCACAAGCTCGTGAGAGATGCCCAAGGTGCATAGACGTCCCGAATCACGAGACCAGCAAGCTCCAGCGACAGGCGCCGAAGAGGGGCAAGACGGAGGTCGAACCCAAAGGGTGCGTCATCTAGTTCATTGGCTGACGAGTTGTTGAAAGGAGAAGATATTGGCCATTATCCGTGATATCTAGGACCGAAAGCGATGGACACCAGATGAAGCCTCGGGAGAAGTCTGGACATGGATTCAAACAGTCGAACTAGACCGGGTAAAAGCTGCTCAATCTGGCATACAATAACGAGACTCAGAGACCACTCGAATGGCTCACCCAAGTCCCGGCGGAGCTCGTCTGAATAGCGTCCATTACAAAGGTTCCTATGTTCGACCGGAATACACATGGTAGGGAAAATTTTCGCGAACAACTTATAGGCAGAGCCGAAGAGGAAACAAATAGGCAGAGGATATGACTGTAGGTGTGTCTGATGGTACCTCCATAATAGCAAGAAGGTCGTGCGCAATTGGATGCGGTGGTGTGGTAACAAGAGGTGCTGGGGAATCGGAAGTGGGAGGACTGTACTCGGTGAGCTCCATGGCTGACAGAACAGATACAGTGCCAGGCCGAGCTCGTCAGTGAGAGAAGAGTGCACAACAAGATACTTGTACTTGGATTGACTGGAGGCGCAGGAGTTGGCTCTCCAAGCAGGATCGACAGATCGAGTGCAAAAATGCCCCGACGAAGCATATCGCCGCTGGTATGTCAGCCGTCAATGTTTTGGCTATGGAGCCCTTCCGTTGCATCGGTGGACCGCAGACAAGCAAGTCGCTTTATACACTGGGAGTCCCTGCGAACTCGCCAGCGATATCTATCTTCACCACCTCTACTGTGATACACGCAAGAAAACCGATATCATGACATAATAGTATTGATCAGTCCGCATCGTCGTGGCCTTGGAGTTCATGTATTTGACTGCACAGGGTTCGTTGGAAATGGTATGTTGAGCACGAGTATCGATCAACGAACACGACCCAGTCGCGCTGTTAGCACTACAGATGGTCGACGGCCATACACATGGGTAAGGCAGCAGTGACTCGGAAATGCGAAGAAGTTGGGTGGCTGGACATGTGTCAAGGTGTATCTGATCGTGGCTCAACAACGGCAGGAAGGTCGAGAACATTTTGCGCCGTCGAATGTAATGGCGCAGTGACAGGAGGTGCTAGCGAATTGGAAGTTGGAGCAACCCGTTCGGTGAGCTGCATGGCTGGTAGAACAGACGCAGTGCCAGACCGACCTCGTCGGCGAGACAAGACTGCACAGCAAGAAGCTTGTACATCCTCCGAATTGACTGGAAGCGCAGGAGTCGACTGATTCTCGTGGATCGAGTCTGTGCTGGACACCGATTCGACCATGATCGAAAAGCGAGGATAATGTCCTGGGGCCGTTGGCATTGGTTCTGTAGGTCTTTCCGTGATGGCCTCGTCATCCATTGAAGCTACATATATACGCTGTCCAGAAGACGAGTTAGCTTCGAACGGTAACGGAAGAGAATTCTGCCCACCTGTGTCGCAAACCCTGGATATATTGTCGTCAATTCAGCATGTCGAGGTAGGCCATGTGAGCGTCCAAACAGAAGCTGGGGGAGTGTCCTCCACAGTCTCCAAGAGAAGGCGGAGCTTTGCGGGCGAGAAGGGGCCTCGGTCGCATGAGGGTCACGTAGACGGGTACGCGATGGGGATGGTCGACGGTTAGTAGGAAGCTACGACCTACAGGTCAGGACATATGGCCGCAACCATAGCTGACAAACTCACGTCCAAATGGTCGAATTGGTGATCAAGGTCCCTAGCCGTATGACTTGGTAAGGTCACAGCTGGGCGCTACGCAGACAGTTGTGTTAGTGAGAGAGGCATCGAAGGAATACTTGAGCAGAACGCACGTCTAACAATGATTTATGAGCCTGGAGTCGTAATGGCGGTGAGAAACAGCGGAATGAGAGTTGAATGTGGGAAATCACCTCATTCCTGTCGTCCCACCGCGGAACACGCCATATCGATACCGTTCCGTGCACCTCGCCGCATGCTATAAATTCACCGGAGGGGGAGAATGTAACTACCCAGACATCGCTTCCGTGCAGTAACGGCTCTCCGATAGGGTCACCGGACTCTGTCGCCCAGAAACGGACGGTATTGTCTGACGATCCACTTGCTAGCTTCGTCCCGTCAGGGGAAAGGGACATGGTGTTGACGTAGTTGATGTGACCCGTCCATGGATCTCCAATTGCTTCACCAGTTTCGGAGTCCCACAATCGGATAGAATGATCCCAAGATGCGGTGAAGAGCCGGCTCCCGTCGAGTGACCAGACAACAGAGGTGTCATGTTTCGTGTGACCTTCGATTGGCCCAATAATAAGATCGCCATTCTCAACGTCAAACACTCGGATCATGTTGTCATCATGTCCAGACGCGAGCTTCGTCCCGTCTGGAGAAAAGCAGATCGAGTTCACATCGTCTGGAACAGTCTCGATAGCATGCTTTGTCTGTCCGTCTTCTTTCGTCTTCCTGATGATAATCCTCCCTTCCCTGTCACCGCTTGCAACAAGTTGATCGTCTGGCGACACAACAATGCAGAGAATAGTGCCTTCATGACCACCCCACTCTGCAATGGACTGCTGTGTCTCCACGTCCCATACCCTCAATACGTTATCTGGGCCACCACTCAGTATCCTCTTCCCATCTCTCGTGATCGCGAGACCCTGGACCCAGCCGGTGGTGCCACCGTGCTCCATCGCCATCCCATCTTGCTCTCCGTTCTCCATATCCCACATTCTGACTGTCTCGTCATCTGAGCAGGTCACAAGTTGTCCTCCTCCAGGAAGGTATGCTATTCCACAAACAGAGTCTTCATGCGCAGATATCGTCAGCAGGGGCTGTGGAGTGAGGTCAACTGACTTTTTCGACGCGTTGGACATCATTGTGAGTGCGCGATTAGGGGGAAGACTTGGGAGGTGTACAGGTTCGAGGGTGACGAGGAACTCAAGGAGCGCCGTGGTGTTAAGATTAGTATCCTAATAGTAGGATACAGCGTTCACGTCGTTTTGTTATTGGAGAGACGTTTGTGTCGAGAGTCTTTTATTGGGTCCAGAGATCTCTGACTGCTGGATGTTCGAGCTTCAAATTACACTGTCAGAGCAGGTCGATACGTTGCAGTATGATGATGGACAGAGCTTCGGTTAGGGTCTAGCATGGACAAGGTGCTACCCGGGTTACCTGCAGGTACGCACCTGTGGGTATAGCGTGGGTTGGGTGTCAGTGGGTATGGGTACCTAGGGGGGGTCAAACCCGGGCGGGTACGGTCAAAGAGGTCAGGCTACCTTGGGTGACCGGGTATACCCGTGGGTAATAGTGTACCACCATCCTCGCCCAGCGATATTATTAATTCTCATCATTCATGTGCTCGTCATACTGTCAAGCCCACAGCCGATGCCACATACCATATACCACAGTATACCACCTCTTATCACTGGCAGGAATTAGCCTTCAGCTGTCACAGTCAGCAGGTACATGTTTTAGATTCATAAATCGTCGTGATTGTGCCAGTCAGGCCTGAGACCTAAATGAAGGACCTGGGAGGGGACTCAGAAGCAGTTTCCCCCCATACGACTCGACGCGTTGCGTCCGTCTTTTGCGTGAGCATGGCGTACGAAGGTTCCTCCCCTTTTGGGTGTCACACTGGTGTACCTCCAGCCTCATCCCTCCCTGACTCGCCTGCAAATAATACCCGGTCGCAGCATCGACATGCACACCGTTCGTTATCACCGTCTGTGGTATTGCTGTCACCAGGAAAAACCCGAAAGCGAGGTGATCTCACAGACCTAGATGTGTGGGACTGGCCTGACGAGAAAATCATCGGTATGTAATTTAATACCGTATAAGTGTCAGCGTACGCATGCTCACATTGCGCAACCTGTAGCGAAGTCACAGAAAAAGTGGAAGTCAGTCGTTTACCAGCATTTCAAAGTGTCACTCCAACGGGAGACCAAGCGTGATGGATCCCCGCATTGTATCAGCTTCGTGTTCACATGTAAAGATGACCCAGTGGGCCACGAGCCCGTCAAACGCAAGCGCATGCAAACAGGCCATGGGACGACCAATCTCCACCGATCTACCAATGACTGTCTCCGTCGACGGAAGGTAGTCGATGCTGAGCCGACATCCATTGGAGCGCAACAGACCCTACAATACTCAGTTTCGAAGTACACTCCTGCACGGCACCGAGCACTGATTGCAAGTGAAGCAACCTTATTTCCAGCCTCATTTTCAGGTTAGGGTTACGATGGCACGTGGGTTTGTCACTGCTTTGGATCGCACGCCAACTTCTTTGACCCGCTCATTCCCCAACTCCCACAACGTGAACGACGTTAAGCAGCCTGTCAATCGTATTTTCTCGTTGCAATGCTCTCATAATCCGAAGTTCTCGCGTTGTCGTGTGATCCACCACCTCCAACAAGCTGAACAGCTAGCCCAAGTATAGGCTCAAGCGCCTCCAAACAATTTGGAGCACGTCGACGAGCTCGGTCTGGCACTGCGTCTGTTTTTCTAGCCATGCAGCTCTCGGAACGCGTAACTTCCAATTCCCCAGCACCTCCTGTCACTTCACCATCGCATCCGACGGCGTAACACTTTCCTGCCGTTATCAAGCCACCATTAGACACCGCGAGTTATGTCCCCTTGTCAGCCCATTTATTTACATTTTGGCTATAGCTCGTTTGCGACAGCTTTCCTTGCCCATGTGTATCCTCGATCGTCGACCATATTAATCGTCGACTGTTGTCCGCGAAGGGGAAGTGTGCTATACTCCAACCAGCGGAATGCGTTCCTCCGAGCTCATTCGCAATCCCTTCGGCACCTCAGATTCTCGACGAATTCCAAGTTCTTCACGTCTGAAGACCTTGTCTCGTCGGTGTCCATTTGACGGACTTGGAATATCTTCTAGACAAAGAGGCATCATCCAACCCGCTGATAGCAGGCCTAACGCGAACGCCCCGAACGACCGAGGATTCGCTCGAACGTCTACTCCCGTCGCTTCAACGCTTCGCTATGTACTGGCACACCGCTGAGACGGTGACGAAGGTGGCGAAGATGGTAGAAATGATTGCATGCCTGCGTATATCCTTGCGAAGGACCCCGGCTTGAGCCTCTCCGGCAGCAGGGGATGGAGGTACATTGGGTGGCTGTTACATGCGACTCGGAGTTCTTTTACTGATTCATCAGGTTGTGTTTTGCGTGCATGTTGTCAATTATAATGATGCCTTGAAACTCATTTACAATTTCTTGACGGATGTCTGACCCGTCTGTGCATAGGCAGGAGTATCCGAGATATGCGTGGCACCTAAAGACGCAAACGTACCGGACGGATGATTCAGGACACGTTTGCCACTGCATTGATAATGTACATTGGGTTCACAGTCTATGGACCATTCTGGGAACAGGACTCTCCAAGTCGGAATAATGGATCGAGTGCAAGAACGCCCCGGAAAAGCACATCGCCGCCGGTATGTCAGCCGTCAATTGATGTTATGGCTATTGAGTTCCTCCGTTGACATCGGTGGACCGCAGACGAGTCACTTTATCCACTGAGATGAGGTGCCTACGAACTCGCCAGCAGTACTAGTATCTGTCTTCGCCACCCATACTATATATTACACGAAAGAAAACCGATATAATTACACAATATTATTAATTCGTACAGTAGTCGTAGCCTTGGAGCTCATGCAACAAGACTGAGCGGGGTTCGTTGAAAATGGTATGTTGAGCATGGGTATGGATCAACGAACACGGCGCAGTCACACCTTTGGCGGCGCCGAAACATAAATCAATAGAGTGGCGAACGAGACATGCATTAAGATATGTTTGATGGTGGCTCAACAACGGCAGGAAGGTCGAGAACATTTTGCGCAGTCGAATGTGATGTCGTGGTGACAGGTGCTGGCGAATTGGAAGTTGGAGCAGTGCGTTCCGAGAGCGGTATGGCTGGTAGAACAGACGCAGTGCTAGACCGACCTCGTCGGCATGAAAAGAGCGCACAGCACCAAACTTGTACATCCCCCGAATTGTCCGCGGGCGCAGGAGTCGGCTGATTGCCGTGAATCGAGTCTGTGCTGGACACCGATTCAACCATTATCGAGAAGCGAGGATAATGTCCTGGAGCTGTTGGCATTGGTTCTGTAGGTCTTTCCGTCGTGCTCTCGTCATCCATTGACGCTACATATATACGCTGTCCAGCAGACGAGTTAGCTTTGAACGGTAACGGAGGAGAATTCTGCTCGCCTGTGTCGCAAACCCTGGATATATTGTCGTCAATTCGGCATGTCGAGGTGGGCCATGTGAACGTCCAAATTGAAGCCGGGGAAATGTCCTCCACGGTCTCCAAGAGAAGGCGGAGCTTGGTGGGCGAGAAGGATCGTCGATCGCATGGGTGTCACGTAGGCGCGTGCGCGATGGGGATGGACGGCGGTTGGTAGAAAGCTACGGCATACATGTCAGAACGTATGCCCGCAACTATGGTTCATAAACTCACGTCCAGATAGTCGAATTGGTGATCAAGGAATCTCGCCGTATGACTTGGTACGGTCACGGCTGGGCGCTACGCAGACAATTGTGCCCGTGAGAAGGGCATCGAACTTAGATATTTGAGCAGAACGCACGACCAACAATGATTTATGCCCCTGGAGTGGCAATGGCGTGAGAAACAGTGTGCCACGAGAGTTGAGTGTGGACAATTACCTTGTCTTTACTGTCGTCCCACCATGGAACACGCCATATCGATACCTTTCCGCTGGCCTCGCCGCATGCTACAAATTCACCGGAGGGGGAGAATGTAACTGCCCATAAATTGTTCTTGTGCTGTAATGGCTCTCCGATGGGGTCACCAGACTCTGTACCCCAGAAACGGACAGTTTCGTCTGACGATGCGCTTGCTAACTTCGTCCCGTCAGGGGAAAGCGAAAGGGAGTTGATGAAGTCCGTATGACCCGTCCACGGGTCTCCGATTGCTTCGCCAGTTCCGGAGTCCCACAATCGGATAGAACGATCCCAGGATGCCGTGAAGAGCCGGCTTCCGTCGAGTGACCAGATGACAGAATAGACGTTATGTGTGTGACCTTCGATGGGCCCAAGAATGAGGTCTCCGCTCTCGACGTCAAATATTCGGATCATCTTGTCATCATGTCCAGAAGCAAGCTTCGTCCCGTCTGGAGAAAAGCGGATTGAGTTCACGTCGCCCGGAACAGTCTCGATAGCATGCTTCATCTGTCCGTCCTCCTTCATCTCCCTGATCACAATCCTCCCTGCCCCGTCACCGCTTGCAACAAGTTGATCATCTGGCGACATGGCAATGCAGTGAACAGCGTCTTCATGACCACCCCAGTCTGCTATGGGCTGATGCGTCTCCACGTCCCATACCCTCAATACCGTATCCCCGCCACCGCTCAGTATCCTCTTCCCATCTCTCGTGACCGCGAGACCCTGGACCTAGTCAGCGTTGCCACCGTGCTGCATCGCCATCCCCTCTTGCTCGCCGTTCTCCAAATCCTATATTCTGATTGCGTCGTCAGATGAGCAGGTGACAAGCCGTCCTCCTCCAGGAAGGTAAACTATTCCATAGACAGTCTCTTCATGCCCTGATATCGCCAGGTGAGGCTGTGGAGTGAGGTCAACTACCTCTTTCGACGCGTTGGACATGCACAAATTCGAGGGCGACGAGAAACTCAAGGAGTGCTGTGGTGTTAAGATTGGTATCCTAACGGTGGAATATGGCGTTGGCGTCGTCTTGTTCTTGCTACTCGAAGATGCCACTGGCTGGCTAACTTGCGTGTATTTACTCAACGCGTACAACCTCCATGAGTCCATGCGGCCTGGGCGTACACATGACTTAACCTTAATATTTCGAGGTTAGAGTTACGATAGCATGCGGTATTTGTCGCCGCTTTGGAGCGCAACGCCAACCTTGAACCGTGGCTCCGAAAAGACCAAGACGTTCCCCAAGTCCCACAACGTGAACGACGTTAATTATAAGCAGCCTCTGAACGTATTCTATCAGTACGAGAGGGAACACGAAAATGTATCGTATTTTCTCGCCTCAATGCTCTCATGATCTGAAGTTTTCGCGTCGTAGTGCTGTTACTGTAATCCACCACCTTCAACTTGAAGAGCTAGCTTAAGTATGGGCTCAAGCGCCTCCTGAAAATTCGGAGCACGTCGACGAGCTCGGTATGGCACTGCGTCTGTTTTTATAGCCATCGGAACGCGCTACTTCAAACTCCAATTCCCCAGCACCTCTTGTCACTCCACCATCACACCCGACGGCGTACAACCTTCCTGTCGTTATCGAACCGCCATCACACACACCGTGAGTGATATCCCTTTCACCAGCCCATTTATTTACATTTCGTTTATAGGTCGTTCGCTGTATTCCCGTCGACCATATGAACGTTTGTGATGGACACTATTCAGACGAACTCTGCCGGGATGCACTGCCAGCGCTGAACACTTGGCTAAAGTATTCGGGTGGTCTCCCTCCGAATCTCACAATCGCCACCGATGCTCCTAGATGGAAGACAGTTCGGATACATGTGCAGAACCCCCCAGCGATACACAGGCTCCTCGCCCGAGCCTTCCTCGGGTGCCCATCGCTTTCGGTCCTTGTTATCATGGATAATGGCCCGGCCACTGAACTAGAAAACGCACTCATTGCATTTGACCTCCATCTTGCCCCTCTTCGTCGCCTTGCGTTGTCGCTTGTTGGTCTCGCGATTCGGAACGTCCATGCACCTTGGACATCTCTCACGAGCTTATCGTTCATGCATGATGTCCATGCCAGTTTGTTATCAATCACAGATTACCTTGCCGTAGCAATGCATGTCACTGAAAAAGCACTTTATAACCATCGATGGAGGACTTCGCGATGCTCCTATACAGCTCAATCGAAGCTCCGCACCTCTGCTCCCTCGCCGTTGACGACTATTGCCCGCGAAGGGGAACTGTGCTGTACTCTCACCAGCTGAACGTGTTCCTCCGCGCTCACTCGCAGTCCCTTCGACACCTCAGATTCTCGACGAACTCCAAGTTCTTCACATCTGAGGACCTCGTCTCGTTGGTCTCCGTGACGCCATTGTTGACCGACTTGGAGTATCTCCTAGACGAGGAGGTATCGTCCACTCTGCTGATAGCAGCCCTGACGCCTCAAATGACCGAGGATTCGCTTGAATGTCTACTCCCGTCGCTTCAACGTTTCGCTATGTACTGGCACACTGCTGAGACGGTGGCGAGGGTGGCGGAAATGGTGGAAATGAGGCATTCCCTCGCCGAACGGGGGATCGCTCGGTTGAAGTACCTGTCCTGCAGGCCTGGGAGGATCAACATTGGACATGATTGCATGCCTGCGTATATGGTTGTGGAGGACCTCGGTGACAGGCTCGAACCTCTCCAGAAGCAGGGGTTGGAGGTACATTGGGTGGCTGATAC
Source organism: Paxillus involutus ATCC 200175 (assembly GCA_000827475.1). Classification (NCBI taxonomy): domain Eukaryota; kingdom Fungi; phylum Basidiomycota; class Agaricomycetes; order Boletales; family Paxillaceae; genus Paxillus; species Paxillus involutus. The sequence goes on from KN819349.1 coordinate 345,503, forward strand.
GTGCGACTCGGAGTTCTTTTACTGATTAAGCAGGTCGTGTTTTGCGTACATGCTGTCAATTATAATGATGTCTTGAAGTTCATTCCGAAATTTTTTATTGAAATACACGTGGGTAAGGAAAGTTTTTGCGAACGACCTATAGGCAACGCCAAAATATCAATAGATGGGTTGGCGAAAAGGACATGCGTCAAGGTGTGGCTGATGATGGCTCAACAACGGCGGGAAGGTCAAGAGCATTTTGCGCCGTCGTATGCGATGGTGTACTGATAGGACGTGCTGGGGAATTGGAAGTTGCAGCAGTGCGTTCCAAGAGCGGTATGGCTGGCACAACAGACGCAGTCCCAGACCGGGCTCGTTGGCGAGAGAAGAGTGCACAGCAAGAAGCTTGTACGTCCTCCGAATTGTCCGCAGGCGCAGGAGTCGGCTGATTCTCGTTGAGCGAGTCTGTGCTGGACACCGATTCAACCATGATCGAAAACCCAGGGTAATGTCCTGGAGCCGTTGGCATTGGTTCTGTAGGTCTTTCCGTGGTGGCCTCGTCATCCATTGAAGCTACATATATACGCTGTCCAGAAGACGAGTCAGCATTAAACGGTCACGGGGAGAATGTGCCCACCTGTGTCGCAAATCCGGGATAGATTGTCGTCAATTCAGCATGTCGAGGTGGCCATGTGACCGTCCGAACAGAAGCTGGGGAAGTGTCCTCCAAGAGAAGA
>KN819349.1:362541-380370 GCA_000827475.1 Paxillus involutus ATCC 200175
CACCTCAGATTTTCTACGAACTCCAAGTTGGATCTTCACATTTGAAAACCTCGTCTCGTTGGTGTGCGTTTGACGGACTTGGAATATCTCCTAGACAAAGAGGCATCATCCAACCCGCTGATAGCAGCCCTAACGCGAACGTCTACTCCCATCGCTTCAACGCTTCGCTATTTACTGGCACACCGCTGAGACGGTGGCAAAGGTGGCGAAGATGGTAGAAATGATTGCATGCCTGCGTATATCCTTGCGGAGGACCCCGGCTTGAGCCTCTCCGGCAGCAGGGGATGGAGGTACATTGGGTGGCTGCTACATGCGACTCAGAGTTCTTTTACTGATTGAGCAGGTCGTTTGTTTGCGTACATGCTATTAATCATAATGATGCCTCGAAACTCATTCTGAAGACCTGTACAATTTCTTGAAGGATGTCTGACCCATGTCAGAAGTATTCGAGATATGCTTGACACCTGAAGCTAAAGAGATTCAGGATAAGTTTGCCGCTGCATTAATTAATATTGCACATGGGTTTCACAGCCTATGGACTACTGAACAGGAATCTCCAAGCAGGATCGACAGATCGAGTGCAAAAATGCCCCGACGAAGTATATCGCCGCTAGTATGTCAGCCGTCAATGTTTTGGCTGAGGAGCTCTTCCGTTACATCGGTGGACTGCAGACAAGCAAGTCGCTTTATACACTGGGAGTCCCTGCGAACTCGCCAGCGATATCTGTCTTCACCACCTCTACTGTAATACACGCAAGAAAACCGATATCATAACATAATAGTATTGATCAGTCCGCCTCGTCGTTGCCTTGGAGCTCATGTATTTGACTGCACAGGGTTCGTTGGAAATGGTATGTTGAGCACGGGTATCGATCAACGAACACGACCTAGTCGCGCTGTTAGCACTACAGATGGTCGACGGCCATACACATGGGTAAGGCAGCGGTGAAATGCGAAGAAGTTGGGTGGCTGGACATGTGTCAAGGTGTATCTGATCGTGGCTCAACAACGGCAGGAAGGTCGAGAACATTTTGCGCCGTCGAATGTAATGGCGCAGTGACAGGAGGTACTGGCGAATTGGAAGTTGGAGAAACCCGTTCGGTGAGCTGCACGGCTGGTAGAACAGACGCAGTGCCAGACCGACCTCGTCGGCGAGACAAGAGTGCACAGCAAGAAGCTTGCACATCCCCCGAATTGTCCGCGGGCGCAGGAGTCGGCTGATTCCCGTGGATCGAGTCTGTGCTGGACACCGATTCAACCATGATCGAAAAGCGAGGATAATGTCCTGGGGCCGTTGGCATTGGTTCTGTAGGTCTTTCCGTGGTGGCCTCGTCATCCATCGAAGCTACATATATACGCTTTCCAGAAGACGAGTTAGCTTTGAACGGTAACGGAGGAGAATTCTCCCCACCTGTGTCGCAAACCCCGGATAGATTGTCGTCAATTCGGTATGCCGAGGTGGGTCATGTGAGCGTCCAAGCAGAAGCCGGGGAAGTGACCTCCACAGTCTCCAAGAGAAGGCAGAGCTTGGCGGGCGAGAAGGATCGTCGGTCGCATGGGTGTCACGTAGACGCGTGCGCGATGGGGATGGACGGTGGTTGGTAGGAAGCTACGACATACAAGTCAGAACGTATACCCGCAACTATGGTTCATGAACTCACGTCCAGATAGTCGAATTGGTGATCAAGGACCCTCGTCGTATGACTTGGTACGGTCACGGCTGGACGCTACGCAGACAATTGTGCCTGTGAGAAGGGCATCGAAGGAATATTTAAGCAGAACGCACGTCTAACAATGATTTATACCCCTGGAGTCGCAATGGTGTGAGAAACAGTGTGACACGAGAATTGAGTGTGGACAATCACCTTGTCTTTACTGTCGTCCCACCATGGGACACGCCATATCGATACCTTTCCGCTGTGCTCGCCGCATGCTACAAATTCACCGGAGGGGGAGAATGCAACCACCCACACATTGTCTCCGTGCTGCAACGGCTCTCCGATAGGGTCACCAGACTCTGCACCCCAGAAGCGGACGGTATTGTCTGACGATGCACTTGCTAGCTTTGTCCCGTCAGGGGAAAGCGAAAGGGAGTTGACGAGGCTTGTGTGACCCGTCCATGGAACTCCGATTGCTTCTCCAGTTTCAGAGTCCCAGAATCGGATAGAATTATCATCGGACGCTGTGAAGAGCCGGGTTCCGTCAAGTGACCAGACAACAGAGTTGACATTGCTCGTGTGACCTTCGATTGGTCCAATAATGAGATCGCCGTTCTCGACGTCAAACACTCGGATCCTGTTATCGCCATGTGCGGAGGCGAGCTTCGTCCCGTCTGGAGAAAAGCAGATTGAGTACACAAGGACCGGAACAGTCTCGATGGAATGCTTCATCTCTGCGTCCTCCTTCATCTCCCTGATCACAATCCTCCCATTCTTGTCACCGCTTGCAATAAGTTTATCACCCGGCGACATGACGATGCAGAGAATATCGCCTTCATGACCACCCCACTCTGTTATGGGTTCGTGTGTCTCCGCGTCCCATACCCTCAGAGCCCCACTCAAGTTACCGCTCACTATCCTCTTCCCATCTCTCGTGACCGCAAGACCCTGAACCCAGTAAGTGTTGCCACCTTGTTCCATTGCCATCCCCTCTTGTTCGTCCTTCTCTGAATCCCATATTCTGACTGTCCCGTCTTGTGAACAGGTTACAAGTCGTCCTCCTCCAGGAAGGTATGCTAGTCCACAAATAGCGCTTTCATGCCCAGATATCGTCAAGTGAGGCTGTGGAGTGAGGTCGATTGACTTTTTCGATGTGCTTGACATGCTTGTGAGAGTGCGTGACAGTAGTTGGAGGGCTGACTTGGGAAGGTGACCGTGCAGAAATTCGAGGGCGACGAGAAACTCAAGGAGCGCAGTGGTGTTAAAAGTGGTATCCTAACGGATACGGCTTGTTCGTGCTACTCGACGATGCCACTGGGTGACTAACTTCTTACGTATGTGTGCAGCCTACATGTGGCGTACACATGCAACACATAAACATCTTCCATTTGGCGCCCGTCACTCGCACTGGCAGGTCTCCCAAATCCCACAGTGCACTCCGTTCCTTTACATGTCCCGAGTTTCTTTTTACATGCAATCACCACGTTGGCAGACCTCTAAGTATGTCTAGTAGTGATTACATGACGCTCAACGGTTTGGTCACCGCCCTGAAGCAACCTTATTTCCAGGTTAGGATTGACACGCGGTGTTTGTCGCCGCTTTGGAACGTGACGCCAACCATGGCTCCAAAAAGAGTTCAAAAGACCAAGACGTTCCCCAAGTCCCACGACGTGAGCGAGGTTAAGCAGCCTCTCAACGTATCTACCACCTCCAACTTGAAGAGCTCCAAGCATGGGCTTAAGTGTCCTCAGACAATTCGGAGCACGTCGACGAGCTCGGTCTGGCACTGCGTCTGTTTTTCTAGCCATGCAACTCTCGGAACGCGTAGCTCCAACCTCCAATTCCCCAGCACCTCCTGTCACTCCACCATCGCATCCGACGGCGTAAAACCTTCCTGCCGTTATTGAGCCACCATCAGACGCACCGCGGGTTATGTCCCATTCACCAGCCCATTTATTTACATTTCATTTATAGGTCGTTCGCTGTATTCCCGTCGACCATATGAACGTTTGTGATGGTTACTATTCAGACGAACTCCGCCGGGATGCACTCCCAGCGCTGAACACTTGGCTAAAGTATTCGGGTGGTCTCCCTCCAAATCTCGCAATCGCCACGATGGAAGATAGTTCGGATACACGTGCAGAATTTCCCAGCGATATACAGGCTCGTCTCCCGAGCCTTCGTCGGGTGCCCATCGCTTCGGTCCTTGTTATCATGGATAATGGCCCGGCCACTGAACTAGATGACGCACCCATTGCATTCGACCTCCATCTTGCCCCTCTTCGTTGCCTTGCGTTGTCAGTTTGTCATCAATCATGGATTACCTTGCCGTAGACTGTGATATACTCTCCAGCTGAACACGTTTCTCTGGGCTCACTCGCACTCCCTTCGGTACCTCATGTTCTCTACAAACTCCAAGTTCTTCACGTCTGAAGACATCGTCTCGTTAGTTTCCGTGATCTCGTTGTTGACGGACTGGGTAGACGAGGAGGCATCGTCCAATCCGCTGACAGCAGCGCTAACGCCTCGAACGGTCAAGGGTTCGCTTTGTTATATACTGGTACATTGCGGAGACAGTACATCGGGTGGCCGATACGGCACCTAGGAGTTCTTTTACTGATTCAGCAGGTCGTAGTTGGCGTACATGCTGTCAATTATAATGATGTTTTGAAGTTCATCCCGAAGTCCTTTATTGAAAATTCCTTGAGGGATGCCGTTTGGGGAAACCTGCGAGCCACAGCAATATTGGAGATATGCTTGGCAGATATCAGGCCTTCGGAGCTTCAGACTGCAGGACCGTGGATTTTGAGCCTGAGCCTGAGCTGCTACTGACCGTAGACGAGTCGCTTTATCCACTGAGAGGTCCTTACGAACTCGCCCGTAGTATCTGTCTTCGCCATCCATACTATATTACACGGAAGAAAACCGATATAATTACACAATATTATTGGTTAGTGCACAGCAGTCGTAGCCTTGGAGCTCATGCAACATGACTGAGCAGGCTTCGTTGAAAATGGTATGTTGAACATGGGTATGGATCAACGAACACGGCCCAGTCACACCTTTGGCACCATATATTTTCGACGGGAATACACATGGGCAAGGCAGCGCCGAAACGTAAATCAATGGAGTGGCGAACGGGACATGCATTAAGGTATGTTTGATGGTGGCTCAACAACGGCAGGAAGGTCGAGAATATTTTGCGCAGTCGGATGTGATGTGGTGGTGACAGGAGGTGCTGGCGAATTGGAAGTTGGAGCAGTGCGTTCCGAGAGCGGCATGGCTGGTAGAACAGACGCAGTGCTAGACCGACCTCGTCGGCAAGAGAAGAGCGCACAGCACGAAACCTGCACGTCCCCCGAATTGTTCGTGGGCGCAGGAGTTGGCTGATTCCCGTTAATCGAGTCTGTGCTGGACACCGATTCAACCATGATCGAAAACCCAGGATAATGTCCTGGAGCTGTTGGTATGGGTTCTGTGGGTCTTTCCGTCGTGATCTCGTCATCCATCGAAGCTACATAGATACGCTGTCCAGAAGACGAGTTAGCTTTGAACGGTAACGGAGGAGAATTCTGCTCACCTGTGTCGCAAACCCTGGATATATTGTCGTCAATTCGGCATGTCGAGGTGGGCCATGTGAGCGCCCAAACAGAAGCCCGGGGAGTGTCCTCCACAGTCTCCGAGAGAAGGCGGAGCTTTGCGGGCGAGAAGGGTCATCTGTTGCATGGGTGTCACGTAGACGCGCGCGCGATGGGGATGGACGGTTAATAGGAAGCTACGACCTACAAGTCAGAACGTATGCCCGCAAATATGGTTCATAACTTACGTCCAGATTGTCGAATCGGCGATCAAGGTCCCTCGCCGTATGACTTTGTAAGGTCACAGCTGGGCGCTACACAGACAATTGTGCCTGTGAGAAGGGCATCGAACTTGAATATTTGAGCAGAACGCACGTCTAACAATGATATATGCCCCTGGAGTTGTAATGGTGTGAGAAACAATGTGGCACGAGAGTTGAGTATGGACAACCACCTTGTCTGTACTGTCGTCCCACCATGGAACACGCCATATTAATACCTTTCCGCTGTGCTCGCCGCATGCTACAAATTCACCGGAGGGGGAGAATGTAACTACGCATACCTTGCCTCCGTGCTGCAACGGCTCTCCGATAGGCTCTCCGGCCTCTGTACCCCAGAAACGGACAGTTCCATCTCGCGATGCACTTGCTAACTTCGTGCCGTCAGGGGAAAGCGAAAGGGAGTTGACGGTGTCGGTGTGACCCGTCCATGGATCTCCGATTGCTTCACCAGTTTCGGAGTCCCACAATCGGATAGAACGATCCCAGGATCCCGTGAAGAGCCGGCTTCCATCAAGTGACCAGATGACAGAATTAACATATCCTGTGTGACCTTGGATTGGCCCAAAAATGAGATCTCCGCTCTCGACGTCAAACACTCGGGTCATCTTGTCATCGTGTCCAGAAGCAAGCTTCGTCCCGTCTGGAGAAAAGCAGATCGAGTTCACGTCGCCCGGAACGGTCTCGATAGCATGCTTCATCTGTCCGTCCTCCTTCATCTCCCTGATCACAATCCTCCCTTTCCTGTCACCGCTTGCAACAAGTTGATCGTCTGGCGATATGTCAACGCAGCGAACACGGCTTTCATGACCAGCCCAGTCTGCCATGGGCTGATGCGTCTCCGCGTCCCATACCCTCAATACCCCGTCCGGGCCAGTGCCCAGTATCCTCTGCCCATCTCTCGTGACCGCAACACCCTGGAGGCTGCCATTACTGCCACCGCGCTCCATCGCGATCCCATCTTGCTCGCCGTTCTCCACATCCCATATTCTGACTGTCTTGTCATCTGAGTGGGTAACAAGTCGTCTTCCCCCAGGAAGGTATGCTATTCCCCAAACAGTCTTTTCATGCCCAGATATCGTCAGCAGAGGCTGTGGAGCGAGGTCAACTGACTTTTTCGACGTGTTGGACATGCTTGTGACAGTGCGTGGTTGGAGTGCAGACTTGGCAATGGGAGGGTGCCCGTGTACAGGTTCGAGGCGACGAGACACTCAAGGGGCGCAGTGGTGTTAAGATTGATATCCTAATGGTAGGATACGGCGTTGGCGTCGTCTTGTTCTTGCTATTCGAAGATGCCACTGGCTAGCTAATTTGTGTATATTTAACACGTACAGCCCAAGTACATGTTGGCCATGCCAGCATGACAGCCAACAATGCTGCATTGCCACACACCTCCATTTGGCGCCCGTCACCCCAAATCTCACAGTGCACTCCGTTCCTTTACTTAGCATGTGGTGTTTGTCGCCGCTTTGGAGCTAATTGTGACTCCGAAAAGACCAAGATGTTCCCCGAGTCCCACAACGTCAACGCCTCTCAACGTATCTACCAGTACGAGAGGGAACGCGAAAATGTATCGTATTTTCTCGCCTCAATGCTTTCATGATCTGAAGTTTTCGCGTCGTAGTGCTGTTACTGTAATCCACCACCTCCAACTTGAAGAGCTAGCTTAAGTATGGGCTCGAGCGCCTCCAGACAATTTGGAGCACGTCGACGAGCTCGGTCTGGCACTGCGTCTGTTTTTATATTCATCGAAACGCGCTACTTCAAAATCCAATTCCCCAGCACCTCTTGTCACTCCACCATCACACCCGACGGCGTACAACCTTCCTGTCGTTATTGAACCGCCATCACACACCGTGAGTTATATCCCTTTCGCCAGCCCATTTATTTACATTTCGTTTATAGGTCGTTCGCTGTATTCCCGTCGACCATATGAACGTTTGTGATGGACACTATTCAGACGAATTCTGCCGGGATGCGCTCCCAGCGCTGAACACTTGGCTAAAGTATTTGGGTGGTCTCCCTCCGAATCTCACAATCGCCACCGATGCTCCTAGATGGAAGACAGTTCGGATACATGTGCCGAATTCTCCTGCGATATACAGGCTCCTCGCCCGAGCCTTCATCGGGTGCCCATCGCTTTCGGTCCTTGTTATCGTGGATAATGGCCCGGCCACTGAACTAGATAACGCATTCATTGCATTTAACCTCCATCTTGCCCCTCTTCGTCGCCTTGCGTTGTCGCTTGTTGGTCTCGCGATTCGGAACGTCCATGCACCTTGGACATCTCTCACGAGCTTATCGTTCATGCATGATGCCCATGCCAATTTGTTATCAACCACAGATCACCTTGCCGTAGCAATGCATGTCACTGAAAGAGCACTTTATAACCATCGATGGAGGACTTCGCGATGCTCCTATATAGCCTGTCACGCTCCCCAGCCTCAAGGGTCGACAGCTCCAGGCCCTTCGGAACGCCAGCCACACCACTCAGTGAGGTGATCTCCTAAGCTCAATCGAAGCTCCGCACCTCTGTTCCCCCGCCGTCGACGACTATTGCCCGCAATGGGGAACTGCGATATACTCTCTCCAGCTGAACACGTTCCTCCGAGCTCACTCGCACTCCCTTCGGTACCTCATGTTCTCCACAAACTCCAAGTTCTTCACGTCTGAAGATATCGTTAGTTTCCGTGATTCCATTGTTGACGGACTTGGTAGACGAGGAGGCATCCAATCCGCTGACAGCAGCGCTAACGCCCCGAACGGTCGAGGGTTCGCTCGAATGTCTACTCCCGTCACTCCAACACTTCGTTATGTACTGGCACACTGCTGAGACGGTACATTGAGTAGCCGATACATGCGACTTGGAGTTTTTGTACTGATTCAGCAGGTCGTGTTTTGCATACATGCCGTCAATTATAATGATGTTTTGAAATTCACCCCGAAGTCCTTTATCGAACATTTCTTGACGGTGCCGTTTGTGGAAAACCTGCGAGCTGCAGCAATATTGGAGATATGCTTGGCAGATATCACGCCTTCAAAGCTTCCAGTTTCAGGACCATGGATTTTGAGCCCGAGCCTGCACTCCTAGTGACCGTAGACGAGTCGCTTTATCCACTGAGATGATGTCCTTACGAACTCGCCCGCTGTATCTGTCTTCGCCACCCATACTATATATTACACGAAAGAAAACCGATATAATTACACAATATTATTGATTCGTACAGTAGTCGTAGCCTTGGAGCTCATGCGACATGACTGAGCAGGGTTCGTGGAGAATGGTATGTTGAGCACGGGTATGGATCAACGAACACGCCCCAGTCACACCTTTGATACCACATATATTCGACGAGAATACACATGGGCAAGGAAGTGCCGAAACGAAAATCAATCGAATGGCGAAGGGGACAAGCATCAAGGTGCGCCTGACGGTGGTTCAACAACGGCAGGAAGATCGAGAACATTTTGCGCCGTTGGATGCGATGGTGTAGTGATAGGTGGTGCTGGGGAATTGGAAGTTGGAGCAACCCGTTCGGTGAGTGGCATGGCTGGCAGAGCAGATGCAGTGCCAGACCGACCTCGTCGGCGAGACAAGAGTGCACAACACGCAACTTGCACGCCCCCCGAATTGTCCGCAGGCGCAGGAGTCGACTGATTCTCGTGGATCGAGTCTGTGCTGGACACCGATTCAACCATGATCGAAAACCCAGGATAATGTCCTGGAACTGTTGGCATTGGTTCTGTGGGTCTTTCCGTCGTGCTCTCGTCATCCCTTGACGCTACATATATACGCTGTCCAGAAGACGAGTTAGCCTTGGACAGTAACGGAGGAGAAGTCAGCTCACCTGTGTCGCCCACCCTGGATAAATTGTCGTCAATTCAGTATGTTGAGGTGGGCCATGTGAGCGTCCAAACAGAAGCCGGGGGAGTGTCCTCCACAGTCTCCAAGAGAAGGCCGAGCTTTGCGGGCGAGAAGGATCCTCCGTCGCATGGGTGTCACGTAGACGCGTGCGCGATGGGGTTGGACGGCGGTTGGTAGGAAGCTACGACATACAAGTCAGAACGTATGCCCGCATCTACGGTGCATAAACTCACGTCCAGATAGTCGAATTGATGATCAAGGACCCTCGCCGTATGACTTGGTACGGTCACGGCTGGGCGCTACGCAGACAATTGTGCCCGTGAGAAGGCCATCGAACTTGAATATTTGAGCAGAACGCACGTCTAACAATGATTTATGCCCCTGGAGTCGCAATGGTGTGAGAAACAGTGTGGCACAAGAGTTGAGGGTAGACAATCACCTTCTCCTTGTTGTCGTCCCACCATGGAACACGCCATATCGATACCATTCCACTGTCTTCGCCACATGCTATAAATTCACCGGAGGGGGAGAATGTAACCACCCAGACATAGCTTCCGTGCTGTAACGGCTCTCCGATAGGGTCACCGGAGTCTGTACCCCAGAAACGGACAGTTTTGTCTGACGATGCACTTGCTAGCTTCTTGCCGTCAGGGGAAAGCGAAAGGGAGTTGATGGGGTTTGTATGACCCAACCACGGGTCTCCCATTGCTTCACCAGTTTCGGAGTCCCACAATCGGATAGAATGATCCCAGGATGCCGTGAAGAGCCGGCTTCCGTCGAGTGACCAGATGACAGAATAGACTTGTTTTGTGTGACCTTGGATTGGCCCAAGAATGAGATTGCCGTTCTCGACGTCAAACACTCGGATCATCTTGTCATCATGTCCAGAAGCGAGCTTCGTCCCGTCTGGAGAAAAGCAGATCGAGTTCACGTCGCCCGGAACGGTCTCGATAGCATGCTTCATCTGTCCGTCCTCCTTCATCTCCCTGATCACAATCCTCCCTGACCCGTCACCGCTTCCAACAAGTTGGTCATCTGGCGACATGGCAATGCAGTGAATAGAACGTTCATGACCACCCCACTCTGCAATGGGCTGATGCGTCTCCACGTCCCATACCCTCAATACCGTATCCCCGCCACCGCTCAGTATCCTCTTCCCATCTCTCGTGACCGCGAGACCCTGGGCCCATTGAGCGTTGCCACTGTGCTGCATCGCCATCCCCTCTTGCTCGCCGTTCTCCAAATCCCATACTCTGACTGCGTCGTCATCTGAGCAGGTAACAAATCGTCCTCCTCCAGGAAGGTATGCTATTCCCCAAACAGTTTTTTCATGCCCAGATATCGTCAGCAGAGGCTGTGGAGCGAGGTCAACTGACTTTTTCGACGTGTTGGACATGCTTGTGACAGTGCGTGGTTGGAGTGCAGACTTGGCAATGGGAGGGTGCCCGTGTACAGGTTCGAGGTGACGAGAAACTCAAGGGGCGCTGTGGAGTTAAGATTGGTATCCTAGCGGTAGGATACGGCGTTGGCGTCGTCTTGTTCTTGCTATTCGAAGATGCCACTGGCTAGCTAACTTGTGTATATTTAACACGTACAGCCCAAGTACACGTGGTGGCCATGCCAGCATGACAGCCAAAAATGCTGGAATCGAATGCATTGCCATACACCTCCATTTGGCGCCCGTCACTCTCCCAAATCTCACAGTGCACTCCGTTCCTTTACATCTCCCGACTGCGTGCAATCACCACGTTGCTACGTTCCGGTGCATCACTCGACGGTTTCTTGCGGGCATCCTTACGAGAGTTTCAGAGCGCGAATAACGCATAGGTTTTCCAACCGTCTAGACCGCTACGTCTAGTGCTGATTTCATGACGCTCAGCGATTGTGTCAGTCCTCAGAATCCCGACGGAGCTTTGGCTTTGTCACCCATTCAACTTATCTCGTCCGTCATGCAACGAGAGCTCGTTCCTTACTGCGGCCGACAGCACATCCAGGTTCCGCCATCATCGAGGTTGCATTCTGCAAACTTCTATACACCTTCATCTCAAGGTTGAACGCTCAGGTGCAATACCTTGACTCTCCCAATTGCCTCCCCCCCTCCCTTCCAACCACCCGGAAAGGTCAAATCTAGGGTCGGGTTCAAGGTATACGTGGCTTCAAGAGATGACGAGAGCACGCCAGAAAATTGAACACCCACAGAACCAATGCCAACAGCTCCTAGCCATCATGCTGGTTTTTTGATCGTGGTTAAATCGATCTCAGACTCGCTCAACGACGATCAGCCGCCTCCTGCACCTCCAGTCAATTCGGAGCACGTGCAAGTTCTCGTCATGGGCCCTTCTCTCCCGGCGAGCTTAGTCTGGGACTGCGTCTGTTCTGCCAGCCATGCAGCTATCGGAACGCGCTGCTCCAACTTCCAATTCCCCAGCACCTCCTCTCACTCCACCATCGCATCCGACGGCGTAAAACCTTTGTACCGTTATTGAGCCACCATCAGACACATCACGAGTTATGTTCCCTTCACCAGCCCATTTATTTACAGTTCGGATATAGGTCGTCCACGAAAGTTTTCCTTGCCCACGTGTATTCCTGTCGACCATATGAACGTTTGTGATGGACGCTATCCAGACGGGCTCTGCCAAGGTGCACCGAACACTTGACCAAAGCATTCGGGTCGTCCCCCTCTGAATCTCTTAATCGCCACCAATGCTCCCAGATACAGGTTTGTCTCTCGAGCCTTCATCGAGTGTCATCGCTTTCGGGCTTTGATATGACGGATAATGGCCAATACTTTCTCCTTTCAACAGCTCGTCGGTCAATGAACTAGATGACACAACCATTGGGTTCGACCTCCGTCTTGCGCCTCTTCGCCGCCTTTCGTTGTCACTTGCTGGTCCCGTGATTCGGGGCGTCCACGCACCTTGGGCATTTCACGAGTTTTTCATTCATCCACGATGCCCATTCCAGTTCGCCGTCAATCACGGATTACCTTGCTGTGGCAGTGCATATCACTGAACTCTATAACCATCGATGGTGGACTTCTCGGCGCTGCTATATAGCCTGTCACACTTCCCAGCCCGAGAGTCTACAACTGCAGGCCCTTCGGAACGCAAGCCATACCGCCCAGTTAGGTGACCTCCTAAGCGCAATCGAGGCTCCGCACCTCTGCACCCTCACCGTCAGCGACTATTCCCCGCAAAGGGGAACTGTGGTATACTCCAACCAGCTGAACGCGTTTCCCCGGGCCCACTCACAATCCCTCTGATATCTCAGATTCTCCATGAACTCCAAGTTCTTCACGTCTGAAGACCTCGTCTCGTTGGTCTCCGTGGCGCCATTGTTCACGGAATTGGAGTATCTCCTAGGCAATGAAGCATCGTCCAATCCGCTGATAGCAGCGCTAACGCCTCGAACGGTCGAGCGTTCGCTCAAATGTCTACTCCCGTCACCGCAACGCTTCTCTATGTACTGGCACAGTGCTGAGACGGTACATTGCATAGCCGATACATACGACTCTGAGTTCTTTTACTGATTCAGCAGGTCGTGTTTTGCGTACATGCCGTCAATTATAATGAGCTTTCGAAGTTGATCCCGAAGTCCTTTATTGAAAAATTCTTGACGGATGCCGTTTGTGGAAAACCTGCGAGCTGCAGCAATATTGGAGATATGCTTGGCAGATATCACGCCTTCAAAGCTTCCAGTTTCAGGACCATGGATTTTGAGCCTGAGCCTGCGCTCCTAGTGACCGTAGACGAGTCGCTTTATCCACTGAGATGAGGTCCTTACGAACTCGCCCGCAGTATCTGCCTTCGCCACCCATACTATGAAAGAAAACCGATATAATTACACGATATTATTGATTCGTACAGTAGTCGTAGCCTTGGAGCTCATGCAACACGACTGAGCAGGGTTCGTGGAGAATGGTATGTTGAGCACGGGTGTGGATCAGCGAACACAACGCAGTCGCGCCCTTGGCACCACATATGTTCGACGGGAATACACACGGGGAAGACAGCGCCGAAACAAAAATCAATCGAATGGCGAAGGGGACATGCATCAAGGTGTGCCTGACGGTGGTTCAACAACGGCAGGAAGGTCGAGAACATTTTGCGCCGTTGGATGCGATGGTGTAGTGATAGGTGGTGCTGGGGAATTGGAAGTTGGAGCAACCCGTTCGGTGAGTGGCATGGCTGGCAGAGCAGATGCAGTGCCAGACCGACCTCGTCGGCGAGACAAGAGTGCACAGCACGAAACTTGCACGCCCCCAGAATTGTCCGCAGGCGCAGGAGTCGGCTGATTCTCGTGGATCGAGTCTGTGCTGGACACCGATTCCGAGTCAACCATGATCGAAAACCCAGGATAATGTCCTGGAACTGTTGGCATTGGTTCTGTAGGTCTTTCCGCGGTGGCCTCGTCATCCATCGAAGCTACATATATACGCTGTCCAGAAGACGAGTCAGCTTTAAACGGTCACGGGGAGAATGTCCCCACCTGTGTCGCAAATCCTGGATAAATTGTCGTCAATTCGGCATGTTGAGGTGGGCCATGTGAACGTCCAAGCAGAAGCCGGGGAAGTGTCCTCCACCGGCTCCAAGAGAAGGCGGAGCTTTGCGGGCGAGAAGGATCGTCGGTCGAATGGGTGTCACGTAGGCGCGTGCGCGATGGGGATGGACGGCGGTTAGTAGGAAGCTACGACATACAAGTCAGAACGTATGCCCGAAAGTATGGTTCATAAACTCACGTCCAGATAGTCGAATTGGTGATCAAGGACCCTTGCCGTATGACTTGGTACGGTCGCGGCTGGGCGCTACGCAGAAAATTGTACCCGTGAGAAGGGCATCGAACCTGAATATTTGAGCAGAACGCACGTCTAACAATGATTTATGCCCCTGGAGTTGAAATGGTATGAGAAACAGTGTGGCACGAGAGTTGAGTGTGGACAATCACCTTCCCCTTGCTGTCGTCCCACCATGGAACACGCCATATCGATACCTTTCCACTCTCCTCGCCACATGCTATAAATTCACCGGAGGGGGAGAATGTAACTACCCAGACATCGCTTCCGTGCTGTAACGGCTCTCCGATGGGGTCACCAGACTCTGTACCCCAGAAACGGACGGTTTCGTCTGACGATCCACTTGCTAGCTTCGTCCCGTCCGGGGAAAGCGAAAGGGAGAGGATGTGGTTTGTATGACCCAACCACGGGTCTCCGATTGCTTCACCAGTTTCGGAGTCCCACAATCGGATAGAGCGATCCCAGGATGCCGTGAAGAGCCGGCTTCCGTCGAGTGACCAGATGACAGAATAGACATAATGCGTGTGACCTTGGATTGGCCCAAGAATGAGATCGCCGTTCTCGACGTCAAACACTCGGATCATCTTGTCATCATGTCCAGAAGCGAGCTTCGTCCCGTCTGGAGAAAAGCAGATCGAGTTCACGTCGCCCGGAACGGTCTCGATAGCATGCTTCATCTGTCCGTCCTCCTTCATCTCCCTGATCATGTATACGGTACGCGTTTAATACACGCAAGGTAGCCAGCCAGTGGCATCTTCGAGTAGCAAGAACAAGACGACGCGAACGCCATATCCTACCGTTAGGCTACCAATTTAAACATCACAGCGCTCCTTGAGTTTCTCGTCACCCTCGAATTTGTACACGGTCACCCTCCCAACTCTGCCCTACAACCGCGCACTCTTACAAGCATGTCCAACACGTCGAAAGAGGCAGTTGACCTCACTCCACAGCCTCACCTGGCATATCAGGGCACGAAGCAACTGTCTTTGGAATAGTTTACCTTCCTGGAGGAGGACGACTTGTTACCTGCTCATCTGACGACGCAGTCAAAATATGGGATTTGGAGAACGGCGAGCAAGAGGGGATGGCGATGCAGCACAGTGGCAACGCTGAATGGGCCCAGGGTCTCGCGGTCACGAGAGATGGGAAGAGGATACTGAGCGGTGGCGGGGATGCGGTATTGAGGGTATGGGACGTGGAGACGCATCAGCCCATTGCAGAGTGGGGTGGTCATGAACACGCTATTCACTGCATTGCCATGTCGCCAGATGACCAACTTGTTGGAAGCGGTGACGGGTCAGGGAGGATTGACCTACATGCGGCCTGGGCGTACACATGCCATACACGAGTACCTTGCATTTGGCGCCCGTCACTCGGCGAGGTCTCCCAAATCCCACAGTGCACTCCGTTCCTTTACACGTCCCGATTTTATTTCTTTCAATCACCACGTTGGTACGTTCCGGTGCACGACTTGGTTCCTTGCTGGTAACCTTCCCAAGAAGTTCAAAGCTCGAATAACCTTGTCCACAGAGGTTTTCCGACAGGTCCACCCAGGTGCACCTGTCTAGACCTCTATGTCTAATGATTATTTCATGACGATCAGCGGGTTGTGTCAGTCCTCAAAATCCAAACGGAGCTTTGGCTTCGTCATCTACTCGATCTATCTTATCCGTCGTGCAATGAGAAGTCGTTCCGTACTGCGGTCGACAGCACTCCCTCCCACACACTAGGCTCTGCCATCATCGAGGTTGGTTCCTGCAAACTTGCAGACACCTTCATGATGGCACTTCATCTCAAGGTTGAATGCTCTCAGGCTGCGTCATGCAACTTCTCAAGTTTCCCACATCCGGAAAGGTCAGGTTGTATACGTACCTTCAAGGGATGACAAAAGCACGAAACACGTATAGAACCGATGCCAACAGCTCCAGGACATGGTTGAATCGGTATCGAGCAGAGACGCTCAGCGAGAAGTAGCCGACTCCTGCGCCTCCAGTCAATTCGGAGCACGTACATGTTTCTTGTTGTCCACTCTTCTCTCGCCGACGAGCTCGGTCTGACCCTGCATCTGTTCTGCCAGCCACCCAGCTCTAACTTCTGATTCCTCGGCACCTCCTGTCACTACGCCATCGCATCCGACAGCGCAAAATGTTCTCCACCTTCCTGCCCTTGTCGGGCCACCATCTGACACACCTTGAAGCATGTTCCCTTCGCTACCCCATTTCTTGATGTCTCATCGCTGCCTTACCCATTTGCGTTTTTCCCGTCGAACATATGTGGTGCTAAAGGCGCAACTGGCCGTTAGATAGAGTAAGAGCGACTGTCTTTTTATTATCTACACTGGTCTGCCTAGGGGAGAGTAAGGTCATTGGTTTATGTGGATGCTGTCAATCATAATAATGCCTTGAAGTTCATTCCGAAGTCGTTTACAATTTCTCGAAACATGTCTGATGACCCAGGTAGGTCTATTATCGTACATTGTGGTTCAGTCTATAGACCCCTGTCGGGGCCGGATTCTCCAAGCCCAATCAACAGATCGAGTGCAAGAACGCCCCGACGAAGCATAACGCTGCTGGTATGTCCGCCACCAACGTTCTGACCGTGTGGATTTTCAGCCAGAGCCTGAGCTCCTCCTTTGCATCGGTAGGACCATAGACGAGTCGCTTAATGCACCGAGATATCTTTGCAAAAATATCATTTAGTCTTGCCAAAGGGACAGAATTTATACAAAGCCCTTACAGAAGGAACAAACGCAAAGTGCCCCAAAGCAAAGCAGGTCCCGTATTTATACAGGGCGCTCGCTGTTCCAACGGTTCCCCTCCATCCGAGATATCCTCCCCAGGTGGATGTAACTCCAAAGACGAAGACGCCCACGACTGCAAGCCTGAACCAGCGGTTAAACCAACTGGAGAGATGCTTGGACGGAAGATCTCGGCCGAGCCAAGGAATGAGCGTTTGGTATTCTGAGATGGCGAACACCACGGAAGCGGTGGAAGACAGCACGGGGAGCAGACGTACGAGTGCGAGTCGTCCTTCCATCTGCTGTTGGAGAGCAAGTTGGTGTCAAGAGTATTGTGTTGGCTTGAGAGAACTCTGACCGCTTGGTGTTCGAGCTTTAATTTGCACTGTCAGAGCAGGAAGGCACGTTGCAGGTGGACAGAAGTTCGGTGGGCTGGGTGGCGCCATGGCAGTACTCCTCGCAGTCGAGCACCGCCCTGAGGCAACCTTATTATTTTTGGCAGGTTAGCGGTGTTTGTCGCCGCTTTGGAACGCGAACGCCAAACGTGACTCTGAAAAGAGTTCAAAAGACCAAGACGTTCCCCCAGTGTCACAACGTGAACGACGTTAAGCAGCCTCTCAGCCCATTCTATCAGTACGAGTACGAGATGGGACACGAAGATGTATCGTATTTTCTCGCCTCAATGCTCTCATGATCAGAAGTTTTCGCGTCGAATGCTGTTATTGTGATCCAACTTGAAGAACCTGCCCAAGTATGGGCTCAAGCGCACGTCAACGAGCTCGGTCTGGCACTGCGTCTTTTTTTCTAGCCATGCGGTGCAGCTCTCTGAACACGTAGCTCCAACTTGTAATTCCCCAGCACCTCCTCTCACTCCACCATCGCATCCGACGGCGTAAAACCTTTGTGCCGTTATTGAGCCAC
>KN819349.1:381428-395279 GCA_000827475.1 Paxillus involutus ATCC 200175
ATTGTTCACGGAATTGGAGTATCTCCTAGACATCGACAAATCCGCTGATAGCAGCGCTAACGCCCCGAACGGTCGAGGGTTCGCTCGAATGTCTACTCCCGTCAATGCAACGCTTCGCTATGTACTGGCACAGTGCTGAGACGGTACATTACATAGCCGATACATGCGACTCGGAGTTCTTCTACTGATTCAGTAGGTCGTGTTTTGCGCGTATGCTGTCAATTATAATGATGTCTTGAAGTCCATCCCGAAATGCTTCATTGGACATTTCCTGAGAGATGTCCGACCCCTTTGTGGACAACCTGCGAGCCGCAGCAACATTGGAGACACGCTTGGCAGATATCAGGCTTTCAAAGCTTTAAGCTTCAGGAGTGTGGATTTTGAGCCTGAGCCTAAGCCCCCGCTTCATCCACTGATATGAGGTCCCTAAGAACTCGCCAGTAGTATCTTTCTTCACCACCCCTACTATAACACGAAAGAGAACCGATATAATTACACAATATTATTGATTAGTGTACGGTGGTCGTAGCCTTGGAGGTCATGTACTAAGGAGTTCGTTGGAAATGGTATGTTGAGCACAGGTTTGGATCAGCGAACACGACCCAGTCGCACCCTTGGGACCACATATGTTCGACGGGAATACACACGGGTAAGGCAGCGCGGAAACGAAAATCAATCGAATGGCGAAGGGGACATGCATTAAGGTGGGCCTGACGGTGGTTCAACAACGGCAGGAAGATCGAGAACATTTTGCGCCGTTGGATGCAATGGTGTAGTGATAGGTGGCGCTGGGGAATTGGAAGTTGGAGCAACCCGTTCGGTGAGTGGCATGGCTAGCAGAGCAGATGCAGTGCCAGACCGACCTCGTCGGCGAGGCAAGAGTGCACAGCAAGAAACTTGTACGTCCTCCGAATTGTCCGTGGGCGCAGGAGTCGACTGATGCTCGTGGATCGAGTCTGTGCTGGACACCGATTCAACCATGATCGAAAAGCGGGGATAATGTCCTGGAACTGTTGGCATTGGTTCTGTGGGTCTTTCCGTCGTGCTCTCGTCATCCATTGACGCTACATATATACGCTGTCCAGAAGACGAGTTAGCTTTGAACGCTAACGGAGCAAATTCTGCCCACCTGTGTCGCAAACCCTGGATATATTGTCGTCAATTCAGAATGTCGAGGGAGGCCATGTGAGCGTCCAAACAGAAGCCGGGGGAGCGTCCTCCACATGCTCCAAGAGAAGGCAGAGCCTTGTGTGCGAGCAGGGTCCTCGGTCGTATGAGTGTCACGTAGACGCGTGCGTGATGGGGATGGGCGACGGTTAGTGGGAAGCTACGACATACCGGTCAGCACGTATGCGCGCAACCATAGTTCACCAACTCACCTCTAGATAGTCTAGTTGGCGATCAATATCCCTCGCCATATGACTTTGTAAGGTGACAGCTGGGCGCTGGGCAGACAGTTGTACCAGTGAGAAGGGCCTCGAAAGGATACTTGGGCAGAACGTACGTCTAGCAATGATTTATGAGCCTGGAGTCGCAATAGCAGTGAGAAACAGTGGAACGAGAGTTGAGCGGGGGCAATCACCTTCCCCTTGCTGTCGTCCCGCCATGGAACACGCCATATCGATACCTTTCCACTCTCCTCGCCACATGCTATAAATTCACCGGAGGGGGAGAATGTAGCTACACATAAACGGTTTCCGTGCTGCAACGGCTCTCCGATAGGGTCGCCGGAGCCTGTACCCCAGAAACGGACGGTTTTGTCTGACGATGCACTTGCTAGCTTCGTCCCGTCAGGGGAAAGCGAAAGGGAGTGGATGAAGTTTGTATGACCCAACCACGGGTCTCCGATTGCTTCACCAGTCTCGGAGTCCCACAATTGGATAGAATGATCCCAGGATGCCGTGAAGAGCCGGCTTCCGTCGAGTGACCAGATGACAGAATAGACATTCTCTGTGTGACCTTGGATTGGCCCAAGAATGAGGTCTCCGCTCTCGACGTCAAACACTCGGATCATGTTATCATCATGTCCAGAAGCGAGCTTCGTCCCGTCTGGAGAAAAGCAGATCGAGTTCACGTCGCGCGGAACGGTCTCGATAGCATGCTTCGTCTGTCCGTCGTCCTTCATCTCCCTGATCACAATCCTCCCTTCCCTGTCACCACTTGCAACAAGTTGATCGTCTGGCGACACAACAATGCAGAGAATATCGCCTTCATGACCACCCCACTCTGCAACGGGCTGATGCGTCTCCACGTCCCATACCCTCAATACCTCCTCCACCGAGCCACTGCTCACTATCCTCTTCCCATCTCTCGTGACCGCGAAACCCTGGACCCAGCCGGTGAAGCCATCGCACTGCATCGCCATCCCCTCTTGCTCGCCGTTCTCCAAATCCCATATTTTGACTGCGTTGTCAGATGAGCAGGTAACAAGTCGTCCTCCTCCAGGAAGGTAAACTATTCCATGGAACGTCTCTCCGTGCCCTGATATCACCAGGTGAGGCTGTGGAGTGAGGTCAACTGCCTCTTTCGACGTGTTGGACATGCTTGTAAGAGTGCGCGGTTGGAGGGCAGAGTTGGGAGGGTGACCGTATACAAATTCGAGGGTGACGAGAAACTCGAGCGCGGTGGTGTTAAGATTGGTAGCCTAACGGTAGGGTATGGCGTTCACGTCGTCTTGTTCTTGCTACTCGAAGATACCACTGGCTGGCTAATTTGCGTCTACCGTCTTCCGATTCGCAGGACGGTCGAGCACCGCACTGAGGCAACCTTATTTCCAGGTTAGGGTTACGATAGCACACGGTGTTTGTCGCCGCTTTGGAACGCGACGCCAACCGTGACTCCCAAAAAACCAAGACGTTTCCCAACTCCCACAACGTGAACGATATTAAGCAGCCTCTCAACGTATCTACCAACTAGAAGGAACACGAAAATGTATCGTATTTTCTCGCCTCAATGCTCTCGTGATCTGAAATCATCGCGTCGCAGTGCTGTTATTGTGACCCGCCACCTCCAACTTGAAGAGCTAGTCCAAGTATGGGCTCAACCACACCACTGTTGGACATCTTGTCAAAACACCTCCCACCTGGGATTTCGTTGGCGGAGATATCAAAATCATCGGAGTCACGATCTGCTGTCGAGATATTGCTTTCCTTTGCCGTAGGGGGAGAATGTCCCCCACGTATTTCTGACCTCCGCGAAGAATGGTCGCGCAAACAGCCCGCAGCCTCAAACGCCCTGCAAGAATTCCTCGGTACGAAAGGTTCCAAACGGGCACGCGAAAGCGAATCCAGCGACGCATCCAGCTCAAAGAGACATAAAACTGCGGATGCTGATGTGGACGATTCACCGCTTTTCACCCTTCCATCCATTTCCACCACCTCACCCATCAGAAAGAAGGTCGATATCACGATCCACGAGCGCTCCATCCGTTTCATTAACCCGGGAACCCGTGCCGTGGAATCGTCTATCCCCCTTTCGGCCATCTCTCGCGCATTCTTATTGCCCACACGAGGAAAAGCCAAGGGACACTGGACAGTGGTTCTACTGCCTACCGATGTCCCTGATAAGGGTAAGGCCCCAGCTGCGTCCTCCCAACAGATCATCTTCGGACTGGACGCATTGAGCACGACAAAACTCGAAACCACATCGTATTCTCCTGACGGTCCCACTTCCACGACCGTCGCCAAGGGCGAGGAAACGGTGGCATCTATCCGCAAATTCCTGTCACACTTACCTGTCCCACTTCTCCAGTCATCTGCAATTGTCTTCCGTAGTGCTTGTGCCACGGCCAAGTCTGGCGATGGCGCTGCTGGTGTAGATGCCTACCTAGCTGCCAAAGCAGGAACTCTGTGGTTTTTTGACAGCGGGATACTATGGGGCGAAAGCAAGCCTTGTGAGTTCTGGGCGATCTCTGATCTGGTTGCAAAAGAAGGTGTCCGACTCATCAGCGCAACTGGGCGCACGTGTTCCGTGATTCTGAGTAGAAAGTGCGGGGCGTCGAAAGATGCGAATAAAAATGGAGGCGACGAAGCGAGCGAAGACGAGGGCGACGTGGTCGTGGAAACTGAGTTCTCCATGGTGGATGGCCGGGAACAAGACCCTATCAATGCATGGGCGAGACAACGGAAACACATCATGGGGAAGGACACCGTATCGTCGTCGCCTCCTTCCACATCAAAGCAGGGCCAGGCATCGACTAATGGGAAAGAAGCTCTTAAAGGTCAGCTCTCGAATGGGACGGTGAAGGGTCCTGCATGGGATGACTCGGACTCGGACGATGAAGACTACGAGAGCGCTACATCGGAAGATCTTGATCGCAGTAGCAGCTCTGACTCAGAGGATAGCGAAGACGCACATGGCAGTGACGATGGTGGCGGTAGTGACAACGAAGGCGTCGAAGTGAGCGGCGACGAGGAGTCCGAAGAGGAGGAACTTCAAGAAGCTCATCACCCCCTACTCCGACCGGGTGCCATGCCACGTATGTCAAAAGCTGCGATCAACGCTGTGGTGGACATGGTCAATGACGACTTGATGGATGACGCAAGTGATGAAGAGGATCAGTTAGAAGAGTAATTTGCGCTTTATGCTTTCATGTCTCATATCTCACTCAGGCTGCACGGTCGTAACATGCCCAGCTCATTTTCTATATGCTGCGGTCCATAACACACATCATTTGTAAATGTCGTAAACGAAAACCATCCAGTTAATGTCAATCATCAAGGTCCCAGTTTACCTTTTTGTCTATCGTGGGTATACAGTATCTAGATAGACACCTTACCTCTAGGCTCGTAAGGCAAAAGAAGAGCTAAGAAACCTGCAAAGATGACCAAGCCTCCTGCGATGTACACAGGGACCGCTGTAGCGAGATTGGCGTAAAGAGCAATGACGGGGGCCTGTTTCCGGGTACCGTCAACACATCTGCACAGGGCAAAAGCCTGGGTGGAGAAAACACACCATCACGCCAAACACTCGCGTCGCCGTGGACGTCAAACCGTTCCCTGTTCCACGATCTTTGGCGGGGAATATCTCTGGGGAGATAGCATACAGCACACCGTACATGATCTGTTCGTTTGGTCCCGTCAGCACTTTAATAGTTCAATCCCGAGGCTACGGAGGCACCCACGTTACTGTTGAACGCATATCCGCAGTTCCATCCCAAGAGCGCGTTTGACGTCCGAGCGGTGGTACTCGCGAAGAGAAACACGCCAGTGAGCCCTTTATTTCGCGGGGGGTCGTTGAGTAATGCAAGTGCAATGGAGGGTGCAGGTTACTCGCCTGACGCAACCGCGAGGGTCCCTTTGCGCCCAAGGTATGGGACCTCGACTGCCCATCCTGCAAGGAGAGCAGCGGGGACGCCGATCAAACTCAGAATGACTTGCTGCATAGGGTGGTTGTTTTAAGCGATGGCGGACGTTACAAATAGGTTAGGGAACACGCACGTTGCGATAAGTGATGTAGAGGGATCCGTCTCCGAACTCAGCACCACGGCTGGCTAACCTGTACAAACAGTCAGCTTGATCGAACGTCAGACGTCAGTCCACTCACAAGTATGGCAAAAAGCTGTTATAAAGAGTCGACGCAAGACCAATGATGCCTTGAGTAAAAATGTGTCAATGATTTCCCAGATGCGTAGGGGAGTACAGCGCATACCCCAGAGAGCGATCAGCAGGCTAGTGGACCAAGCCATTTTGGGGGTCGCAAACAAAGCCTTGATATGCCCAGCATCGAATTTCGAGTCCTTACTTAGAATATTGCGCCGACCTCTCGAGGGCGACGAATCCCGTTCAGCGTTGAGTCGTCCTGGTGCTTCCAATTGTTCGACAGTAAGGGTAGTTGTCTTGCCATTGAATTCAGCCAGTTTACGAATGACGAAGACGGCTTCTGCGTCTTTTCCGATACCAGACAGGAAACGAGGACTTTCGAGAAGGGTGAAGAGGAAGAAGCGGAGACCCCAGAGGAAGAGGGTTAGTCCACCAAGAGCGAAGAGGAGGTACCGCCAGCCCATGTTGTTCGATCGTTCGCATTCTTCAGCGGAAGGGCAGGAGAAGTTGGCGATCAGCGGCCAAGCAATCTGTACAACAAGCGTCGGATGCATGAGGTCTTCAAGGCAACTGACGAACTTACAAGACTAGACAGAAGTTGTCCGAAGGACCACCAGATTGAGAGAATGGTTAGAAGGTATTGATGAGATCCTGGAACAAAATCTAGCAAAGAAATAGGTTAAGCAAGGTAGAAGCAGGGGCATATAGACTATACCTAAGAAGACGGCTGAATCCACGGGCATGTTACCTATAGTCGAGTTTTATGACCGGTTTTCGGTGAAAGATTTGATCACACTTACCACCGACTCCGACGCCAACGACTGCAATCAAGGATGCCAAAGTGACGAAGTCAGGTGAGCCACCAGCAGCTAAGCCAAAAATACCCGCGATGAGAAGCGTCAAATTGAAAGACCACCTGGAGATCGAATGAATATTCAATAGATGTAATTGGGGGAGGAGACAGACCTTCTCCCCCAGATATCGCAGCCTAGGCCCCAAAACACAGCACCCACAAGAAGTCCTACGTTCGAGGCAAGAGACAAGAACGGTCCATTGAAGTGAAACTCGAAGACCACAGGCGTCAAGATTAGTCCGCTCAGAAGCTGGTAGAAACGATTTCATGAGAAGAGGCTCGACAAGGGTTCAGAGCACCGTGACTTACTGGCCAGACACTATCACTGCAGGCCAAATGTGGAAGTCAGACGGTCAAATAAACTTTTGTCAGCTTGAACAATGAAGACATACGCAAACCACCCGAAGCCAGCCACGACGAAAAGATACCACTATAGGAGACAACGAAACAACGTTAACATCGTCCCAGAGATCACTGTCCTACACACATGCCTGATATTTGCCCATGCCAATCTCTTGTATGGAACGATTCAAAATCCGTGCCTTTGCCTGGTATACGGGATCACTGTAACCATCCTCGTAAAGATCTAGTGCGGGTCCTGTGATAGGGTCATGTTTGCTCGTTGGAGGTTCTCCTGCGGAGAGTGAGTTGATACTTGGGGATGTGCTTGGGGACATTGACGGTGGAGTGGTCCCGAGTAAGTGGTCAGAGAGTGGGCAGTGCGGCCTTTCGGTCGACGAAGGGGATATGAACAGCTTGTATTTATGTATCCTCGGACTGACTCACGGAAGTCAGGCACTTCCCATGCGGAAGCACGTCGGACATAGCATCGATCGAATGTCTCATGAATAGACGGAAACATTTTCTACCAATAACTCTACCGTATGGATGTATCGTTGCACTCCCGCAACTGCAGACCTGCTCAGTGCTCAACTCGAATGGTCGACCATCCATCGAACTGGGTAGATCATCAACAAGGCTGGCACGTGTGCTTAATAACAGTCTGCTATCCAGGTCAACCTTTCTTCGACGATTCTACAGCCAACCGATCTCTTCTCCGTTTCACATCCCAATTGTACATTCTGGCGGTGTTAACCTCCATCATCGTGAGCTGCTCACGAAGAAACTCCAGATCTTCTATGGTTGCCTTCAGGCTTGCTTCGGCTGCATCAAGTTTTGATCGCAGAAGTGATATGGCTGCAGGGATCTTGTATGACAGCATGACGTTTGCCTGTAGGGCAGGAAATCAATGAAAGGAAGTTGTTAATGGTCCAAGTCCGAGGGCGTACACCTAGCCAAAGATAAACTGTCTCGGTGTCTTCAAGTTGTGCCTCTGCATAAAGGGTGTCATTCAACTCGAAAGTAGTGGTCAAGGGCTTTTTGACGCCCTCTGATTCTTCCTCTTCGTCGTCCAAGTCATCATCGTCATCGTCATCGCCTGCCTTCTTCTTGCCTTCCTGGAGGGTGACTCAAAATATGCATTCGGTTAAAGACATGGTATACATACGCGTCTCTCTTGCAGAAATTCGATCATGTGGAGCGTCTTCTTGATGTCTGGTATTTTGTCCTCAAGCCCCGTTCGCCGTTGGGTCAGGTTTGCGTCCATATAGCGATACTTCCTATACTTATATCGGTTCAAGATCGTCATGCAAACATGAGCTAGGTTTACGCACGCGATCGCGTCTTGGAAGAGCTTCAGATGACCCTCGACGTCACTGTCTGGGCTCCCAATGTACTCCTCGACATTAGCCTGGATGCTCGGCTTAGAGGCGGGGACGTTTCCGTGAGAGTCAAAGAGCTCACGATGAAAGGTGCTTTCGGTATCCCTCGAGGATTCTTCTCTTCACTAAATACCGACGTTGTGGACATTGCGACGGTTCGTGTTCACCTGGACTTTGTCATATCTCAGATCTTGCATCACATTTGCGAGCGGCATTTCCCGAGCGGAGTTCGTAGATCAAGCGTTAAGAACTTTTCGCGACTCTAGAAAGTTTTCTACTCGAAATCCCTTCCCATACGTGCTGCATGGAACACCAATGTCTCGCCTAATTGTTAAAAATCTACCCCCATATTTGACACCAGATCGTTTTCGCAAACACCTTGAACAGAATGGTGCTCCAGGTGGAACGATCACAGACCTTAAAATCGCCCATAAACCAGATGGGACGTCTCGACGTTTTGGTTTCGTAGGTTTCAAGACGGATCAAGAAGCTGCCGCTGCGAGGGACTGGTTCGATCGCACTTATATTGATTCAGCGCGGTTGAGTGTCGCAGTTGTCGAGGTAAGATGTCGCCGCTGTCCTGCGGGCTAGTTTTAACAGCCTGGCTAGGGCACCAAGGACGCACCTGCTCCACGTCCTAACAAACGTCGTCGGGTTGATATGGACGAACAGACTACTACGCCACCGGAGCTACCCCAAACCAAGGCGCAAAAGAAGGGGAAGTCGGTGTCTCTCAGGGAGCCGACATCCAACTCGCAGCTCGACGAATTCCTGGAAGTCTCCCGGTCCAGGAAGGGCCCGTCGTGGGCAAACGAAGTCAACACTTCACATCCCGGCCCCGAGACATCTGCTGAGGCCGTGGAAGTCCCGACAGCGGACGAACAAGATCAACTCGATGATGTTGTTGATGAGACTATTTCAGACCTCGAGTGGATGAAAAGGCGCACGACTCAACAGATATCGGAGCCAGACAAAGCCTTTCAGCAGGATGATGATGATGAGAACCAAGTCAACAGCAAACCAGAAGTTACGGAACAAGCCCAAGAGAAGGATCCAGCAAAAGAAACAATTCAACAAACATCGCGTATTTTCCTTCGTAATCTGGCGTTCTCGTGCACTGACGTCGAGCTCCTGGAGCTCTTCCAGCCATTTGGAGAAATCGCGCAGGTGAGTTATTTCAATCATGGTGTTTGTTCTCTTTCCGCGATGAAAAACGTTTAGGGACATCAGATCCATTGGAGATGTTGATCCTTAGGGATATTCAGTAGTAGAATATTTTTTTTTTCTGAACCTTCGTCAACACCTCATTGGTCATTCATCGGTGCTCACCCTTTGATTACAGGTTCACGTTCCCCTTGATCGTGTATCCAAGCAGTCGAAAGGGCTTGCATATGTGACTTTCGCACAATCGTCCTCCGCGCTATCTGCCTACGAAGCTCTAGACAAGAAGTCTTTCCAAGGTCGATTACTGCACATTCTTCCAGCCGTGGATCGTAAAGGCAAGTTTGAGGTGGTAGAGGGAGGAGATAAGAAACAGTCAATGAAAGACGATCGCAACGCAAAGCGAAAAGCAACTGCGGGGCGCGAGTTCAATTGGAGCATGCTGTACATGAATGTTCGTCAAGCTACCGTTATGTCGCGTTCCACGTCCCGTAGTCTCATAGACTGTGTTTTGCGCTTTAGAGCGATGCTGTGGTCTCCTCTGTTGCGGATCGCCTCAATATATCTAAGGCCGACATATTAAATCCAGAGTCAGATAACGCGGCAGTGAAACTGGCGCTGGCCGAGACACATGTAATCCAGGAGACGAAGTCGTATCTCGAGTCTCAAGGCGTCATCCTTTCGTCGTTTTCTTCCCGAGGACGCTCTGATACGATCATTCTTGTCAAGAACATACCGTACGGAACGACTGCTGATCAGATCCGTGAGCTCTTTGAGGTACACGGGAAGCTTAGCCGGGTCGTTGTGCCACCAGCGGGCACTATGGCAGTAGTCGAGTTCGAACACGCCGACGAGGCTGGGAAGGCTTTCCGTGCCGTTGCTTATCGGCGTCTTGGGAATTCTGTCATCTATTTGGAGAAAGGTCCCCTCGGAATGTTCCAGGAGGCGTCTGGGGACGCAGAGCCGCCGCATGCTTCCACGTCCACATCCTCCGCGTTCAAACCAGTCTCCATCGCCGAGCAGGAAACTCCCGGCGCAGCGGGCGAGGACGAACCAGCCCTATCTGGGGGATCTACACTTTTCGTCAAGAACCTCTCGTTCAGCACGACGAGCGAACGCCTTCAACAAGTCTTCAGGAATCTCGGTGATTTTGCTTTTGCACGCGTGCAAACAAAGCCAGATCCCAAGCGACCTGCTGTGCCTGGTGCTGAGGCTCCCAGACTCAGTATGGGGTACGGGTTTATTGGATTCAAAACGCCCGAAGGTGCCAAGAAGGCGCTCAAGGGCATGCAAGGATTCGTTCTCGACGGTCATGCGCTCCATGTCAAATTCGCTGGACGCGGTACTGAGGAGAACCAGCCAGAGGACAAACAAACCGCCAAATCCCGAACGACCAAGATGATCGTCAAGAACGTGCCCTTTGAGGTTACAAAGAAAGATATCCGGGAATTATTCGGGTACGTTCTCCTACACCGCACATTGCTTTGTACAAAAGGTTTTCTGAAATGTTGTACACACTGCAGTGCACACGGACAACTCAAGTCAGTCCGTCTACCGAAGAAATTCGATTCTCGTTCGCGTGGATTTGCGTTCCTCGAGTTCCTCACACGACATGAGGCTGAGAATGCTTATGCTGCGCTTCGACATACGCATTTGCTCGGTCGGCATCTCGTGCTCGAATGGGCGGAGGAGGCAGAGCAGGACGTGGATGTTTTGCGTCAGAAAGTAGGTGTTGGGTATGGTGGAGGGGGTGAGTTACCTGGGAGAAAAAGGAAACTTGATATTGGTGGGGAAGATGTTGAGGGTGGGGAGCCTGAGGCGGATTAATTTTCACTCTACATCGTGTCAACTTTGATCCATCGTTGTACACTGTAGGCTTACTTTCTCGATGAAAGCACACGTTACAATTATCGATAATCCCAAGTTCAATTGTTTTGGATCCAGGAGAGGGGGAAATCGCGTTATTTACGTAATTTCCACGCCACAAACGCGTCGCGTCTCAATTTTGATTCCCCTCTCTGAGAATTGTTCACCAACATCATGATGGCAGACAACGATGCCCTTGCGAATACTTTTGAGCCCTCACCGCCTGCAAAACGCAGAAAAATGTCCTTGACTTCATGCACTCTAAGCACAGTGGACTCGGACAAGACAGAAAATCGGTTCTGGTTTGAAGACGGCAATATCGTTCTGGAGATAGAAAGCAAGTACTTCAAGGTCCACCGGGACAAGCTGATGTCCTCTCTCGTTTTTTCGACCATGCTTGAGCTGCCGCAACCGGAGTCAGTGGAGAGTCATGACGGGTGCCCGCTCGTACAATTGTCACAAGATGCTATCCAGGACTGGATTACGGCCCTAAATTGGATGTACGACCGAAGGTGGGTACTCTGACTCCCAAAGCACTATCTCTTATTAAATAGAAAATTAGTTCCTTTGAACTTCGATCAACCACCCTCGACACAATAGCTGGGGCTCTCCGGATCTCGACTAAATACGAGGTCTCGGACTTGCGTCTGTGGTGCAAGCAGCAGCTTCTTTTAAGGTGGCCAGCAGACCTCTCTGAGATGAGTACGACGGCAATGACAAATTCTGCGGGTAAGTAGGCTATCGAGACCTAGACGTTCCAGCTGACAGGTTGAGATATAGAAGCGATATGTCTTGCTCGAGACTTTGATGTCCCGGAGATCCTTCCGGCGGCGTTCTATGCGCTCTCCGTACAACGCTGGGCGAAAGGGATCGATGGTGGGCGTAGCCATCTGATTCTTTCACCTGATGATCTTCGGCGCCTCATCATCGGTCGTGAAGAATTACAAGAGCGCCTCACCGATCTGCTCACCAACTGGGACCCGCGAGCGAACTCAGTGGTGTTCAGGCTCTGCCGGATGTGTCAGCCTTCGTGCATGAGTTGGTTGTCATCCCAATTATTGCCTCCATCCCACTCACCTTACGGATGTTGGCTCATTCACGACCTTCGCCAGATGTCTGTGAAAGGTTTCGATGGCCTGCATTTATGCAAGGGTTGTGGGAGCGATTTCAGACGTAACGTCGACGATTTCGTACGACAACTTCAAGCAGCCGTCCCTGGGTACTTTACACTCTAGTCTTGCTCTATGTGTCAACTTCCTTTGCTGTGTTGTGCTTCGTGGTTTTGGTAGTATCCTTGATTAATATGCGGCTTGGGTGGTTCAAGGGAACAAGTATGATGGGTGAGTACGCTCATTGAGTTGATCATTCTCATTCATATAATGATTTGTATGAGATAGGACTGTTAGAAGTGGGGACAGGACCCGTACATAGCGACTCCCAGCCTGTGTATCCATGCAGATTGCTCAGTTCAGTAGTCCACCATAATCGATCGCTAAGTTCTTCCTCATGTTTTCAGCTCATGGCCAGAAGCTTTGTGCTATATACGGTACGTGCACCCATAGAATAACCGCTACTGCACGAACAAGCCCTACCCAGAGTCCCGCTACAACCGTGATGTCCCCGACCACCTTCCCTGTCCACTACCCTCTGATATCCTGCTTGCCACCATGCAGACTCCTTTCCACAGGCGAGAAATAATGAGTATGCCCATTGAAAAAGGGGCAGATCCCCAAGTTCTGGAGTCTGTGGAGATGACGTGCTAGGACGCGGCGCGGGACAACATTTCGTTCCAGGGCCTTGGTCACGTATTTTTGGGGGCTCAAACACGGGCGGCCTCGAGGGCTTCGAAGGATAGTTGCTCGTACTCGCCAAACAAGGCGGAAACAAACGGGCAATTGATCGACAGGTGCACGTTTAAGCCAAAGATCGAAGATACGGAACTGTAGGGGAGAGATTGTAGTAGGGACACTGATGGAGAGCAGGTATTGCACAGTGTGGAGATTTCCTGTTTCTGCTGTAATGTGAATGGGCATCTTACCATTGGAGTTGCATTCAGCAGGGTTGCAGCCTGAGTGCATGGGGATCTCCACAGCTTTCAAGAGATCTTCATCATTGGGACGACACCACCGTGGATACCAAATATTATCTTTGGATTCATCTTGGTGAAGAGTGATGCTATCTCCAGAGGTGTGTGCGTGTGTCTGCCCCTTTGCCAATGAGCATGCTCGTCATCTCTGCTCGATTGACCCGAGCTCTTACTCCAGGAAGCAGAATGTCAGGGGGCAGTGGGATAGAATCGAAAGTGGCATGCGATCAACCGCCACTGACATACTCAACGCCAGCACGAACTTCCTACCAGCTCAGCTCCAAATACGCCGACTATGTCACAGGGCAACATTACGAATGGCAACACTCAGCTCACCACACCCATTAAGCAGCGTGCTAATGGGAGCCAGACGTAATGGCAGATTGGTCATTCGAAGGGGTTGGCGAGCCGAAGGCTCGCCGAAACTCGGCAAGGGGTCGACTTCTCGTTGCAGAAATCACCACCCAAGGGGTTGCCGCCCTTTGGCTGGTGAAATTTGCTTGTGGCTCGGAAAAATGCCGTGCGGAGTGTGAATGTTAGTCAGTACTTACCTGTCGGAGCTCTAAAATTGGTCGACTGGTCGTGGCCGAGACCAAACGGACCCCTTGCTATGACGATACTCCC
>KN819350.1:0-21184 GCA_000827475.1 Paxillus involutus ATCC 200175
ACTCTGCTCTCACCCTCCGCCACACAGTCCCACATGGGTTGACACGACCATGCAAAGGTCAGAGAGGGTCTCGCAACACTCGAACATCTCACTCGTCCAACTGCGCCCAATGTCCCCTCTTTTGGCCCTTCCGGACAAGTCGACCTTGACATGGACCCAAGGAGGCCTCTCCTAGCCTTCCTTGC
Source organism: Paxillus involutus ATCC 200175 (assembly GCA_000827475.1). Taxonomy (NCBI): domain Eukaryota; kingdom Fungi; phylum Basidiomycota; class Agaricomycetes; order Boletales; family Paxillaceae; genus Paxillus; species Paxillus involutus. The sequence continues at coordinate 186 of KN819350.1, forward strand.
CTCTGCCCTCCCAGAGGATCACCCCGAACTTAGCTCTGTTCTCGACAACGCTGAGGAACATGCGAGCAAGATGGTCATGGCTTCAGAGACCCACCTGCTTGGCGACCATTCGACACTAGGAATGGGTTGAACAATGTCCCTGGTACTGTCAGCGAGGTGAAGGGGCGGCGTGTATGGGTACAAGTTCCGTCCGAGAACGGTGTTTACTTAGAGTTGATGCATCGAGTGAGCAGTACCAGCACGGATCTCTTTCGCTGTCTGTATGCTAACGTACATCGAACGCACATAGTTCCAAGTGGAGATGGAACACAACTGGTACGAAACGACCGTCACTGCGTCGCTTCCATACCGCATCACGGGCGTCGTCGATTGGGCGAGCGACTCGCCAATACCTTTACCCGTTGCAACCGAGGAGGGTAAGTGCCCATTTCTCTCCCCTTCCTTGGTTTGAGCTAACCTTGGGTCCAACCTCCTCTGTCTACCGCGGGTTTTGAATGACCCTCACCTCCCGCAATATCGTGCGTACACGCTCACTTCGCGGATGTCTGTCATGTGTAGGCGAACGGCTCCCGAATCTGGGTGCATTCGTTCCACCGGGGTCGAACTTTGACACCGGGTCCTCCGCACCAGGGCCAGGCCGTGGCCCGAAATTTGGTAAAGGGCTTGCTGGGAAGAAGCCTAAGGAAGGATGTCACGGAAAGGAGGAAGGTACGTTCGCCGCTATCCCCACACTAACGCAGTATCCTGCGTTATTCTCATCTAGTCCTACATCTGTGCTTACCAAGCTAACTTGTTGGTCTTGGTAGCCGCCGAAGCTTATGCTCCAACCCCAAAGAAGCCTGGACCGCCCAAGTTCTCGAAAGCAACCTACGAGGTTTTCCCTTGGGGTGTGAACGACCCTGTGGAGGCCGCCTAAAGGAAGGCTGAGAGGCATGGTCAGACAGGTAGTACTTGGCTGTTTTCAGATCCGTTGTCGTTACTACTCACCCAGAAGCCGAGCTCCCCCTCTCGTACGGTCGTGAGACTGTCAAAGAGCTGGGTGACAGTCTTGCATCTCCCGCAGGCTGGCACACACTGCCAGTCTCTTCGGACCCGAGTGTCGAGGAGAGCGACAGGGCTGCAATGGGTGAGTGCGACCACGTCGAACAAAATAAATTGTTGACCACCATTCCCGACACATCAAGGCGATTCGTTCTGGCGCACCACCAACACGACATGGGGTAACAATGTTTTCGCACGCGAGAGCTGGGATGGGAGGAACGCATGGATGTACAACAGGCGTCCTGAAGGTTCAGTCGAAGGTATACATGATCATGCTCCGCGAGAAGACTTGGAGTTCATTATGTTGCCTAGCCCCAACAGACATCACTCTCACCCCCTTGGTGAAATTCTCTTACCCCTACGCTCCTAACCCACCAGATACGGAAGAGGATTCGATGGCGGAGGCCCAGTCACACATCGATGCCATTGTCACATAGCTGTTCTATACCAGTAACATGGCTCACGATTTGTTCTAACGGTGAGCAATTCCGTGTGATGCTCTGGTATCCTTGCTAACGACGGACGGTATATATGGATTCACTGAAGCGGCCGGTAACTTCCAACAGTACAACTTTGGAAGGGGTGGTGCGGAAGGTGACGCTGTGATCGCAAATGCGCAGGACGGAAGGAGGTTTAACAACGCGAACTTCATGACGCCTCCCGACGGGCAGAATGGGTACGTTCATGCTGTCGGTTCTGATGTTTCGTACGCGTCTTGATGGGTCACCCGTACAGTCGCTGCCGGATGTACCTTTGGAATACCGCATCTCCTTATCGTGACGGAGACATGGAGGCTGGCATCGTCATTCACGAGCTGGCCCATGGTCTTTCGACACGTCTCATGGGAGGGCCGAAGAACTCTGGGTGTCTCGGTTGGGGTGAAAGCGGCGGTATGGGCGAAGGTTGGGGAGGTGCGTTGTCTTCCATTCACCTGTTTTCTTGTGAAAGCTCACCTATTACTCACGTTCAGACTTCATCGCCACCTCCGTCCGTTCCACCTCCACCTACTCCGATTACGCCATGGGCGCATGGGCCTCCAACCGCGAAGGTGGTATCCGTAACTACGTCTACTCGCTCGACACCACCGTCAACCCCTCGACATACAAAACCCTCGACAAGTCAGGGTACTGGGGTGTCCATGCCATCGGAGAAGTCTGGGCCGAGATGCTTTGGGTCGTCCAGCAGCGTTTGATCGGTACATACGGCTTCTCAGAGACCATCCTTCCCCCGACCCCTAACGCTGACGGATCCCTCCCACCCAACGACTGCTACCGACCGCAGACGTTCAACCCGCTCACCGGTCAAGCCAATCCTCTCGTTCCCAAGCACGGCAATACGCTGTTGATGCAGCTCGTCTTGGACGGGATGAAACTGCAGCCCTGTTCACCCGGATTCTTCCATGCGAGGGATGCGATCATTCAAGCTGACGAGATCTTGACCGGGGGGGAGAACACGTGCGCCCTTTGGGAAGGGTTTGCAGAGAGGGGACTGGGTGTCGACGCTACCGTTGTTGGGAGTACACCGTGGGGCGGAGGCATTAGGCAGGATGTAAGTCGTCATCCCTTTTGGTTGTGTTGACGTGCGTTGACATCCACCACTACAGGGCTCCAAGGTCCCCGCTAAGTGCGGATCTACTTCCCCCGCTCCTGAGCCTGAACCCTCGCCGAAGCCCAAGCCTACTCCTGGTAATCCTGACGAAGACTGTCGACCGCTGCCGTGGTGCTGGGTCAAGGACCGCGTCGAGAAGTGGGTTCCGAGGTTGCCTGGGGGGTTGCCTTGGGGCTATTACTGAGTGCTTGAGGACAGACGGAAGTGATACTCAAGATATCCTAGATGCCTAGATCAGGATCTCGTTTGCACGGTCATCACGATCGCGGTCTCGACTAATCATGGTGCCTCCGTCTCGTTGCTGGATATACACATACACATACATCCCTACACCTACGTTGTGTCTCTCCCTCGCTACTGGTCTGTTGATTTGATATTCTAATACTTGTTGCTTCTATATATCTGCTTGCTATTTCTTGGTTTCTCATTCATGATGATTGTTTGTAAATGAAACAAGTGTCCATGAGACAGTGTATCTATGCTATGGCTAGTACAGTATTTACAGTTTCTGGTGATGCTAGGAAGCAACAGACAATACAGCAACAATTTTATTGTGACCTCTGCTGCCTCTGATGTGTCTGCTGCGTGCAATGTCCAGGGGTGTGTGTAAGTCTTTGTTCTGGATATGAGGATCTGCCCCTTCTGCCAAAAGTAATTTGATGACCTCTAGATGTCCAGTCATTGATGAAAAGTGAAGGGGAGTCCTGGAATAGCTATCCTGTACATTCACATCTGCTCCCTTCTGCACAAGTAGCTCAACAATCTTGAGGTGACCACTGGAACATGCCAAGTGAAGGGGAGTCCTGGAATAGCTATCCTGTGCATCCACATCTGCTCCCTTCTGCACAAGTAGCTCAACAATCTCAAGGTGACCACCATCACATGCCCTGTGAAGGGGAGTTCTGGAATAGCAACCCTGCACATTTAGATCTGCTCCCTTCTGCACAAGTAGCTCAACAATCTTGAGGTGACCACCACCACATGCAAAGTGAAGGGGAGTTCTGGAATCTTCATCCTGCACATTCAGATCTGCCCCTTTCTCAAGAAGTAGGCACACTACATTTGCATGACCATGTCGTGCTCCCTGATGCAGTGCAGTATCCCCAGACCTCGACTGTGTGGTGAAGCAGACTCCAAGTGCTAACAGTCCTGCTGTCAACTTTTGGAAGCCCCATCTTGCTGAAATGAACAGTGGTGTTGGATGTTTTCTCTTCTCCCAGGGGGCCAAGGTACTCTCCCAGGCAGACAACCAAAGCTGGAATGCCTCATGCTCAGGATGCAACACCTCCAGAGCAAGTTCATAGATGACACTGTTGGTATCTTCTATTTCACAAGTGGATGAGGCATGGGCTGCCCAATTTTTGATGGCGTAGCGGTGTAGAGGGAATTCTCCTACTCCCCCAATGGTGTGAGGTTGAAATTGGTCAAGAAGATATGTGAGACATGACCGTGCAATGAACAAATGAGCGCCCGCCTCATTGACATGAAGCTGTGAGTCTTGCTCCAACAGGAACTCCTTGACGGTCAGGTGTGCCAGTGTCACTCGATCTGTTGCACAAATCAGAAAACATCTTACATCATACAAAAAATCATACCTTGTGACATCACAACGAGGCCCCCACACACATCAAGCAAAGCCTTTGGGTCTGCAAAGCAATGGCCCTTCTTGAACACTGGCCGTTCACCCGAGAAATCAAAGCCCACCACCATTGTGATTTCCTTAAGCGTCAACTGTTGAGCTGCAAATAGCAGCCAACGCACAATGGCTTGTGCATATGGAAGGTGTTTCACTTTGATTTTTGATACCATTGAGGCATACATCGCATTCAGTGAGGTCGGCAGATGCTCCAGTGTGTCAGTGACATCCTTGGCATTGAAACAATCTCTCAATTCACCAATCCAGAAGGCGACCAAGCGGAACCTAGGCACCCGTTAGCACTTGACACATCCCATTTTATTCGATGTTGTGCTTACATTCCATCACCCTTTGCTCTGAGCTTCCTTTTCATCTCCTCTGTCATTAATAACTTGAGGTCGTCACTGGCTTTGACATGCTCGTCCACATAGGTCTTGATGTCATTATCAAGTAGGTCACTGGTCAGAGAAATACGGATGTGGCTAGATTGCGACATGCGCTCTTCGATGATACGCTCTGGTCGGCTAGTAGTGAAGAGGTGCAATCCCAGTGTAGTCAACTGAAGGGAGTTCATCCAGGCCAGTAGTTCTGCTTGCGAGTTGCATTCATCCAGTGCGTCGATCAGGATATAGACATGATTGAAGCCCATCACGACCTCTTGAAGGGTTGTTCTGAGTTGCGAAAGCGTCGGCTCAGGGTGGTCTTTGCCATCGACGTTGTACAGCCGCTTCATGGCATCCGGTATATCGGCTTGATTGAAGCAAAGCTGATCCAAGATGGATCGAAGGAGGGTTTCGAATTTCTGCAATGCGGCGCCAGACTCCCTGCCATCAAAGTAGAAGTAAGCGCAGCCACATGTCGAGCCCCGCGGGCCAGTATACATGCGCACGCCTTCGACGGTAGTGGAACTAAGCGATCACAGATCAGACCCACAGCGGCAAGAAATCATGATGAATCTCACAATAACACAGTTTTGCCGAATCCCGCTTCGTGAATAAACCTCAGTACCGTCCGTACCACCCAATCAAGAGAGTACTTACGTCCACCTTTAATCCACAGCATCGTGCCAGGTTTGTTCAACCACGCCAGGAATCGTTTGTCCTTGGGAAGCCACGATCCCGTTCCCTCAACACGGGTGTCTCTCGCCGACTTGTGATTGATAGAGGCATTATGGGCATTCAACCACTTCCGTATTTCTTTGGCTGTGGTGTATCTCAGAAAATTGACTCGGAACGAAGGAGCATTCGTACGTACCGACCTCCCTCCGCTTTGCATCTTCCTGCATTTCCTTCATACCTTGCTTTATTTCGTCGATACGTTTGGCCGTGTACGCCATGATCCTCGTCCTGAGTTTCTCATACAGAGCCTTGACCTCTGCTTGGCACGTTGTGATCCGATCCTTGATGTCGGTGATCTGCGCCTTACCGGCACGCACTGAAATATCATGTGAACATACATCCCATTCGAAAGGCAGTACCTACCCAGGAAACAGTTTCTGGTAAACTCGTCGATAAGTGAGGCAACTTGTAGCGCGAAGCGCTCGATGCTTTCGATGACATCGGGGGTGCCCTTGATTTCTGCCACAGGACAGTCAGTAGCGACGCCAACCAGTTCTCGCAAATCTTCCGCCAGACCCTGAACATCGAGGTCGTCCAGCTTCTGTTGCTGAATCGCCTGCCATGCACCTTACGTTAGTCCTACATCTCCACAGTCTGGACGAGACTGACCGTATACACCGAAGACAGTAATGTCCACCCAACTTTAAGCAGGGGATGTGCCTGCGTGAGATCAGACGAGTCCTTTAACCGGAGCAAAGAAGAGACACCCACGTCCGCGACGTTATCGATCAACTTGATCATCAATCGCAGGGCCTGCCCCAACGGTGCGATATATTGTCCGTATGTTTCCACGACGTGGTTCGCTGCCTGAATAGCAGAAACCGCCTGATCTAAGTTGTCGAGGCCCTCCGCTAATCCTTGGTTGTTCTCCAGCCGAGCAAGGCTCGCGTCCACCCAGTCATTCACCGCCTGCTGGAAATCGATCACAGGAGATAGACGTATGGTGACAGTCGCGCAGGTTACTTGGGAATCGTCTTGAAGTGTCAGGCGCTTTTCTGATCGACATTTAGATACGCAGCCCAGCGAACCACTTTCCATGGAAAACATACCTTTGTCGAGGAGGAAGTCGGTGACGCGACCTGAATAACTTCCTAACAGGCGGCCACGAACATGGCGTTTTCCGAGTAGTGAGATTTTGATGCTAGAGGACAGGGGTATGAGACTGGGGCAGATGGTCAGCGGACTATAACGATCACTGTACGAGCGCCAAACATACAGGTCCTGGCCAAATGGCGGCGTAAACGTATTGGTCCATTGGTATGACCACTTCACTTTGTCATCGACCGAGATTTCTATCGTCTTTTTCTTCTTTTGATAGCTTGCATGGGATGGAGATAGTTCAATGTTGAGACCTAGTAGTAGGAAGGAGTCAGTCAATCGAGGCCTTCTAACGAACGAGAAAGGGCATGTACTGTCTAGTTTAGTGCACAACATTGTTGTTGCAGTGGCGGGTGGGACGTTGGTATTGGACATTGTTATAGGGAGACAAAGAAACTATTGCAATGAGTAGAGGTAGAGTGAACTGCTCTCAGCTGGTAAAGCACGCCCTCAAGCGCGCCATTATTGCGGTGCTTGTGATTCGGTTCCACAAATGCACAAGTCTAATTATAGTACTTAGGGGGCACTGCACCCTCTTGCCAAACGTTCAAGGTTTTCAATTTATCTTTGAATCGAAATATGGTTAACGGGTCACCGTTGGGCCTGCAAGAACGCTCGACCATTTCCTTCGATGGTCCACTTGATGCTCAATTTCTGGGACTATATGTCGACTTCCACGCATTTCCTGGGTTATTTACAGGCTCCTGATGCAGATACTCACCAGCCACGGCCCAAACTTCAACGTCGCGTTCATGTCTCACAGAGACGAATGGAGACAGCATCGGGAAAGCTCCTTCCTCACGCTCTTCATGTCCCTACCACTATGAATTACCGGCCGATCAAATGCGCAAGGCTCACGGGCTTGTACAAAACTTATCAGGCAAACGCCTGAGGACTTCCCCGAGTATATTCAATTCAGACATCCGTTACGGAGATGGTTTGTTGAATACCAAAGAAGCTCACTGGCTACGAACCTTCGTCGAGAAAGCCACGCATGCGTTGACCACCACTATATCACCTGCACGACGCCTTTTGCTCTTAGCATTTACTTTCCAAGAGCAACTTGTCCTTCAGCACAATGGCTCGGTGCTAAGGTGTTAGTTCCGAACGTTCCAACATGGGCCCTTGTGGTGCGTTTCAGTGTAGGATGACGGAACTGAATGATCTCGAACGAAAGAGGATAGTCTTTCCAATACGTGCAGGATGCTCAGTATGGCTACTTCCACCACCGACTTTGGCTTCCACTTACAGCAGCAATAATGTACAGGTTCGGGGAACCACAGTTCCGTCGGTGCTAACCCTAGCCACGCAGGACATCGACTCAAAGAAATCTTGATCAAATCGAGATAGCCAACTTCGTCGCAGCCAGCGCCTATTCAACTACTAATACGCCTGGTCTTTGATTTGCGCTTAAACACACCCGCTAAGGGGGGGCGGACACTGTGGGTCTCCTTCGCCTGGAACTTGATGAAGGTCAGATCGTTCCTCCACTCGGAGCTTTCGTCCTAGTTCTGTGCTCAGGGGCTCTGCGACGTGCTCAAGCGGAGATAGATACTATCATTGGAAACGACAGCTTACCAACGTTTGAAAACAGGTCTTCCGTGCCTTTCATCGAACCAACTCCGAAAAATGTAAATCCTCAGGTGGCACCTGGTCCCCGTTGCGCCATTAAGTGAGTGCATGCATATTTGAGTGTCAGTGATTGCTCAGATGCCTCTAGGTCTTGCCCGCCTGCCGCATGAAGCAGATTCGTTCGAAGGTTACCGGCGGACGCCAAAAGGTACTAAGGAGAAAATCGTTTCAACCCCGAATCTCGTCTGAGCTGGAGCGATTGTGTTTCCCAACGTCTGGTAGGTACGTCTTGACATCATCGGCTTTACAATGCCATTGAAGATTTCTCCTGGTGGATGATTCGCGGCGATGTCAGATATCCCGTCTCAACGACATCAAAGCCGAGGGTTGTTGAACTCGAACGACACGCTGAACGATGATACCGTAAGCTACGTCTTTGGTTTCGGACGAAGTATCTGTCAGGACAGACAATTTGCTGATGCTTCCCTCTGATCGGCCATTGCAATGATCGCATCTGTGCTGCTGGTGTTCGAGCTCCAGGAACGCCAACCTCGTTTTAACGAGCCCAAGTGGATTTCTGGCGTTACGAGATATGCTAGCGCAGTGTTGACAGAACTCGTTATCGTTGCCCTACTGATACCTGTACACTCGTTCCGCGCTATTTCTGTGCCACATCGATTATCATGTTCCCTGCGAGGGGCTCTGGGCCTTAGTCTAGCAAGTATTTGACGACGCTATCCTATGTATATATATACGTAGCACTTTTAATTAGACGCTTCGACTCTGCGATCCGTCGCTGGCGTACTTGATCTCACACTCACACTCGCCCGTTTTGATTCGGGTGGATGTAGTTGTGAAAAACTATGATGCAGCAAGGAATGATGATACACGTGGCAAACGACGAAAAACGTCCAAGTCCGTAAGCCATCATGTTACCCCCTATCAATAATGAGCAACCTGCTCGTTCATAAGCTCCTCCAACTTGGCGGCATGCTTGACATAGACCGACCGCCCTGCGATTATGAAAAATTAACTGGGCATCGTCCACGCAGGGCCGTGAGTCTTGAGATTCGATACTGATTTGTATTCATCTTGCGCTCCACGGTGTTGAAATCTGGGAGGATGGTCAGTACACGTACGTTGCTGAACACATGTTCAGAGCTGGGTTGTCGGGCGCAAGATAACTTCATATTAGTCGACCACATCGTCGCCATTCACTGGATTCAAGAAAATTCACGCGTTGGGATGCGCTTCGAGATCTCCAAGGAGTCTGTTCAGCACTATTCGGGGTCGAACGGGAAGGGGTTGGAAAATTTCTAGACTCGGATTGAATATTCAAACTTACAAAATAGCCATCTTAGCGGTACTACGCAGCGTCGAACTGCAGCGGCAGGCCTTGATATACGATATGCGACTTTCACTGCTTCCCGCCGTTGTGCACGGATGTTCGCTTTGTCGAGGTAATTGACCTTGCGCAACATCGTACACTGCATGTTCGCGCCACCCTCCTAGTCCTTGATATACCCAGGTCATTCTGATCGACCCAGGGTATGTCTTTCGAAACAGAAATGATTAGCATAGGTGGGGAAGTGCAGCACGTTTAGGTGCGTCTTCCGTATGTGTGCCTTGAGGTGGACCATTAAAATACCTACATAACCCTCCAACGGGTGAGCATGTTGGGTATGTTTTGGGATCATCGCAATGGCGAACCTTGACGCCAGTGACTCCACGGAGGCCGTGGCGAAGAAGAGGGCAAACAGCCGATCGGAACGCCTCGAAATGGTAAGCCGGCGGCAACAAATTGATACACCCGTCAATCTGACCAAGGTTACTTTCGCGCTTCAAGTTGCTGGTCCCTCTCCCTCATGGGACAACTCTTCCCCTCTCTCCCCTAATTCGACCTCATGCCCACACAATCTCGGCTTCCTCCTCCCTCATGCGCGTTTTCAGACATTCAATCCACCTGCTGCTGCTGGCCTTCCTCGCAATGCCCACACCGATCCATACGCAGTCGCACTTCACTTCATGACTCAGTACAACGATCCCGAATCTGGTGGGCGTATGTCAGGCGCTAGGAGTCCTATGCTGACAAGGTCGCCGATGCCCACGTCAATTTGAACATCACGGATGTCAGTCTTGAGTTTTGGTGATTCCGTGCGTACTTGGGCTCTATCCTTGCACATTATGATCCGTGTTAACTCAACCTCCCTCTAGTTCTTCCCTGGCAGCGTGCCTACTCGACGTGCAGAGGCGTTCGTCCATCCCCACGCAAACTAATGTGCCCAGCTCTCCTCCGCGTTCTCTTCCCACCGCACCCTGCACCACTCGCCCTCCGCCACACAGTCCCGCATCACCTCACACGATCATTCAAAGATCAGAGAGGGTCTCGCCACACTCGGACATCCACACTCCTCCCAACTGTGCCAATGTGCCCTCTTTTAGCCCTTTTCCGGATAAGTCGACCTTGGACCCAAGGAGATCTTTATTGGCCTTCCTTGCCTCTGCCCTCCCAGAGAATCACCCCGAGCTAACCTCCGTGCTCGACAACGTCGACGAACATGCCAGGAAGATGGTCATGACTCCAGAGACCCACCTGCTTGGTGACTATTCGACACTAGGAAGGGGTTGAAAAATGTGCCTGGTACTGTCAGCGAGGTGAAGGTGCGGCTTGTATGGGTACAAGTTCCGTCCGAGAACGGTGTTCACCTGGAGTTGATGGATCAAGTGAGCAGCACCAGCATGGATCTCTTTCGCTGTCTGTATGCTAACGTACATCGAACGCACATAGTTCCAAGTGGAGATGGAACACAACTCATACGAAACGACCGTGACTGCGTCGTTTCCGCACCGCATTGAGGGCGTTGTCGATTGGGCGAGCGATTCGCCAATGCCATTACCCGTTGCAACCGAGGAGGGTAAGTACCCAATGTCGTCCCCTCCTTGGTTTGAGCTAACCTTGGGTCCAACCTCCTCTGTCTACTACGGGTATTGATGGCAATCACCTCCCGCAATATCTTGCGTACACGCTCACTTGGCGGACGTCTGTCATATGTAGGCGAACTGCTCCCGAATCTGGGTGCATTCGTTCCACCGGGGTCGAACTTTGACACCGTGTCCTCCGCACCTGGGCTAGACAGTGGACAGAGATTGGGTAAAGGGCTTGCTGGAAGAAGCCTACGAAAAGATGTCATGCAAAGGAGGAAGGTACGTTCGCCGCTACCCCCACACTAACGCAGTATCCTGCGTTACTCTCTTGCCGATCATCTAGTCCTCCATCTGTACTTGCTAACTAACTTGTTGGTCTTGGTAGCCGCCGAAGCTTATGCTCCAACCCCAAAGAACCCTCGACCGCCCAAGTTGCAAGCAACTTAGGAGGTTTTCCCTTGGGGTGTCAACGACCCTGTGGAGGCCGCCCAGAGGAAGGCTGAGAGGCATGGCCAGACAGGTAATGTTTGTCTATTGTCAGGTCCGTTGTTATGGCTAAATTCATGTTTTTACTCACCCAGAAGTCGAGCACCCCCTCTCGTACGGTCGTGAGACTGTCAAAGGATACCGAAGAGGATTCGATGACAGAGGCGCAGTCACACATCGATGCCACCGTCAGGCAGTTGTTCTATACCAGCAACATGGTCCATGATTTGTCCCACCGGTGAGTAATCGTGTATCATCTCTGGTAGCCTGTTAACATACGGATGACGCCCGGTAGATGCCGATTTACTGAAGCGGCCGTTAACTTGCAACAATACAACTTTGGAAAGGGTGGTGCAGAAGGTGATTCGCAAATGCGCAGGATGAAAGCAGGTTCAGTAATGCCAACTTCATGACACCTCCTGATGGGCAGAATGGGTACGTGCATGGTCTCCATTCTGATGTTCGGAACTTGTGTTGACCACTTAATGGTACAGCCGCTGCCGGGTGTACCTTCGGAATATCACACCACCTTGCCTTGACGGAGACATCCAAGCTGCCATCGTAATTCACGAGCTGGCCAATGGTCTCTTGAACACGGCTCGCCGGCGGGCCCAAGAACTCTGGTCGCCTCGGCTGGGGTGAGAGCGGCGGCATGGGTGAAGGTTTTGGAGGTGCGTTGTCGTCCGTTCAAATGCTCGTGAAAGTTTACCTACCACTCAGACTCCCTCAGACTTCCTCACCACCCCAGTCCGTTCCACGTCTACCCGCCACGGGCGCATCGCCTCCAACCGCCAAGGCGGTATCCGTAACTACATTTACTCTCTGGACATCGCTGTCAACCCCTCGACCTACAAAGCCCCTCGATAAACCAGGCTACTGGAGCATCCGTGCCATCGGAGAAGAGATGCTCTGGGTCGTCCAACAGCGTTTGATCGCTACTTACGGCTTCTCAGGGCCTCAGTTTCACGACACGTAGCTACCTGGAGAAATTGCCAGCGAATCGAACGTAGGTTGGTATTTTTGGCATATGCTTCCCTTGCATTTACCAAATCCCCTAAAGGTACGAAGGACAACAGTAGGTAAAACTTGAAGCCCTTAGAGATACATATGATGAGCAACAGTTCTGACGGTGAGGCATTCGTTGCATGATGGGCTTGCAATGTGACGCATACCTCGAATCTCAATCGATGCCCAGTTTTTCGCCTCCGGGACGTAATGCTGAAAGTTCTTAGAAGATCGACTCATGTCTGCGTCCATGCTTCGGTTCAAAGGAAAACGAGGAACGCTCTACGGCTGAAGGTGTACATGGCTGGTTGCAAGGCGTTGCTCGGATACTTGACTCGTGCAGTTACACTTCAAGCTCAAGCACCAAGCACAATAACGCAAGATGAGTCGCCCTGACTCCGTGACCGCAACGCCACCCTCGAGGTTCCTCGCGCGTTCGAAGCTAAATTTCAGCTCGCTCAGCTCGTTCATCCAGCTGCAGGTATTGGCTGGGACCTTTGATAGACTGACATTATATGTCCGTTCGGTTTGCGCTTCCGAAATAGCAACATCCACGTTTGAACTTGACAAGGTGAGGAACCCGATGTTACCGTCGAAGTCCAACATTCATCTGCATAATATTGATATTATTGCCGTGGATCCGTTTTCTCTTACTATACAGCCAGGTACTATCACTCCTGGACTCTCGCCGAAGAAACAAAAACCTCACTCTTAACGTGGTACGCTCGCGCAGTGTCGGACTGCGCAATCCACTTGCACCCCTTCAACACGATGTCGCCATCTGCGCCACTCTTCCCCGCCGGCACATTGACAAATGGACCACCAAAACAGCTTTCCCTGACCTGCAAGTTGGTGATGTTGTTGATGTTCTGTCTCGCACGGTCTCTGGACGCATTCAACAACTCGGCCCTCTTCGTTGCGATTCCTGCTTTGGAGGGATCGATGGGTATCACAGAGAGCGAATCAGTCTGGATCATCAGTGCGTTCCAACTCACTTTTGCTGCTGTTCTCTTGATCGTATGTTTCATTACCATGTTCACATCGGGACACGTATTTAACCTGCACTCTCAGAGCGGTCGCATCAGCGGTGTCTATAATCCAAGTAAGTAAGCCCCAAAAGTGCAACGAACTGGTTTATTGAACCAGCATCAGAAAAGTCTTCATTGGAGCCGTCTCTGCTCTTGGGATTCTTTCGGTCGCGGCTGGTTTTGTCAACGACAAGATCCCAATCATTCTACTCAGAGCATTAATTGACAATGGTAAGACGGAGGTCACCGAAGTTAGGTACCTATACTGACAGTACTGCAGCGTCTGCTATGACGATACCTCGCACTGTTGGTGAATGTTTTCCCAGACTCCCTGCACCAAGCCCAAGCGTTTGGTGTATATGGAGGTTGTACTGCAGTTGCAAATGGTGAGTGTTGCGACTCGGATTGCGTCTGGGGTTGGACAAAATCGACTTGTGGTGGATAGTGCTTGGTTTCCTCATCGGAGCGATGTTCGTGCAATGAATATCCTTCCATTGGGTTTTCTGGTTTGTCGGCATCATCGCCATTCCGGTCGTCCTGGCCTCTCTTTTCATCATCCCCCCGGAAATGGCCAAGTCTGCGGACAAACCTAATGCGCGTATTGCTAAATGGAAGCGCCTTGACCTCATCGGAGTTTCCATATTGACCGGTATGACTTTCCTCCGTCATATCTCAGTCATCGTGGGCCATGCTAATTGGGCGCGTCTAGTCGCTATCATCCTTTTCATTTTTCCGCTCACGTCTGGATCAGCGGATGGTTGGGCCACCGCAGGTGTTTTAGTTCCATTGATCATGTCGGTCTTGATGATTGATGGGTTTTTCTATTTGGAAACCGTGATTCCTGTCGATAAGGCCGCAATGTACGACGGTCGACCACTGCTCATGGCTGTAGCCTCATCGATCTCATGCCTGGACCTCCTCGCACGTGGGTCTACCACAACTTCTCCTTCCTGTTTGGTTTGTCGTTGTTACCGTTCTTCTGGTGGAATGTTGTCTTCAACAGTTTTACTGCTTTGTGGCAAGATATCTTCCATTGATCCGCCATCTCGACTGCCATCTCGACCGCCATCCACATGTCAGTGTCCCAAACTTGGCAAAACGGTTTTCTCATACACCATCAGGTTTCCCATCGGGTTGACGGCCTTCGCAGCGAGCTTCACTGGATCTCTGTTGAGGGTGTTCAGTCCAAAGTGGCTCATCCTAACTGGCCTCTCGTTTCTGGTTGTCGCCACCACACTGCTTGCCTTCGGTGGTGGGCGGCCCGACCAATACTGGCCGTCTGTATTCCCTGTGTTCGTGCTCAGGAGTGCTGGTGCAATGTTGACATATACCCACGCAAAGTAAGAGCAATGCGCCCATGTCATTTGCGTGGGGCTGACAATCTCGGGATTGGCAGCATCGCTATTCTCCAAGTTGCTCCCGCCTCCATGGCCGGGACAGTTGGAGTTTGGCTCTGCGGTCGGGTTTGCTGCAGTCGGCTCGATCGAAACCTCCGTGGAAGCTACTCACGGTAAGAGTACCACGGACGCGCAGCGGCTTTCTTGTTTTTGCTGGGGATCGTATCGCTTGAGATCATCTCCGTCTCCTACTCTACAAAACGAAAACAGACCACCTCCCACAACCAAAATCTGACGACTCTGTCTATGACAACACCGCAGTGCAATAATCGAAAGAGAAAACTGACGAGATCAACGACGTCAATCATGGCGCGAAGACGAGCAACTCACCTGTGTGAAATGACGGTGATATTCTCCTGGTGTTTGTACCCAAAAGTTTCTCGTGATTTTTCTTCTTGCTATCGTGTTAGTATGTGCTTTCATTTATAATTATTGACTTGGAGGCCATAGATCAGCGACATCGATGATCATTGTACGCATATCCACCATTACAATATTCACACTTTTGTCCATGAAGTGACATCTTGTTCAAGATATCATACAGTTGGTTCGTGATAGCGCGAGATTGGCCCTGGAACATCCGGCAGATTGCGAGGTACATTGAACCTCACAGTTCGATGCCCATGCCGACACGAGGACGTTTCGTCGGACCCTCTAGCGTCGGAGAGGTACTTCTCTCCCGCTTCAAGGACCCTGCCCCCGCCATGCTTTTCGAATCCTCACATTGACTATGGCTGGTAAGTAGCTGGCCAGATTTGCGTGATCTTTGTGCGTCCGTGTATAGTCCGCCGGTTTGTGTGTCGAGTCCGAGTCCCTTCTCAGCTTTGTCGTCACTAGGCCAGCCATCCGTTTGCAAAGCCTTCTCTAGGGTTTTGATGAACCATTCGGAAGTCTTCAAAATCGTCATATCTTCATCGTACTGGGACACTTTGTCAGACAGGCGCCTGAATTCTTTGTCAGTCCAGTCTCCCACGCGCTCCACCCGCGCCCTCTCTTCCTCCGTGGGTGGTTTCGCGATGTAACGTGACTTGAATGGTGAGCTGAAGGCTTCGAGCAGTCCGAGGAGAGGCGAGGGTCGTTTGGGCTTAAAGTTGGGGGGAGGATATGTACCTGCAGCGAATGCAGCCGACTTAATCGTTCCGCCGATGGCAGCACCGTCCTTGACGAAATCTATGGCATCAAAAATCCGACGCAAATCGCTGCCACGCTCCTCCGCCGAATAGGCATTAGTGGCGGGAACATATTTGATACTTGCCCACACAAGCACGTGCAGGAATGATTCGATGTCGTCCTGAAGTGTGTGTTTCATGCCAGGGTTCCGCAGCAGCATAGCGGACATAAACTGCCATGTGCCCTGAAAACGACTTGAATCATAGTACCGATGACTGAATTCCGCGGAATACTTACCGTGCGCTCACGTCGCCTGGCTGCATTCTCGTCGACTTTCTTAGCAAGCTCCCAGTCGATCAACAACCCTTCGCCGTCGTCGGTAAGAATGATGTTGCCAAGGCTGATATCGCGGTGCAGGACTTTCACGGTATTGTATGCAAACCAGTGAGCTTGACAAGGGTGTGTCAGCTGCGAGCGCATAGACGGGTCCCGATAGAGCCTACCTTTCATAGCACCAAGAATCCCTGTGACCAACTCTTTCGTGCACTTGAACGAAGTCAAAGGCCGTCCAACGACGTCGAGAAGGAGTCGGTAGTGGACGAAAGGTGTGATCTTCAGCTTGACACACAACCACGGCGCGCCTGCCAGCTCGTGTATGTTGGTCTTAGAGCCGTGGCCTCCCACATCGCCTCCGCATACCACCTGCGGAATGTTAGGTGTATTCGCGTCGTGCAACATGGCATATATCTCGTCCTCCGGCTGCATAGGGTGTAATGATGATGTGAATCGCCAACAGTCTTTGAGATAGGCGGCGCGTTCAATAGCCCATCGAGGGTCACACGCTGGGGCTTCCTCCGGTTTGAGGGGCGTTTCTTGCTTGACGTGCTGCTGTTCACCAGTAGGTCGCGGGGGTATAAACAAAACAGGTAAGGTGCGCGTCGTCCGACCGATGATGGATCGAGGGGGATAGGGTGGTCGAGGGCCATAGCAATAGCCATTCAGACCAGGCACTGTATAGCGGAACAGTGGCGTTTCAGGCTTCACATTTAAATTATTCCTGACGCGTTCCTCAACATCCGCCTCCAGTTCCGCTGGGACAACAGACATATCACGGCCCCGCAGAGCTTGTGGCAGGTGAGAGAATTGCCAGAAAAATTTGGCCATGATCTCCGGTTTTTCGTTATAGTCGAACTGCTCCGTGACAACAACTGCAGAGGGATCCCATCGTATGAAACGGGCCTGTGTGCCGAAGACAAAGACGGAGAATGAAAAGTGGCGAAACTGGTGAGCGTGGTGAGCGATTGCGTAGGAAGTCAGCTGGCCTCGAATCTCCTTTGCTTTAGCGCTCTGTGACTCAAAAGAACCGTTCTTGATCGCCGCCTTGTCGGGAGGGTCCGTGAAAGGTGCATCCTCGCCACCTTTTTTGAACTCGATGAACATCTTCATGGCGGAGAAGTCCGCGCGATTTTTGATGGGAACATAGTCCTCATCGAAGAGGGAGACGTCGGGTTTCAATGCGAAATCATTAGTGGAAACGGAAGCACTGGTATCAACGGCCTTCAGCCCCATGATCCAAGGGGAGATGGCTTGCATCTGAACACCGTGTGCATAAGCATGTGGAGTCACAGCCGTGTGAGTACTTACGAATTGACCGTACATCTGCTTTTCATCCCCTGCGGTAGCGACTCTGCTGAAAGCGTTGCGGGGAACCACAGGCTGGTCCTCTATCTTCATAGTCGGTGTAAGGTATTTCTCCAAGAACACTTCGACAGGCATTGGGCCTACAAATCGTCCGTCCGTCTCTTCCGCGAGCTCCATATTAATTGCCATTTGACCAGGCGGAAGTTCACTGGAATACGGTCCACCTTTCTTGAATCTTGACAAGCGGAGTGGACACAAGGTTTTCAGTGTACGGTTGGCTGCCTTGGAAGCTGCTTGATCCTGGGGGGTTGCGGACATGAAATTTAAGAGCAGATATACTAGGGGATAAAAATAACAGAGACTGACGAATGGATGCAAAGGTTACGCTGTGCGCGGTACTTGGTGACTTGCCGCAGGCTTGAGAATAAAAGATTATCATAAATCGGGGTGCCAAAAGAATTATAATCTACTCCGCTGAATAAACCGTAGACTCGCAGAATATATTAGTACAGCATAGCCGAGGCAGATGGAGAGATGATGAAGAGAACAAGGCCACGCAGATTGTTGCTGCAATCATTGAAGGGGTGGAAACGATGAGTCGTCATATTTGTATCGGAAATCAGCGTGAAAATCAATGAAGCCTTGTGCGCCAGTCAGAACGACCGTGCGTTCGTCACGACCTCAGGTACATCCTTCGACGTGTCGCGAGCCGGGAGCATGCGCTCTCCATTCTTGACCTCTGCATTGGAATTTATCAGAGCTGTGGGATGCGGTGAGCTCCGTTGGTCGGGCAAAGGGACCGAGTTTTGGGGGTGACTCCACGGAGGCCGTGGGGCAAACAGACGATCGGAATGCCTCGAAATGGTAAGCCGGCGGGAACAAATTTATACTCCCGTCGGTCTGACTAAGGTCACTTTCGCCCTTGCTGGCCTAGCCACACACGCTCTCGCTCATTCCACACCTCCTCCTCTCTCTCCGTCCAATCCAAGTCCGTGCCGAAACAATCTCGGTTTCGATTCCGTCCTGCCTCATGCGCGTTTTGAGGCAGTCAATGCGCCTGCTGCTGCTGACCTATGCCTTCACGATGTCCACACCAATCCATACGCAGTCGCACTTCACTGCGTGACTCAGTACAACGATCCCTAATCTGGTCGGGCGTATGTTATCCGCCTGGAGTCCTATACTGACAAGGCCACCGGCTTCACACACGTCTACGCCCGCCACATTGTGGGCGGCATCGAAGTCGCCGATGCCCACGTCAACTTGAACATCAAGGACGGCAGAATTTGGAGTTTCGGTGATTCCGTGCGTATTTTGGCTCTATGGTTTTGTACATTATGATCCATCTTGACCCGGCATGCCTCCAGTTCTTCCCTGGTGGCGTGCCCACCCAACATGCAGAGACGTTCGTCCATCCCCACGCAGACCACTGAGCCCAGCTCTCTTCAGTTCTTTCTTCCCACCGCACTCTGCTCCACTCACCCTCCGCCACACAGTCCCACATGGGTTGACACGACCATGCAAAGGTCAGAGAGGGTCTCGCAACACTCGAACATCTCACTCGTCCAACTGCGCCCAATGTCCCCTCTTTTGGCCCTTCCGGACAAGTCGACCTTGACATGGACCCAAGGAGGCCTCTCCTAGCCTTCCTTGCCTCTGCCCTCCCAGAGGATCACCCCGAACTTAGCTCTGTTCTCGACAACGCTGAGGAACATGCGAGCAAGATGGTCATGGCTTCAGAGACCCACCTGCTTGGCGACCATTCGACACTAGGAATGGGTTGAACAATGTCCCTGGTACTGTCAGCGAGGTGAAGGGGCGGAAGCTTATGCTCCAACCCCAAAGAAGCCTGGACCGCCCAAGTTCTCGAAAGCAACCTACGAGGTTTTCCCTTGGGGTGTGAACGACCCTGTGGAGGCCGCCCAGAGGAAGGCTGAGAGGCATGGTCAGACAGGTAGTACTTGGCTGTTTTCAGATCCGTTGTCGTTACTGAACCATCTTTTTTACTCACCCAAAAGCCGAGCTCCTCCTCTCGTACGGTTGTGAGACCGTCAAAGAGCTCGGTGACGCTCTTGCATTTCCCGCAGGCTGGCACGCGGTGCCGGTCTCTTCGGACCCGAGTGTCGAGGAGAGCGACAGGGCTGCCATGGGTGAGTGCGACCACGTCGAACCAAATAAAATGTTGACCATAATTCTCGACACATCAAGGCGATTCGTTCTGGCGTACAACCAACACGACATGGGGTAACAACGTTTTCGCACACGAGAACTGGGATGGGAGGAACGCATGGATGTACAACAGGCGTCCTGAAGGTTCAGTCGAAGGTATACATGATCATGCTCTGCGAGAAGACTTGGAATTCATTATGCTGCCTAGCCCCAACAGACATCACTTTCACCCCCTTGGTGAAATTCTCTTACCCCTACGCTCCTAACCCACCAGATACGGAAGAGGATTCGATGGCGGAGGCCCAGTCACACATCAATGCCATTGTCACACAGCTGTTCTATACCAGTAACATGGCTCACGATTTGTTCTAACGGTGAGCAATTCCGTGTGATGCTCTGGTATCCTTGCTAACGACGGACGGTATATATGGATTCACTGAAGCGGCCGGTAACTTCCAACAGTACAACTTTGGAAGGGGTGGTGCGGAAGGTGACGCTGTGATCGCAAATGCGCAGGACGGAAGGAGGTTTAACAACGCGAACTTCATGACGCCTCCCGACGGGCAGAATGGGTACGTTCATGCTGTCGGTTCTGATGTTTCGTACACGTCTTGATGGGTCACCCGTACAGTCGCTGCCGGATGTACCTTTGGAATACCGCATCTCCTTATCGTGACGGAGACATGGAGGCTGGCATCGTCATTCACGAGCTGGCCCATGGTCTTTCGACACATCTCACGGGAGGGCCCAAGAACTCTGGGTGTCTCGGTTGGGGTGAAAGCGGCGGTATGGGCGAAGGCTGGGGAGGTGCGTTGTCTTCCATTCACCTGTTTTCTTGTGAAAGCTCACCTATCACTCACGTTCAGACTTCATCGCCACCTCCGTCCGTTCCACCTCCACCTATTCCGACTACGCCATGGGCGCATGGGCCTCCAACTGCGAAGATGGTATCCGTAACTATGTCTACTCGCTCGACACCACCGTCAACCCCTCGACCTACAAGACCCTCGACAAGCCAGGCTATTGGGGTGTCCATGCCATCGGAGATGTCTGGGCCGAGATGCTTTGGGTCGTCCAACAGCGCTTGATTGGTACATACGGCGTCTCAGAGACTCTCCTTCCCCCGACCCCTAACGCCGACGGATCCCTCCCACCCAACGACTTC
>KN819350.1:84922-96631 GCA_000827475.1 Paxillus involutus ATCC 200175
AGATCTCCAAAGAGTTATCGACGGGCTTCTGCTCGGCACTGTTCGAGGTCGAACAGGAGCTACAAGGGGATGGACAACATATAGACTCAGATTGAATATTCAAACTTACAAAGTGGTTATGCTACACGGCGTCGAACCGCTTTCGCCTGCAGTGATATCAGCATACGAACTGCAAGTATAGTAGAAGTGGGACGTCGGACACAGCCCTAAAGCATGTCTCGGGCCTCCCTCCCGCCGCTACATCATGATCTGCGACCTCAGTCACTGCTTCCCGCTGTTGTGCAAGGATAATCGCTTCGTCGAGGCAATCGACCTTGCGCAACACACTGAATGATCGTGCCACCCTGCTAGTCCTTGATATACCCAGGCCATTCTGATTGATCCGGGGCGATGTCTTTTGAAACCTTTTGTTTCTCGGGCTTGAAGATTATGGCGAAAATGTTAGGATAGGTAGGAAAGTGCAGCACATTTAGGTGCGTCTTTCGTATATGGGCCTTGAGGTGGACCATTAAAATACCTCAGTAACTCTACAATGAGTGAGCATGTTGGGTATGTCTTGGGATCGCCGCACCCGGCCAGTCTACGCCAGCGACTCCACGGAGGCCGTGGCGAAGAAGAGATCGAAATGCCTCGAAATGGTAAGCCGGCGGCAACAAATTTATACTCCCGTCAATTAGCATGCAAAGGTCTGACTAAGGTCACTTTCGCCCTTCAAGTCCATCTTCCTCACTCGCTACACGCTTGTTTGGCTTAAAGGTCCCACTGCTGTCAGACAGTGATTATGTACGGTAAAGGTCTAGGAGGGATCTGTGAGGGGATTTTCGTCAAATGGAGTATGGGCGTAATGAATAACATAAAAAATAGCATTTCTTTTTGCATGGTCTACCTGTGCTATGCCGAGCCCTGGCCATTGCCTTTTACTAACATTTCCCGTGCCTTCAATCTAGATTGCACGGCACATGCCCTAAGCCAGCGGCATGGGTGACATCAAGACTGAGGTCCGTCTGAGGATAGGCAGGGTACAGCGATAACATAGGGAATGCGTAGCAGTATTGTTATGTAGGATGTCAGACACGGATGTAAAGAGATGAACCCAATCCCTCATTGTGCACACCAGCCATGCATCCCGAGTAACATTGGATCATCCCATATGGTATGAGTGGACGGCGATGACAGAGCGATCAGCTTGCAGGTGGGACTGCCCCTTCCGAGTCAATGTGCTGCCCAGAATACCAATCCACTCCGACGTCAGCCAAGCACGACTGCACGAGTTCAAAGCGTGATACCACTAAGCTCATGCATTCACAGGCTGGATGATAGATACAGTGTGCATGTAGACTGCGTATTAAGTTGTAACGACATGATGGGGAAGGGAATGTGACACACCGGGAATTCCAATGTTTTTGGGGGCTTAGAATACAATTCAAAATAGAATTCTAAAATATTATATTATATATAACCTTATGAGCAGGTGAGAAATATCATATTTAAGTGGTCAATAGAATAAGTAAGAAAATATCTTATTATGTGGAACATTCCGAGTGAGGTAAAAATATAATCTTTATGAGGTCATAGAATGTGATTGAGAATATTAAATTCCGAAATGTATTATGAAATGTATTATGAAGCCTTCAAAATATTGAAACACCGGCAGTAGCTCTGTTGCCGTGGTTCCTGCAGCACCAGGACTGTGAGCGCTAGATGCTACTTTGATCTCCTCCATTATGGTGTGGGGTACGACCGTTGGGATCCCCGTGTCTGTAGCCCGCTTGTGTGCGGCCAACAGCGTGGGCTAGTACCATTAGCATCCTCCAACTGCCGCAGATGGTTCACTCACCGCCACCTTCTTCCACTCATGGGCCCACGCAATCCGCACCTCCTCCCGAGCGTCACCGTCTCTGGATATCGCTACCGCGTGCACACTCGTCACGGCGGCCTTGAAGGCCTCGCGCGCAGCTGTCTTCTCGGCCTCAATGGGGTCAATGGGAGTAGCGGGTTTGAGGATGGATGAAAGCATTTGATGTGGGTTGGTTTGGATAGTGAGTTGGAGGAAGGAAGAAAGAGGGACGAAGCGCTTCTGAGCTGGAAGACCCCCAACGGACACGAGGTGGACACGCGGCTTCTATGCGCACGGTCATGTGCACGGTCACGTGACTGACTGAGGACAGTCAGCAGCTAAGTCCACCGCAGATGTAGGGAACTCACATCCCCTACGGCCGCAAACGTCCTTCACCCGCAGATCTGACGTCCTAACAACACCTCTCAAAGCTACCACCAGTCCCCTCGACCTTCCAGCCGCCATCCATACTGTCCAATGCATCATCCGTTGAACCCGCTCTCACCCGCGTCCTACTAGCAGCGGAACCCGTCCATCCATACACCATCCCTGCCCTACGACCATCCAGATCCGTCCTTGTCCATCCCAATACATTGGTAAGTCTTGGCTGCGAATCCCATTATCCGTGTATGTACTCTCTTCGTTCGCTATGGACCTTATACCGTTATCCGCCCCGTATGGGCAGTTACCCTTTATGTTTTGACTTTGTTTGACGCAGTCGCGGGTATGCCCGGACTATAAAAGTCTGTACTTAGTCTCCTGGAATCTTATCTTCTGTCACCACGCACTTAAGGTCCAAGCATAAGTAACAACGACGACGACGAATCCGCTACAATGCAATCCGCTTCCCCATCCACTACTCACTATCCGCTCGTTCACAACGGAACGGGTTCGGGTTCCAGCTATCTTCTAACCCGCCATCATTCAGACCAACGGACTCACCCTTCCAGGGTTCCGCTCCCCAGTGAATCCCTTTAGGGTCGAACTTATCGCACCCTTCTTTACTATTCTTTCCTCTGTCCTAACCACTTAACACCTGGGAAGGACTTAGTTTCTTTCACTGCCATATGAACATTGGAAGGTGAAGGAGAAAATGAAACTTCGCCTTTGTAAGTAGGATGGTGGGCGCACATTGCGCACTGATGCTGAGAAAGTCTTTGATAGTGCAGGATAGCTCAGCCTGTAACAGATGAGTTAGCACGGTAAGACGATGATGTATATTCATAAACTGCGCACCAGATAGGCCTCTGTATCTTCAATAGAGGTGTGCCAAAGGAGCACTACCAGTCTACCAATGATGGTCCACCCATCAAGAACAGTTCGCAGTATGAGGTCATAGATCAAATATGGCATGACTTGTGCAAGACTCTTGAAGTACTTGCCAATGAGGCCACCCTTGTACCGAACAATGTAGTTGGTGACCAACGATGGTGAATTTAATCCGTTTTTTTCGACAGATGCTAAGCGAGTCCGGAAGAGATTGAGAAGGTGCGCCTTGTCAAGAATATACACTGTTTGCCCCCAGTAGTACTTTACAATACCGAGGAGGATGGTGTGAAGGATCTCTATGGGGGTGTCTCTGTGAATGTCGAGACTTGGCACACCAAGGAGCGGATTGATGTGTTCGTCAATAGAGAGGCCGCCGAGAAGTGTTTTGAATTCGCGTTCCAGCTGCGCTCAGACTTCACTTTCAGGTATAGCTGTTTTCCCTGCTTTGCGTTTTCTTAGCTGTTTCCCAAGTTCCAGTATCCGGTTTACAACTGCTGTTGTGGCTGCATCATGCGTGCCGCTCTTGCTTATCGCGTTCTTTACTTTCTCTGTCCCGCCAGAGACCTTTGATAGCTCAATCTGCTCTTTGATCTCCGCCAATGTACCTCCAGGTGTATGTAGCTCTCCGCACTTACAAGAACAATTAGCCGTCTTTGGCCTGACATGTGAAGTCCAAACTCACCTTGAAGATATCTGCATAGCCTTCGTCAGTTTTCTTTTCAGCATTTGTGCCCCCGACTTTGCAGGTACGACAGAAGTAATTGCATTTGAGGCCACCATGGCTGCACTCCTCCGCTTGCATAGGATTGTCACCGGCCAGGAAGAGATAATAAGGCAAAAGTATAACCTCTTCTTGGTGTTTCACATCCCAAGCAATGACACCGTTTTCTGCGGCCTTCCTGTTGTTGAATATTCATGAATGAGATGAAGAGTGTATGGAAACAACGGAAACACCATACCAAATTGATTCTTTCGCCACTTGCATGAGTTCCAATGGGGCAGCATGCAGCGAAGACGACACAAAGCGGACGCAAAACTCGTTTTCCAGCATCTGACGTGGCATCAAAGCATTGGACATGTAGACGACATGATGCTTATTCCATTGCTTTGAGATATTTCCCGAGTCGTCCATGAAAATGATGAGGGGAACGGTGAGCACCATCTGCCCACCTGACTTTTCCCGCAGTGGATTTGGCATTAGCGTCGCGTGAACAGCAGATGACTCTTAAACATAGATATGAATTACAAATCTTGGTCGTAAATGATGGAACTATGTGACTGACCTGTAAACCCCCTCTGGAACTCAGTTGCATGCTGCCTGATGTCTTCAAATGTATGAGAAAAGGTTGACACAGAGATGATGACCATTTCCGGGTCAACCAAAAAGCCAACCTGTGTACAGAACCATGGAGATCTCACGAAACACTGAAAACAAGTAAGACTTACATCCGTTCGAGATACCTTGTGTCCTAATGCCAGGACCTGGGGTGCTGGTGCGCCTACTTTGGCCTGGAAGAACTTCTTGGGGATGAAGTACTCCTTCGAAACTTGTTGGAGCAGTTCCTCGACAAAGAAGATGTCTTGATTAACACGGACACATGGCGGCGCGAGGTTATCAGGCAACCCTTCAAGCATTTTGTTACCATGGTGAACTTGTGACATTCGGCCTTGGCCATCTTCAGGATAATCTTGCATCGTGAATCGGGTGAGGGGATTGGAAAAATCCTATTTGAAAGCATGTCAGAAGTGACTCCAAGCTCTGGATATTGCAAGCTTGCATTACACACCATGGCGATGGTGTTGCTGATAGCGTTGAGATAGAACGTGTTCCCGGCCGGGGTGCTGACCTTCTCTGTTGGGTTCCCAATGAGTTTTTTGATATGCTCCTCGGTTTTCTTCATCACATATAATGACGGTAGATCCGGGGCACCTAGCACTTTTGCCCATGTAAACATTGCCCGTTTCTGCCGCAATGAGAACCAGAGATGAGGGGAACTGAACAGGAGGTGAGTCGCAAATTCCTGTTTATGGATAGTCAAGAGTTGTAACTAAAGCGAGACAAATGATAGCACATACCGGCATTGATTGCCATGGGTAGAGTGGTGCGTCTGAAGGAACCTGGATATCCTTCATTGCAGTGTGAGACCTGTTGTTGGTCCCGAATGAAACTTCTGTGTAAGGCGGCATTAGTGATCAGTCACACTTAGTAGTAGTAGTAAATACACACCTTGTATATCAATTCCATGATCCTTCAACAGTGCTTGAAAGCTGTCCTCCTCCAAGTCCTCCTCTTCTTCATCGCCAAAATCGTCCGTTTCGATGGCAAGCTCTTCCTTGAGAGGTGGCAAGACACATGTGAAGAGCGACTCCCCCCGCTCAATCTTGCTTTGCATTTCATCGAAGTAGTCGGACATGACCACGGTTCGCTCAGCCAAGAACTCTTCCCATAGGTGGCTGAGAGGTACTTCGGTGTCATTGACAGCGGTCGTGGTGTCCATACCATCGACTCCCTTGCTGCACACTTCGGCATCAAAGACATGGGGATCAGACAAAGAGGCCCTCGGTCTCAGACAACGGTGACAAGTGATGAAGAATATTGTGCATATATCAATGGAGATCTTTGGGAGGAGGACTCAGACCCTTTGAAATTCTGGGAGGTAAATGCACTTGTTCACATTTAACATTGTGCCCGTGTATTTATGGGGATTCATAGAGCAAACGCAAAAGTTACCCAACAATCTTTGCCATTGCGCTGGACCACCTTCCCATTCAAGCTTCAGCTGTTCCCTGTGAACGGATTTTTTCTTCCAGTGCAGAGACTGACACCAAAAAGCACAATCGGATCAGCCCCACGCTCATGGAGGCGCTTCAAATGCTTAAGTATGACTTCAAGAAATGTCGACTCAACTTCACAGACAGAATGAAGCTTGACCAATGTGATCTACTAGAGGATGAGCCTGATGAGCCAGAGTTGTCCGCTGATGGAGCCCGGTTGGCTCAGGACGAGGTTGTAGATGCCATTATTGGGTGTGCGGGTCGTGAGGAGGGCGACCAAGTCGCTACTGACATTATCATAATTGGTTCTTGAATCTTGATTGTTAGCTATGTGAACTATGACATTTGCATACTATCGTCTACACAATAAACACTATTTCATTGGCACAACGGTACTCTTTCCTATGAGCGCCGTCAGTCGAAGTACTTGTTTGTACTTCTTTTAGTAATGGCTGCACTGTCACGGTGTGACTAACGCACATCACAAGTCATCACACTTGCTGCCCACCATCATCCATGGAGGTTAAACACGTTGATGGTAGATTCAGGCTCAAGGAAAACCTTGGGACCTGCACTAAATGTAAGTCAGAAAACAATACTCATGTGCTTGTGAGTTGACAAATGTTGCAGGTAGCATGTTTCGAGCTGCCAACCTTGTTGACATCGGTCACACCGTCCTCATAGAAATTGGTCAATCAAAGCATCGTGGTCTTTTGGAGCGTGAACAGGCTATCCTTGACCAGCTTCGTGGTCTCCCAGGGATTCCCGGTGTCATCTGGTCAGGGACAGAATTTGAACAGGATGTGATGATTTTTGAGGATCTGGGTCCAACTTTAGACGATGTTTTCAAATCAACAGGGTGAAGGCTGTCAATGAATACCATTGTCTTCCTGGCAGAGCATCTGGTGAGCAGGTTACTCACACAATTTGGTTACCATTGCCACAAGTTCTGAACAACTGTGCAGAAAAATTTCTTCAGCATATCCATTCTCGTAGCTACATCTACTCGAACATCAGGCCCCAGAATATCCTTGTCGGACCTGTTCTCCCTGGCCAACAAATTAACAAACTCTGTCTCTTTGACTTCAGTCTCACTCAGCTGTACAGAGACCCACGAACCTATTCCCATGTTCCGTTCCTCAGCGGCCGTCCCATCAGCACCATTCTTCCTTTTTTGCTCAATCATCACTCAGGCAATCAGCTCAGCCGTCGAGATGACTTGGAGTCGCTCGCATATCTCCTACTATATCTCGCACACGGTTTGCTCCTCTGGATTGACACCAACATTACATCAAACAGTGACATTTTGCAGAGCAAAGAAAGTATTTCAGTTGCTCAACTCTGTGATACTTTACCTTCACCATTCACCACTTTTCTCTCCTACACGTGCAACCTCTCATTTACGCCAAAGCCTGACTACAACTATGTCCTAAACCTCTTTCACGCCCTGCACGCTGACACCACTGCACCTCCACCCACGCTTTCCCCTGCCATTGAGATGTCTGAGCGGGCCTATTGGACGGAAGATGCGGTCTCTCTTCACCCAAAGTTAGCTGTTTCAGTGTACGAGACACCCCGGAAGCGACAGCGTGACACTACTGTCACTCCGCCAACTTCGGTCAAAAGGTGTGTTGCATCCCCCCGTTGAGACACTGAGACTAACATGACTTATAGTCGAAAACTTGCCAGATGTGGTGCCAGGGACTGCAGGCATTGAGCACATGATTCATAGCCACATTGCAATTTTCGTGTGACGCAGCGACAGCGAGCTGCACCAACTTTCAGCCGATGTCGTTTCATCCCTCGAGTTCTTGGTTTCCCCAGTTGTATGTGTAGGCATAGGGTACTACTGTACATATCTTTGTTGTATCATTTGCGGTGTGTATTGTCACAGATTAATGCCAGTCTGAGCTGGTTCGAGCTGGCTCGAGCTGTCAGGTAGCTCTGCTGTGATTTGAGTCGAAGTCAAGTTACATAAAGCTAAAGCTGTGGCTTTTAACCAGCTTGGCTTGTGTGTGTAAGCCAAATTGGGTATCAAGCTAACATAAGCTGAAGCTGGCTCTCAGCTAGCCAAGCTGAGGCAACACTAGGGCAGAGTGTTAGTAAGTAAGCTGCTCATTCTTGAACCGGTATTTAACTTCAGTTTACAGCACACTCCATTCACTGCAGTGTTCAATGCAAAAAAGAAATTCACGGACGACAAGTCTCAGATGCACGCTCGCCCTGCCAGTTCCTTGAAAACTGGAGATATTGTTCTTGTAGAAGCTTGGATTCACAGGTATCCTTCTGCAAAAGAAACCAGAGATCAGATGGATAAAGGATGGAAGACGTGGAAAGTTAAGCTTGAGTTAAAAGTGGTGTCCATTGTGCACGAAAAACTGCAGCTGACGGACTCAAACACCCGAGAGCATGAAACTATCAAAATCTGACTCTATGTCTGTGGTACTTGCATAAACAAAATTGCTGTTTTCTCACTTATTCTGACCTCTCAATGTAAACATTGTTGCTGACATAGGAACATCAATGGCTACACAACTGCAAGTGGATCAGATTGACAGGGACATTTGTCTATGTACGCCGGTGAGATTTCACCTTAACTGTATAACTCGCATTTACGACCTGCCTCAACAGTGCTATCCTAAAACTGTCCAAGGACTACTGTTCCCTCCCTCTTATCCAAAACCAATAGGGGTGAACATTCCAGTGTGCAGGACTTACTGTGATGTGGACAGTTATTCAATGTTAATGCCAGAACTATTTCTGGACCCAGAAGATTTACAAGTGGAAGATCCTGACTCAGACGACTCGTCGTTGGAATCTATGACTCCCAAACTCACTCAGAACGTCTCCCGCTCCCAAATCAAATTCTTGAAAGCTACTGTGTTATCAAAAGTGTGCATGCCACAAGATGTTCATATAGTGCTTCAAAACCCCCTTGTATTCTTTCATATCAACAATGATGCTGCTATGTGTTACCAGTTTCCTCCCAATGATCTTGTACACTCCCTCGAAGAGCAATTCTGTGGAGAATGTTCTCATCCACATGGATTGCAAGGCAGTGTGCTCGCTATCCAACTGTCACCAGTTCATGAGAACATGATTACACCCCTATCCATCGAGGACTTTTCTTGGTGTCATTGGTGATTTCCTTGTGAGTGACAAGTACCTGACATCTCATGAGGATCATGACCAATTTGCTATTTTGTCAGAGCCCAGCATCACATGAATTTTTTCGAAATTTAATTTGTTGCATTTGAGACCTAGGGATGTTCAGGTTCAGCAATAATAAGTGTTTCGAATGTACGGCAACAGAGCTACTGCTGGTGTTTCAATATTTTGAGGGCTTCATAATACATTTCATAATACATTTCGGAATTTAATATTCTCACACACATTCTATGACCTCATAAAGATGATATTTTTACCT
Source organism: Paxillus involutus ATCC 200175 (assembly GCA_000827475.1). Taxonomy (NCBI): domain Eukaryota; kingdom Fungi; phylum Basidiomycota; class Agaricomycetes; order Boletales; family Paxillaceae; genus Paxillus; species Paxillus involutus. The sequence continues at coordinate 94,231 of KN819350.1, forward strand.
CACTCAGAATGTTCCACAGAATAAGATATTTTCTTACTTATTCTATTGACCACTTAAATATGATATTTCTCACCTGCCCATAAGGTTATATATAGTATAATATTTTAGAATTCTATTTTGAATTGTATTCTAAGCCCCCAAAAACATTGGAATTCCCGGTGTGTAAGTCGAAATAAGCACAAATAAGACTTTTGTCAAATTACTGATGACTAGTCGCTATCATCCTGTTCATTTTCGCGCTCACGTCTGGATCAGCGGATGGTTGGGCCACCGCAGGTGTTTTAGTTCCATTGATCGTGTCGATCTTCATGATGGCTAGGTTTTTTTATTAGGAAACCGTGATTCCTGTCGATAAGGCCGCAATGTACGACGGTCGACCACTGCTAATGGCTGTAGGCTCATCGATTTTATGCCTAGACCTCCTCGCACGTGGTTTTACTACAACATCTCCGTCCTGTTTGGTCTGGCGTTATTACCGTTCTTCTGGTGGAACGTCGTCTTCAACAGTTTCACTAATTTGTGGCAAGATATCTTTCATTGGTGCGCCATCTCGACCGCCATCCACATGTAAGTGTCCCAAACTTGGAAAACGGTTTCCTCATACACCGTCAGGTTTCCCATCGGGGGACGGCCTTCGCAGCGAGCTTCACTGGATCTCTGTCGAGGGTGTTCAGTCCAAAGTGGCTCATCCTAACTGGCCTCTCGTTTCTCGTCGTCACCACCACACTGCTTGCCTTCCGTGGTGGGCGGCCCGACCAATACTGGCCGTTTGTATTCCCGGCGTTCGTGCTCGGGAGTACTGGTGCAATGTGCCCATGTCATTTGCGTGGGGCTGACGATTTCGGGATTGGCAGCATCGCTATTCTCCAAGTTGCTCCGGCCTCCATGGCCGGGACAGTTGGCGCAATTTTCAACGGGGCCTTGGAGTTTGGCTCTGCAGTCGGGTTTTCTGCAGTCGGCTCTATCGAAATCTCCGTGGAGGCTACTTACGGTGGTCCAGAAGAGTACCACGGACGCGCAGCGGCTGTCTTGTTTTTGCTGGGGATCGTATCGCTTGAAATTATCTCCGTCTCCTCCCTCTACCAAACGAAAACAGACCACCTCCCACAACCAAAATCTAACGACCCTGTCTATAACAACACCGCAGTGCAACAGTCGAAAGATAAAACTGACGAAATTAACGACGTCAATCATGGCGCGAAGACGAGCAACTCACCTGTGTGAAATGACGGTGATATTCTCCTGGTGTTTCACCGAGCGGGCCCTTGTGCCCCCCAGTGATCCCGCTGTTCATGCTCTCGTCTTGACCCGACATTCCTCTAGTTCTTCCCTGGCGGCGTGCCCACCCAACATACATAAGTGTTTGTCCATCCCCACGCGAACTACCGCGCCCACCGGCAGCTCTCCTCCCTCAGTTCCCACCGCACCCTCCTACACTCGTCCTCCTCCACACAGCCCCACCGTGACATCGCCTCAAATGACCATGCAAAAAGGGCAGAGAGGGTCTCACCGCCCTCGAACATCACCACTCTTCTAACTGTCCCCTCCGCGTTTGGCTCTTTCAGAAGCCGACCTTGACACGGGCCCAGGGAGGCCTCTCTTGGGCCTCCTTCCCTCTACCCTCCCTGGAAATACCCCGAGCTCAGCTCTGTCCTCGACAACGTGGAGAGAAAGATGATCATGACTCCAGATCAGACCCACCTCCTCAATGACCATTCGGTACTCGGAATGAGTTTGAACAATATTCCCGGGCTGTTAGCGAGGTGAAGGCGCGGCTTGTGAGGTGTTATCTCATACATTTCTCGGCCTTAGGTGCCCTTAGTGTCTACACAAATGTCATAGCACGTACCTGCTGAGAATATTGCGCTGGTTCGTGGCACTGTTTTCCCCGCTGTGTTACTGTAATTGTGGCAATATCAATCCCGTGTTGATCAATTGCGTGTTGACAACATTTTCTCTTTTGTAGATAAAGCTCCTATTGCAGATTATGTGTGACTTCGATAACTAACAACTCACCATAGCACGAAGTATGATGGACGCGAGCAACTTGAGCAACCTGAGCCTATTCGCTGTGAAGGAGGTTGGACGGCGTATCAATAATTCACTGGCTATACATTTACAAGGATACTGCCGGACATGTACAACACGAAAGATACATAAAACAAAACTAGTTACGAGTATTGGGGACAGGTAGTGCACCACGAAGACGTTTCGTCAGACCCTCTGGCGTCGGAGAGTTACTTCCCTCCCGCTTCAAGGACCCTGCACTCGCCATGTTTTTCGAATTCTCCCATTGCTCCTGGCTGCTAAGTAGCTGGTCATGCTTGCGTAATCTTTGTGCGTCCGTGTATAGTCCGCCGGTTTGGGTGTCGAGTCCCTTCTGAGCTTTGTCATCACCAGG
>KN819350.1:96694-139225 GCA_000827475.1 Paxillus involutus ATCC 200175
AGATAAAGCTCCTATTGCAGATTATGTGTGACTTCGATAACTAACAACTCACCATAGCACGAAGTATGATGGACGCGAGCAACTTGAGCAACCTGAGCCTATTCGCTGTGAAGGAGGTTGGACGGCGTATCAATAATTCACTGGCTATACATTTACAAGGATACTGCCGGACATGTACAACACGAAAGATACATAAAACAAAACTAGTTACGAGTATTGGGGACAGGTAGTGCACCACGAAGACGTTTCGTCAGACCCTCTGGCGTCGGAGAGTTACTTCCCTCCCGCTTCAAGGACCCTGCACTCGCCATGTTTTTCGAATTCTCCCATTGCTCCTGGCTGCTAAGTAGCTGGTCATGCTTGCGTAATCTTTGTGCGTCCGTGTATAGTCCGCCGGTTTGGGTGTCGAGTCCCTTCTGAGCTTTGTCATCACCAGGCCAGCCCTCGGACTGCAAAGCGTTCTCTAGGGTTTGGATGAACCATTCGGAAGTCGTCAGAAGTGCCATATCCTTATGGTACTTTTGGACAAACAGGCGCCTGATTTGGATTTCCACAGAGCCTCCCTGGAGATTCACCAGGGTCCTCTCTTCCTCCGTGGGTGGCTGCTCCATGTAACGTGACTTGAACGGCTCGGCGAAATCTCGCAACAGTTTGAAGAGAGGTGAGGGCTGTTTGGGCTTAAAGATGGTGGGAGGATATGTGCCTCTGCCGAGTGCATCTGCCTTAGCCTTTCCACCGATGGCAGCACCGTCCTCGACGTAACCTATGACATCAAAAAGCCGAAGCAAATCGTCGCCACGGTCCGCCGCCGAATAGGCATCAGTGGCGGGAACATATTTGATACTTGCCCACACAAGCACGTGCAGGAATGATTCGATGTCGTCCTGAAGCGTGTGCGTCATGCTAGGGTTCCGCAGCAGCACAGCGGACATAAACTGCCATGTGCCCTGCAAACGACTTGAATCATAGTACCGATGACTGAATTCCTTGAAATACTTACCGTGCGCTCACGTCGCCTGGCTACAGTCTCTTCGACGTTCTTAGCAAGCTCCCAGTCGATCAACAAGCCTTCGCCATCCTTGGTAAGAATGATGTTTCCAGGGCTGATATCGCGGTGCAGGACTTTCACGATATTGTATGCAAACCAGTGAGCTTGAGAAGGGTGTGTCAGCTGCGAGCGCATACACAGGTCCCGCCAGAGCCTACCTTTCATAGCACCAAGAATTCCTCTGACCAACTCTTTCGTGCACTTGAACAAAGTCAAAGGCCGTCCAACGACATCGAGAACGAGTCGGTAGTGGACGAAAGGTGTGATCTCCAACTTGACACACAACCACGGCGCGTCAGCCAGCTTGTGTATGTCGGTCTCAGAGCCGGGGCCTCCCACATCGCCCCCGCATACCAACTGTGGAATGTTAGGCGTATTTGCTCTGTGTAACATGGCATAAATCTCGTGCTCCGGCTGCACAGGGTGTGACAATGATATGAATCGCCAACAGTCTTTGAGATAGGCGGGGCGTTCAATGGCCCATTGAGGGTCACACGCCGGGGCTTCCTCTTGTTTGGGGGGCGTTTCTTGCTTGATGTGCTGCCGTTGAACAGCAGGCGGCGGGGGTATAAACCAAACAGGTAATGTGCGCGTCATCCGACCGATGATGGATCGAGGGGGATAGGGTGGTCGAGGGCCATAACAATAGCCATTCAGACCAGGCACTGTATAGCGGAACAGTGGCGTTTCGGACTTCACATTTAAACTCTTCCTGACGCGGTCCTCGACTTCCACCTCCGCTCGGACAACAGACGTATCATGTCCCCGCAGAGCTTGTGACAGGTGAGAGAATTGCCAGAAAAATTTGGCCATGATCTCCGGTTTTTCGTTATAGTCGAACTGCTCCGTGACAACAACCGCAGAGGCATCCCATCGTATGAAACGTGCCTGTGTGCCGAAGACAAAGACGGACAATGAAAAGTGGCGAAACTGGTGACCGTGGTGAGCGATTGCGTAGGAAGCCAGCTGGCCTCGAATCTCCTTTGCTTTAGCGCTCTGTGACTCAAAAGAACCGTTCTGGATCGCGGCCTGGCGCGCCGCCTCGTCGAGAGGGTCCGTGAAAGGTGCATCCTCACCACTTTTTTTGAACTCGATGAACATCTCCATGGCGGAGAAGTCCGTGCGATTTCTGATGGGCGCATAGTCCTTATCGAAGAGGGAGACGTCGGGTTTCAATGCAAAATCATCGGTGGAAACGGATGCACTGGTATTAACGGCCTTCAGCCCCACGATCCAAGGGGAGATGACTTGAATCTGAACACCGTTTGCATAAGCATGTGGAGTCACAACCGTGTGAGTACTTACGAATTGACCGTACATCTGCTTTTCATCCCCTACGGTAGCGACTTTGCTGAAAGCGTCGTGGGGAACCACAGGCTGGTCTTCTATCTTTATAGTCGATGTAAGGTATTTCTCCAAGAACACTTCGACGGGCATTGGCCCCACAAATCGACCGTCCATCTCCTCTGCGAGCTTCATATTAATTAGCATTTGATTAGGCGGAAGTTCACTGGAATACGGTCCAGCTTTCTTGACAATCGGAGTGGACTCAAGTTTTTCAGTGTACGTTTGGCTGCCTTGGGCAGGGACCTTTGCAGTGGAAGCTGTTTGATCCTGGGTGGTTGCGGACATGAAGTTTAAGAGCAGAGATACTAAGGGATAAAGATGACAGAGACTGACGAATGGATGCAAAGGTTACGCTGTGCGCGGTAGTATTTATATGCTACGAGTGTGGAGGGTAACTGCTGATCACTGTCAGTGGACCACGATATTGTCCTACAAGATTTTCTTGTTACCTTGTTTCTAAACAATTGCCTTGTTTCTGAACAAGGTCATTGGGGGGGCCTGTGTGTACCCATGCCTCCGTGGAAGATTACTTCCTTAACCGGGTGATTTCGGATCGATCTTACGGGTCAGTTCACTATTTGGTGGCATAATTGTGGCGGTAGTCGAACGACAAAGCTGTCACGCATCAAATGGTACTACGAACAAGTCATGCGGTGAAACAGACTAAGCAACGAGAAAATGGGGATACTACAGACAAGCAATCATGTGCGGGTCACTGTGGGAACAACTTGAACATGATGGGGGCGAGAGAACTTGAAACCAAGATGAATGAAACGATGCGATGGGGGAAGAGCCTGAGGCGTTGTTGGGGTGCAACCAGAACGAGACAATGCGATTGGTTGAGAGATGGTGTGCCGAGAATGATGAGAACAAGACCATGTGATGGGTTGAGAGATGGTGTGCCGAGAATGATGAGAACAAGACCATGCGACGGGAGAGGAAAAGCTGACATTCTGGGAGGAGAATGAGACAATGCGATAGGTGAAGAGAGCATGATGAGATGCTGTGCTGGACGGATGATGTAACGACACGGTGGTAAGAGAAAACGTCGAGATGCTGACAACTCAGCGAACTAGACTGCTGGACCTCCAGTCAGGAGAATTAAACACGTCGTGAGGTGGAGGGCATTGTTCCAGGTCGTGGAGATGTACTGTAACCACGATCCTGTTCCCTCAACATGGGTGTCTCTCGCCGACTTGTGATTGATGGAGGTGTTGTGGGGCTTCAACCACTCCTGTATCTGGTCGGCTGTGGTGTACAGTATCTCAGACAGTAGGCTTGGAGTGGGCGGTATCCGCACGTACAGGGCTTCTCAGAGTCCCTTCGCTTTGCATCTTCCTGCTTTTCCTTGATACCTTGCTGTATCTCCTTGACACGTTCGTCCATTTTCCCGACACGTTTGGCCGTATACGCCGTGGTGCTCGTCCTGGGCCTCTCATACTGATCCTTGAACGCTGCTTGGCACGCCGTGATCCGCGCCTTGACATCAGTGATCTGGGCCTTACCCGGCAGCACCAGCACTGGAATCGCCTATCAGCATACATCGCATTCGAATGGCAGTACCTACCCACGAAAGAGCTTTTGGTATAGAGGCTCATCGATCGATGAGGCAACTTCTAACGCGAGGCGCTCGATACTTTCAATGGGATCAGGGGTGCCCTTGATTTCTGCCACAGGACAGTCGCTGGAGACGCCAACCAGTTCTCGTAAAATTTCTCGCCGTTGTCCAGCTTCTGTTGTTGAATAGCCTGCCATGCACTTCACGTCAGTACTAGTCCTACATTCCAGAGTCTCGACGAGACTGACCGTATACACCGAGGACAGTAATGTCCACCCACTTCTGCGACGTTGTCAATCAACTTGATCATCAGCCGCAGGGCCTGCCCCAATGGTGCGATATATTGTCCGTGTGTTTCCACGGCATGGTTCACGCCCTGAAAGGCAGAAATCGCTGTGTCGAATTTTTCGAGTCCCTTCGCTAATACTTGGTTATTGTCCAACTGAGCAAGGCTGGCGTCAACCCCCTCATTCAGTGCCTACTGGTAATCGACCGCGGGATACAGTTGCATGGAGACAGTCGCGCAGGCGACATGTGAGCCGTCTTCCAGAATCAGGGGTGTTTCTCCTCGACAGTGAGATACGGAGTGCAAGATATTTCCCCCAAGCGGCAACATACCTTTGTCGCGGAGGAAGTCGATGACGCGACCCGAATAGCCTCCTAACGAGTGGCCACGAGTACGGTGTTTGCCCATGACTGAAATTTTGACAGTAGAAGAGAGAGGTATAATACTGCGACAGATGACGGTGAGCCCATTTATAAGGATCACAGCACGAGCGCCAAACGTACAGAACCTGGCCCAACGATGGTGCAAACATATCGGTCCATTTGTACGACCACTTCACATTGCCGTCGACCGAAATCTTGATTGTCTTTGTATTCTTCTGATAGAGTGCGTCGGGTAGATGTAGTTCAACGTTGAGACCTGGTGGTAGCAAGCCCCTGGCCCATGGGGAGTCGATGGAGGCCTTCTAATGAACGGGAAAGGGTACGCACTGTCTAGTTTAGTGCACGACATTGTTTTGGCAGGTGTGGCATCGGACATTGTTGTAGGGAGATCTTGCGACGAGAATTCGGTGGTTCAGTCCGCACAATTGTCGACACCTGGGGTAGTCAGCCCTTGATCAACGGACCAAGATTTGCCCCTTCCGGTTCAAGGGAAAGGTCACAAGGTCGTGACGCAGGAGAAACCCTTGGAGACAGTGGCACCTCTGTTCTGTGCGTAGTACATCTCTCATCGAGTTTTCAATCAGCAGGACGGCTGGCTATTGAACACCATCCTGACAAGAACCCTAATGATCCGCATTCTGAAGAAAATTTCAAGGAGATCACGATTGTTTACCAGACCCTATCTGATACTGAGCTTCGCAAGAAGAATAACGGGTTCGGGCCAAAGGAGAGTGCGCCTGGAGGAGGCTTTGTCGATCCCGAGGTTTTCAGGGGTGTAGTTAGTGGGGAACGTTTCCTGCCGATTATTGGTCACATTAGTTTGGCTAGTGATATCAAGACTGCGTTGCAAGAAGTTGAGGACGTGGGGGGGAGGGCAAAGAGATCATTTCCGAGGAAAGCGAGTGCAGGTACTGCGGGGTAGCTCTTACTTATTTGAACTCGTACAGCAACGTCCAATGACTTTGCTAGCAAGCTGCAGCTCGTGCTGAGCAGGTACAGAAACTGTAAGTGCTTCTCCATGCCAGGGGTATATACCGTGAATGTAGTGAAGATTTGGACTGCAAGCTTAGCATCTTCGTGCAGTCGTCGAGTCGAAGCGGGAATTTTGTCAAAACCCCTTCCTTGATATGGGTGATGCGCAGGCTCCAACATGCCGTCACTGTTCATGTGAGGGGCGACTTAAAGAAATCTGAGTGGTAGTGTTAATTTTAGAATACACGTGATCTACTTCCTAATTAGACAGAACTTCAAACCCAGCACAACCTTATTCCCCCTCACATTCACAGCAACGGCTGCAAGAAAACATTTGTAAACAACGTCAGCCACAGTGGCTGAAGCAGCGGACTGCCAAAAAACTACATGTAGACCGAAATTAGGGTTATATTTTCAATAAGTATTAAGTAGTAATAGCAAAGCCCTCCGGGCACCTCCTGGCCCCCTGCCAGCCAATTTACTTCCTTTCCTGTCCGGTTTGCATTGTCCTCTTTCTTACACATATTAACTTCCAGGAATCTTTCAAGTTCATATATAAAATGTTAATGTCTTACGGTAATCAGCTTGAACTGGCAATTATTTGTTTAAGAATCTCATTCACTGTTCATTCTTTCGATCACAGTAAATTTTGTCATCCTAAAGACCCTCCATTAGCATCAGCCTTTGATTGATTGTTCAGGCCAACAAGATGTACTGTATGTCTGATATTCGTAGGTGAGTAGGTGAGTAAATATCAATGTTTCAAAGTCAGAATTTACTTTGCAAATCGACCTCATCATGTGTGATAGTAAACTGTGGCTGATCCCAGGCACATAGATGTAAGTGGTTCCTCCCCCACCCTTGTCGTTCGACTAGAGGTGACACATTTTAGCACAACGTTCAATGATTCCACAACTTTTCTTCTTACCCAACATGACAGTTGCAGGCAAGTTTGATTCCACGAGACGTTATGATACAGTACACTCTAATTACTGCAGATCTGAGACAAATTACATTTCAAAGAGATTCAGGTGATGCTGGGCCCTGATGTAATAGGAAATCGGCAACGGCTCTCACGATGTTTAAGGGTGAGACTTACAAGGACATTACCAACGAGACCAAAGAAAAGTCTTCAACAGATAGGGGAGTGATGATGTTCTCATGCACCAATGAGAGTTGGACTGCGAGCACACCACCTCACATGCCAAGTGAACTCCCACAGAATTGGATTTCCAGAGAACACGCTAGTTCATTTAGAGGAAACTGGTAACGTAGAGCAGAGTCCAGGTCGATGTAGAAGAATACAAGGGGGTTCTTGAGATGGATTTCTACTTCAGGTGTCATGGCCAGTTTCGAGATAACTGTTGCTTTTAAAAATTCTGGACAAGACCAAGTGACGTTCTGAGTCAGTGCATGTTGGATAGATTCCGAGGTTGAGTTGTCCGAGTCAGGATCTTCAAGTCGCAAATCCTCTGGGTCCAGATAGATCTCCGGCATCAAGGTTGAATATCCATCTGCATCACAGTAGGCCTTGCATATGGGAACATTGACACCGACGGGTGTCACGCAAGACGGCGGAAACAGCAGCCCTTGAACAATTTTGGGATACCACTGTCAACGGTGTCAGGAATTGCCACAGGGTGATAAACTGTTCAACTCACTGGTGTACACTGACGGACGTTCCTGTCAATCTGGTCAACTTAAAGTTGTGTGGCCATCCAAGTTGTTATATGGGTTGCATCCTCATCGATTCTGAGAGTGCTTTTAAGTTAGGAGAGGGACATGAATGATTTGAAAATGAGATATATTACACTTCGCCAAAAAGAGGGTCAGATCTCGATGGTTTCTTGTTCCGTTACAGATGCCTGCTTAACCTGTGGTTTATCATGTATGATGGACACTGCTTTCGACTCCAGCTTGACCTTTCACGTCGTCCAGCCCTTATCCTTCTGTTCTCTTCCCTGATTTCCTGTTGGATACCTGCGAATCCACACTTCCAGTAGTACAATGTCTCCCATTTGTAGTGAACTGGCAGAGGAAGCAAGCATTTGAGTTTTGTCATCTGTAAATTTTTCTTTCACATCAAATACTGCAGTAAATGGTGCGTACTGTATACAACGATCAGCTTTCTGCGGTTTTTTACATTGATAACTTACGAGCACTTTTCCTTGGTTCTTGTAGGAGTTCTGGAAGCACATTGCTTTAATATCATCCCAATCTCCATGAAAAGCTGTGCTAAGGTTGTCAGTGAATGAATGAACATCCCATTTTTTACTTACACATCGGCAGACCCTGCAATTTCCTGAGCCGGTTTTTCAATTCATTAGCTGTTCCTTGTGTCAATGGTTCAATGGCCACTCCCACAGAAGCCAATGGACTGTTTTGATTCTCGAATGCGCATTCGGCAATGCTGCCCAATACCCAAATGGTGACCGGAGTGTTTGTGCCTGGAGTCCAAAGGTACGCTGTTTGGGATGAAAGAGCCTTGCGCGTTCCCCAGCTACAGTCGAGAGGTATGTTTTTAATAGCAAATGTGTTGTTGGTTACAGAGCAGTGGCTCATGAATGTAAGAAACTGGCTGTACACCGTCAGAATGAATATGTAGTTGATGAAGGGACCCAATCACTGAACTATGTCAGGAGCGTAATTCTCAAGGACATCCGGGTACACAGGTATCATGAACATGTCATCTTCATAGCCCGTCGCCGAAATTTGTCTCACGGTGACTCCTTTTCCCTTTTCTGATGCAGGAATGTGAGACAAACTTCCTTCTCTGTCGCTGTTAGAAGCCTCCGCGTTTACTTCTTCTTCAACATCGTTCTCCGAGAGGGTACTTCCACTATGGTCCGACAACCTACTCCTTTGTTAGCTATAAAATCATTGTGATTCGGACATGGAAACAAATACCTCGTCTTCTTATGTTTGGGTACAGGATCTGCTGCTGACGCAGTTATTTCTTCTGCTTTATGTTTCAAAGATTTCACAGGCACGGAAGTAGTTGGATGCGAACATGACTGCTGATGTCTGAGATATACATTTGCGATGTCTGTGAAACCACAATGCAATTTCCAAAATACTTCTGAGTTGTACAGATCTGGAGACAGACCAAATGAAGGAGTCGGAATCGGGGAGGTGCTTAGTCATATTTGCATAGGGCAAACAATCCATTCTTAAATTTGCGCCATGTCTTGGAACATCATGGCAGCACGTCCGACAGACAGGGGGGCCTCTTGGGAATTCGGAGAGCTAGCCATAAACTGTGAAATAAATCAGCAACTGATCTAGATGATCCCAAATCACTTACCATTTCAGTGTGTCTCGCTGGCGTCAACTGTAAGACATGCTCTAAATTCAGATGCGCTCTCACTACCCGCCTATTATGCCAAGTGCGCATAATAAAGATGTCAAACGTGAAAGCTATGTCCACAACATCCCCAGCAGAGAATGCAGTAGATGAGCATGACATTGGTGTTTCATTGTCACCAAAACGGCCAACCTGTAACTTTTCGGTAATACACCATGTTGGTTCACAGAGGTTGGCAATCTTCGCAGGATCATCACAGGGCAGAAGGGCACTAGCTTGATTAGCGATAGAGAGTGTCACCTAGAGCGATTCTATTTGTTTACAATTACTAGAAGATAGACAAGAACGCTTACTTTGGAAAATACTCGGTTCTGCATGTAAATGGGTTGATCGACATTCATCAGACCATCTTGCTCCTCACCTCCAACGGATGTGTGGATAAGCTTGTGAATGTTTTGAACGGCGAGTAGGCAAGCTTCCAAAATGCCTCGGTGACCGCTGTAGGGAACTCACATCTCCTACGGCTGCAAGTGTCCTTCACCCGCAGATCTGACATCCTAACAATGCCTCTCAAAGTCACCGCCAGTCCCCTCAACTTTCCAGCCGCCATCCTTACTGTCCAATGCATCATCTGTCGAACTTGCTCTCACCCGCGTCCCACTAGCAGCGGAACCCGCCCATTGATATATGATCCCTGCCCTACGACCATCCAGATCCGTCCCTGTCTGTCCCAATATGTTGGTAAGTCTTGGCTGCGAGCCCCTTTATCCATGTATGTACTTTCTTTGTCCACTATGGACCTTATACTGTTATCCACCCCATATGGGCAGTTACCCTTTATGTTTTGACTTTGTTTGATGTAGTCGCGGGTATGCCCGGACTATAAAAGTCTGTACTTAGTCTCCTTGAATCTCATCTTCTGTCACCACGCACTTAAGGTCCAAGTATAAGTAACAACAACAACAACGAACCTGCTACAATGCAATCCGCCTCCCCATTCACCACTTGCTATCCGCTCATTCACCACGGAACAGGTTCAGTGTAGTCAACTAAGCTAGTCTAAGGAGAAAGACTAGGCCAGAGAATGAGGGGGTAGGGCGAATGGTTTGACCCTTGAGGGAAGCAGTGAGCATGAAGGCCGGAGGATATGTCTCCTCTTCCTCTCGAGTGAACAATAAGGGTGCTTGATGGTTAATCGGGCGAAAGTGAAGAACAACGGGAGGAAATTAGGACTAAGGGAGGGGGAAGGCAGAATGGGAGATCCTGAGGCTGTGAGATGCGTGCGGGTAGAATCCAGGCGGTGAAGTGCTGAACCTGGAGATGGGAGGGTCTGACCTTAGCTGGGCGGTGTCTGGGCGAGTGTGGGTAGACCAGGTGTACTCAGAAGCGGACCTCTGAGGGGAAGCCTCACGCGATAGGATTCGGGGGATCATTGATAACAATAAATTGGGAGTCTGAGATGCAAGATAATGCACCGTGGTGCCTACATACAGGACTTTATAGTCTGGGTATGCCTGAGACTGTCTGACAGGCGGGCGGCTTAGGTAATCATAACTACGCCCGTTGAGGGGCACGTGATCTGATATATATGGGTGATATTGGGCAAAACACTAAGTACGAAGGGAGGAAATAGAGCGCGAGAGAGAGAGGGAGAGAGGGAGAGAGAGGGTATACTACTTACCGGCCGGACGAGGGCATGGGCAGAGCGGGCGGTACGAGGACGGACGCGAGGATCTGTAAATGAAAGGGAGAGCTCCGGGCGAATGGGGATATGTGCGTGGGCGAATGGAACCCTCATGGGCAGGTCGCTGGGTACATGCGGGCATGATAGGATGGGTTGTCGCGTGGTGCTGCACGCGTAGGGAACTCTGGTTCCCTACATTGGGTTCCTTCTATCTCTTAACCCACCATCATTCAGACCAACGGACTCACCCTTCCAGGGTTCCGCTCCCCAGTGAATCCCTTTAGGGTCAAACTTATTGCACCCTTCTTTACTATTCTTTCCTCTGTCCTAACCACCTAACACCTGGGAAGGACTTTGTTTCTTTCACCGCGAGGAAGGAGGGTGAGATGCTGAATTGCGCTCACAGCTCCATTCATTGTTCTAAAACTCGTCAGTCCAAGTCTTATTGACTGAAAGATACATACTGATCCCATGTTCCAAAGACAGAAAGTTCGCTCCTTCCTAAAAAACCCTGGAGTCTGACTGTGACCGGCAACAGAGTGTTCGGCAACAGACTCAAAGGCTCTTTGTATATCAGTAGGTGTGCACATGTGCAGTCAGCAAAGATTGGCTTTGGTACTATGACAGCCCAGTCGCAGATGTCTTCATATGTGTCAGGTACGAATTGCCAACTCTCCATTTCTTCATCCATAATATAGTCAAGGTTAGCAATCAGTTGAGCTGGCCAGTTGTCTTTGACGAGCAGACCTGCAGAATCTATGAACATCGTCTCAGATGAGATACTTATTTGAGAGCTGTTTCGCATGCTTACCTGTGACGAAAGACATGAGGGGCGTGAAGCACAAGCAATATGCGAACCATGCTTTCATATCCAACAGGCCACCTCAGTCACTTGGTCCAGACATGATCAGAGGGGGTTGAGTGTGTCTTGTGATGGTGGACCATTTTGCAAATCTGAATACTTGGTGCAGCTGGTTTCAAAGATCCGTCATAGGACCGTACCACAACAGGAACCCGGTGATGTACTGTGAAACCCATTTTAAAAAGACATGTTAACTTCGAGTCTAGCATTTGTCGATGATAGTTATGCCTTCACGACCAGTTTCTAGTCTCCTGGTCGAAATGCAGTGGGAGGTAGGGATCATGTTGCTTCATCAAAAGTCACTGGTTGAGTTGTTTATATGCACAGTTTGATTTCACATTTCATCTGAATGGACACCTTGTCCATCAATTGCTAGTCGAGCTGGTAAATCAGGTCATCAGCAAAATGTCTATCACAGACATGGTCTCTTACACCGATACTTCTTGTGCAAACTACATCATAATGCATGAAGCAATTTGGGCTCGTTCCCGTCATGTCATTGCCATGTTTACCCTCAACATCAGTTCATTTCTGGTCTTCGTCCATCGCACAGTTATTTCGGGATCGTTAGTGCTCTACCTCTTTGATCCTTCGCAGGGATGGCTTCCCAATGACATGGACCTCTACATGCCACGAAGTCAAGTCAATCGTATCATGAAAAGGCTTCATGGGCTGGGTTACATTCCCATAATCCCGTAAAGGATGTCACAGAGAGGCATTGTCACTACCATGCGTGCAACGACATCGTGAGCATGGTCATGCTTACCAACGGAGATCACACCATCGACATTGTGGAATTGACTACCATATCAGCACTGTCACCCATATTCAAGTTTCATCTAACAGCAGTGATGAATTACGTCACCGCAGAAGGGTTTTTCAGCGCTTACCCTGTGTTAACAACCCATGGACGTAGTCTCATTAATCCCATGCAATTTATTTCAAACCTGCCTACATCTTCTATGGCAGCATGCTTTGACAAATACCTCCTTCAAGGGTATGATCTGCGGTACTCGCCACAACAGTGGGCGGAGGAGGAAGGAAAGGATGTTGACCACGTGTGCCGACGGACATTTGAATGTCCTCATGCACTATGTTCGACACTCGACAGCGGGTGTCTCTTTATTAGAATGCGTGTCAATGTTCGAAGAGTGCTGTTGTCTTCGGACATTCCTGTTCAGCGATGTTTTGAGGATAGGAGGGCAGTGGTGTGGTGTCTAGGAGGAAATTCATGTGACGGTTCATTCGAACCTTTATGTCTGTTTAGCACTCTGAAGGGCGCCCATTCATATCACCTGAGTAATGAGAAGCTGGAATCAGAGTTACAGCATGATAAGCATTGGCAGTCGGACGGACAAACTCACATTGACGTAGACAAAAAGTCACTTGACCTCCAAATTGCAACTGTCTTCGTATTCCGGTTGAACTGGTTGGCCACAGGTAATCCACACTTGTGTCCGAGTCAGCATACAATGGCGACATATGAACTCATACTGACACACGCGCATATTCATAGTTCGCCAGTGCAATATCTCGCTTACGTCCTGCGTCAGAGTCAGAGCACGAAAAACAATTGCGGTTATACAAGCAACCTTACCTCAACCAATACATAAAGTCAATATGGCGTGCGCTCTGCTTGTAAGCTGCAAGCAGTTTCCTAGTGGCATCAAACACTAATCTCAGACTTAGAACATGAATACTAATGACTGTCAGACAGATAAAGTCACTTTGACCGAGAGGATAACCAAACGACCGCAGATGCCCCCTCCCACCTGTGCGACTGCAGTCAGATTTCCATCACTCTACAACTGATCCTGCAACAACATCAGGAAATGTACAAAAAGTCTGAATTTACTGGTGGCTACTAGCTGACTGGCAGGGACTTTTTTGGGCTAGCTGACTGCTGGATGCTGGTAGCAGTCACCCAGAAAGTCAGTCAGCCAGTTAACCAGTGGTCTCAGAACTTCCAGAAGATTCAGATGGTAAGTCTGCCAGAACATTAGTATACAAGTCTAGTCAGACCATACCAGATCATGTCAGATATTTAGATTGCCAGTATGTTAGAAATATAGTAGAGTAAGATGGTAAGTCTATCAGAACATAAGTACATAAGTCCAGCCAGACTATATTAGACTTTCAGATTGCTAGTATTCCAGAGATATAGAGAGTAGGATGATAAGTCAATTAGAATATCAGTACATAATTTCATCCAGATCATATTAGGCTTCTAGATTACTAGTATACTAGAAATATACTGGAGTAAGCCTAGTCAGTTTTCTAGATAGCAAGAACATCAGCTATTTAGTACTGCTAGCTGTTCAACATCACTGAAACGGGAAACGGGAAGAAAGAAAATGTCTAAGTACAAATTGGACTGTGTTGGGATCCATCAGAATTCATCAGGATGGATCAGGAATTGGTCAAATAGAGATGGAGAATCACAGGACATGACACCAGGGAAGCTCAGAGTTGTCATTTTTTTGCTGTTGCTGTTGCTTTCACTCTCACTTTTAGTCATGTGCATGCTGTGTGAAGTAATTCCCAATGGTGCACTGCACTGAATGCTTCCCCAATAGCCCTAACCCTAATCCTAGCATTCCTAACCCTATCCATGTATTTGTCATGACCTGTGACATCTCCATCCCATTCAACCCAATTCTGACACATTCTGACGTATCCTGACATATCCCAACATTTCTGATTGTACTTAGACTTTTCTTTCATCTGTTTCCTGTTTCCCGTCCCCACTCCGTTCCCGAGTCTTCAGACTTGTATTAGTAATTATATCTGTCCTATGTCCATCTTCATTACTGTTCCTCTTGTTTGTCATATCCTTACTAACTCCACATTCCATTCGACATCTGCACGCCATTACTTTGTCATTCCAATCATAGCCTTTGTTACTGTGCGTCAGGATTCCCTAACCACCGACACTATTCTGTTTATATCATATCAGACTCCTAGTATATAAACCCTTTGTAATTCCCTACTTCCTCAGTTCGAATATCAACTAGATATCAATCCCAAAATCTGTTGTCCATCTGAATCCTCCTTCTCCTAAGTCTGAGTTGACCTCAGGACTTATAATCTGACCCTGCTTGAAATCAAGGGACAGGACTCATACAGGGGCGCAACACATATGTTGAAGCCACAGTTCCTTACAACTCCGACGCTCTCCAGACTTCCGTTCCCATCACTCCGATAACCTGAACCATCGGGTTTGCTCCGGAACCCCGGGATTGACCTGGACTCTAACAATATTACTCAATATTTTCTAACCCTTGTTCTAACTTTGAGTGGCATTGGAGTTTGATATTTGTACCCAATCAAACTCCAATGTGCTACAATGCACTAAAACTGGACTCGTGTGTTTTGAGCTCCGAGAGGCAGTTGCATTATTCAAGAATAAATATTATGTCTAATATTTAATCATCAGATTTTTGCAGGGTTCAAGTCTGATCAATAATGAGTGCACAATTATAAGCCCATACTGTAGAGATACAACCTTAGGTTTGTCACGCATCACAAGTGAGGAAAAAACTCCTCGCCGATGTGCTCCGATAAGAAATCGGGCAAAGATCAGTCCAGTTTTTCAAAAAATCAATGAACCTAAGGTTGTATCTCTACAGTAGTATCTCAAAGGTCAGGATGAGGGTTAGGAAACATTGAGGAAACATTGATTGATACAGGATTAGGGTTAGGAATACTAGGATTAGGGTTAGGGCTATTGGAGAAGCATTCAGCACTGTGTGCACAGTGTGACTAAAAGCAAAAGCAAAAGCAACAGCAACAGTGAAAAAGCAACAACTCTGAACTCCCCTACTGATTGAAATTGTACAGTACATCTTGTGCCCTGGCTAGGTTTGGGGTCCTTGTTCAAAATTTCTTAACTATCATTTTGTGTTTTGGTGTTTTCCACATACTGTAGAGATACGACCTTAGGTTTGTCACATGTCAAAAATGGGGAAAAAACTACTCGCCAATTTGCTCTGATAAGAAATTGGGTGAAGATCAGTCTGGTTTTTCAAAAAATCAACAAACCTAAGGTTGTATCTCTACAGTACTCATGAAACCTACTATAAAAGTGTATAGTAAAAGTGTTCAAAAAGTGTAGTGAAGATGTTCAAAAAAGTGTAGTAAAAGTGTAATAGGGACATATTAAAAAGTGTAGTAAATTGTACCAAAAAGTGTAGTAAGAGTGTACCTAAAAGTGTAGAAATAGTGTAGTAAGAATGTATTAAAAGAGTGTAGTAACGGTGTCCAAAAAGTGTAGTAAAAGTGTACCTAAAAGTGTAGTAATAGTGTAGTAGCATCTGTCTAATCGGCAAGACTTGATGATTTGTGTTCGAATGTGTCACGTGATCACACAAACCGCCACATTTTCACTCAATGAGTCTACCACACCGCACCGTGGCCACCCGTTGTGTAGATGAACACCAGGTAAGATCCAGCAGCCACACCGAGCAACCAGGACGACGACGGTGATGACGTACACGTCCACCACACCCATGTCAAGCCCATCCACCCAACTCGACACATCAGATGGCCGTCAAAGAGGCTGCTGACACGTCGAACCCAAACACAACAAGTGCAGGGCCGACAGAGCCAGTGGGCAATCACACGGGCCGTCGAACGGAATCGATGATGGAGTCAAGGGGGGAAATGGTAGAGATGTCAACGAGGACGTCAAAGTAGAAGACGAGCAGGGTGAGTGGGCGAGTGGGATCGAGGATCCCAGCTCGAACGACGACGGTGGGGACGAGGACGTCCGCCACACGTACATTGTACCCAACACCCAACTGGTCCCCTACCACGCCCTACCAACCCCAAACGAACGATGACCACCCCCGAGCATGCTGCTCGAGGGGGAGAAGACTGGTCAGCAGTCGAGCGGGCATGCTGACGAAGCAGCCACGCACCTGGAAGTCCCAACAGACGAGTCGACCACCATGCCGCCAGATGAGAAGTCGAGTGGAGAGGGCCGAGGAACGGCCATGAGCCACAGGGAGGTGGCGGGTGCCAGAGATGGCGTCGAGGGGAGCAACAACAAATGGTACACACCGTATTGAGTCGATGACGAACGAAGTCGAAAGGGGGTGGTAGGTGGTGATGACGAGGCCGAGGGACGTCGACAGATCGACAGGGACGACGAGGAAGGTCAGGAGAACAGGGAGGAGGATGAACACGACTCACCAGCACCAGCACCTCCACCAAGTCCACCACCGCTTTCCAACCACACAGCACCTCCAGCACCATCACCCAACCATCCCGAACAACAAGACAACAACTCACCAACGGAGTCGAGCAAAACGGCCACACAAAGATGTGCAGACGCTGTGCATGACCCAGGCGGCGAAACGGACTCACCAGACAGCAAACCCCCGAGCGTAGGGCTCGAGGGGAGAGATATAGACGGATGAGCTGGCACGTCAAGACGGACAACCACGATGACCAGCCAACTCCCAGAGGCCCTGTGGGCATGCCAGACAGCGACTCGCGCTGTCCCAACGGACCCACAGAACCCCCTAACAAAGAGAAGATGGCCGAACGAACGGCACAGGCGATGCAACGAACAGCATCAAGGCCAGCAGTGGAATGGTTGGCCAAACATGACAATGGACTCACCTGGGTCACCCACGCCATCCATGAAACACCCCAACTGACCTACTCACCTCATGAACCCGCCATGTCAAGTTAGTAGTTATTATCTTTTGTGTTCTAGTAGAAATTGAATGGAATGGATTTTTTCCTCATTGACAAACTGAAACCTGAGTAACTGTAGCATGTGCTTACTACGGGACTACAACCTGGGCTTACTAGGGAACTGCATAGTTACTGTGTTACAAAGCTGGCAAGATAGGTCTCTGCACTTCTGGTGGAGCTTGGACTGCTGAAATCCTATTGGCCTAATGAGCTGGTTGGATTATCTGACTTCCTTGTTGAGTGAATGATAAGCTGTGAATATGGAGTGGTCTGCTGGTCTGAAAGTGTATTCAGCTACTTAACTGACATGATCTGAGGTATTGAGTCACTGAGCTGTTGACATGCTGGAAGACTGAAAATTCTGGAGTTCTGGCTGACTGCTACCAGAACCCTTTGGGCTGGGTGTCTGGCATGGACTGGGCTACTGCAACAACTTATCTGACTTGTATGGACTTATCTTACTGCTGCCAGTGGCAGCCAGTCAGGCCAGTACTCCAGATTTTTTGTAGGTTTCCTGATGATCTTCCGAGGCAACTTTTCACTTCGTTAGCAGTCCCTTGCGTCAACGGTTGAATGGCAACTCCCACACTTCCGAGTGGTCTGTCCTGATTGTCGAAAGCACTTTCTACTAAACTGCCCAACACCCACACTGTGACTGGAGTATTTGGGTCAGGCACACAAAGGTAAGCTGTTAGGGATGAAAGTGCTCTTCAGGTTCCCCATGTACAATCTAGAGGAACATTTTTGATGGTGAAAGTGTTATTGACGACAGAGCAGTGGTTCGCGAATGTCAGAAAATGCCTATACATTGTCAGAAAGCAATTGTGGCTTGTGAGGGGACTCAATTACCATACTATGTCAGGAGTGTAAACCTTGAGAACATCTGCATAAACAGGTACCATGAAGGTGTCCTTTTCATAACTGGTGGCAGAAATATGTCTGTGTGCCACCACCTTTCCCTTTTCTGAAGCGAGAATACGAGCTGGGCTTTCTTCTCTGTCACTGTGTGAAGGCTGTCCCGTTGGTTTGGCATCTACATCGTCGTCATTGTTCTCCACCTCTGACAGAGTGCTTCCACTATCTTCTGATAACCTGTACTTATCATAAGCAAGTCTGTGATCACTCACTGGTGCGCAATCAAATACCTCTTTTTCTTTCGTTCTGGCGGTGATTCTGCAGCTGTTATCGGCATCTCTTCAGCTTTACATTTTGAGGTTTTCTGAGGCATTGGAATGCTAGCTCAATGTATGTTGGTCAATGAGTTTAAGATATACACTTGCTAGCTGTTCCGAGGGGGAAAGGAATTTGCAAACCAAAAACCAAAATCATTTTTGTAAGACACTTGAAATAAGAAAGTTGAAATTGGGGCAGGCAATCAGTCAAGTCAGCTTAGGGAAAAGAATCTGTCCTCAAATCTCTGCCGTGTCTTGGAACATCATAGCCGCACGTCCTAGAGATAGGAGGGTCTGTTGGGGAGTCACGGAGGGAGCAACAAACTGTGAATCATTTCAGTGGCAGAATGTGATGTGCACAGACCACTTACTGCATCAGCATGCCTTGAAGGCATTAGCTGTAAAACATGTTCTAAGTTCAGATGCGCCCTCACTACTTGTCTGCCGCGCCACGTCTTCATAATAAAAATATCGAATGTGAACGCAATGTCCACAAAGTCGCCGGCAGTTAACACAGTGGGCGAGCAGGCGGTCGGCATTTCGCCTCCACCGAATTGGCCAACCTGAAGTTTTTTGGTGATATGCCACATTGGTTCACAGATGTTTGCAAGTTTAGAAGGGTCGTTGCAGGGTAAAAGAGCACTAGGATGACTGTTACTGGACAGAGTCATCTGGACAGACACTGTTTGGCATGGACTAAACATAGAGACCTGAATACACCTACTTTTGAAAATACACACCATTGCATGTATATCGGTTGATCCGCATTCAAGAGACCATCTTGTTCTACACCACCTACAGATGCATGAACGAGTTTTCATATATTTCGGATGACTAGCAAGGAGGCCTCCCAAATGGCTCTGTGCCCATGAGGCCAGAGTGTGAGATGCTGTATGGTGCTTACTGCACCGTTCGGTGTCCTACATCAAATTAGCCAAAGTTCTGCTCAAATCTATAATGCATACCGGTCCCATGTGCCAAATACGGTAAGATTGTTCTTTCCCAAGAAACCCTGTAGTCTGACTGTGAATGGCAACAAGGTGTCTGACAAGTGATCTAGAGGCTGTTTATATATCAACAGGTGTGCTTGAGTGCGGTCTGCAAAGGCTGGTTTTGGTATGACTACTGCCCAGTCGCAGACGTCTTCGTATTCGTTCAGCACAATTTGCCAACTCTCCAAATCCTCGTCCACAATATAGTCTAAGTTAGCGATCAGCTCAGCAGGCCAATCATCTTTGACCAACAGACCAGTGAAATCTGATAAATTTATCTGAGCTGCGCCAGATATTCATGCATGTTTTCAAGCACTGACCTGTGATGAAAGACATGACGAGGGTGTTGAACTTGTGCTTATAGCAGCATGTACAGCATTCATTACAGTGTGATCACTATCTTAGATAAGTAGTTAGATAAGGACTCTTAGTCACATCAACAGTCACATCAGTGACTTGTCACACTTGTATCCAGTATATAAACCCAGCACTGTAATAGCACTCAATAGATCGTTTCTTATACTCCATCCACTACCTGCTTACCAGCAAGTAATTCCCTCAGCACAGGTGAGTAGAGAGTTCCTCTCACTATGCCCCTGCATGCTCCAACAGAGGGTTATTCTTGACCACTAATCTTCGCAGCACATTTTCATATGCGACTGGATGCCACAGTCATGCAATTTGACTGAGATCGGAGGGGCACGCATATGTCTCGTGATGAAGGACCCTTTTCCAAACCCAAAAACTTGGTGACCTAGGTTTCAAAAATCAGTTAGATGACTGTGTCACAACAAGAAGTCGGTGATGTACTCAAAAACCCGTTTTTAAATGACCAATTAACCTCCAAGACATTGAAAAACTCATGTCTGCCCGTACTGTCTTGGGCTTGCAGGCCGCAATGCAACGGGAGGTAGGCAATATCTTCCCTTAACATACATCAGTCGTTGACAAGCTGCCCTTCGTAGGTTGACATATTGAATTATCCAAATGGACGACTCGTTCATCATCTGCCCATTGAGCTGGTAAAGTGGGTGATCAGCCAAATGTCTATTGCTGACATGGTCTCTTACACTGGAACACCTCGTGCAAACTACATCATTATGCACGAGGCAATCAGCTCTTGTTTTCGTCAAGTCGTTGCTATGTTCTCACTCGAGGTCAATACATTTCTCGAAATTATCTTCGCCCATCATGCAGTCATTTCAGGCTCCTTGGCGCTCTACCTCTTCGATCCTTGGCACAGATAGCTCTCAAACAACATGGACCTTTACATTCCTCGACATCGGGTCTTCCGTATCATGAAAAGGCTTTGGGGGTTGGGGTACATTCCCATCAAGGATGTGACACAGAGATGATGTCATTACCATGCAAGCAATGACATCGCCAGCATCATCATGCTGACAAACGGAGACCGCACCATTGACATCATAGAGTCGACCACCGTTTCAGCGCTCTCTCTGATATTCAAGTTTCATCTAACAGCCGTGATGAATTATGCGACCGTGGAAGGGTTTTTCAGTGCTTACCCCATGTTAACGAGCTGTGGACGCAGCCTCATCAATCCCATGCAGTTTATCTCCAACCTCCCTACATCTCCCATGGCAGCGTGCTTCAAAAAATATCTCCAATGAGGTTATGATCTGCGCTATTCGCCACAACAGTGGGCAGCAGAGGAAGGCAGAGATGTAAACCATGCCTGTTGAGAATTGTTTGAATGTCCTCACACAGTACATTCAATGTTCGACAGTGGCTGTCTGTTTATCAGGATGTGCGCCAACATTCATACAATCCTGTTGCCTTTGCACGTACCACTTCAAAGATGTTTTGAGGATAGGAGGGCTGTAGTGTGGTGCCTAGGAGGTAACCCATGTGACGGTTCATTCGAACTGTCATCAGCAAGTTGACAATTTTTCTGAACTGACTTACTGCGTCTGGAATGTCTGATTTCAGACATTTCAGACACTTAAGTGAGATAAGCCAGTCAGACCAAGTCAGACCATCTGCCCAGAGTGTGTCTGGAATCAGACAGTCAGATATCCAGACTTCCAGGGAGTCCAGTCCACCAGCCCTCCAGGCATCCAGCCCCCAGGCAAGTTCAGACAACCCAGATGAGTTAGCACCAGCTAGTCAGTCACTTAGTGAGTCCAATCCTCCAGTCCTCCAGGCATCCAACTGTCCAGGCAAGTCCAGATGAGCCAGATGAGCCAGATGAGCCAGCTACCAGCCAGTTAGACACTTAACTCACTCCAGAAAACTAGACTGGCAGTTACATAGCCTAACATGAAACCAGCTACACAGCTGGTCATCACCCATACCTAATTAGTAGGTACTTAGTAGTCAGGTTTTCAGTCCATCATATGTGCAGGAAATATATTGATTTTATTTCTACATAAATACAAAACTAGGATATGTGATGGGTCGCTCATGATGGGTGTGGGGACGGAGTTGCTTGGGCGTGGATGATGGATGCGGGTGGGGGTGGGGATCATGCCGTTTCATTGTCTGGTGTCTATCACTCATTGGCACTTTCGTCAGTCTCCCCCTCGATCTCTCGTCCCAGTCGTCTCACCTATGTTTGTTCTTTTTCCACCTTTCATCTATCTCTTCTGTTCTGCCTTGCTTGTCTTGTCTTCCTTTGTCTTCCCTTCCCTCGTTTCTCTTCGTCTCTCTGTGCGTTTGTGTTGTGCGTCGATTGCTGGGGTGGCCGCACTTGCGGTGCATACCTGGCCATCGATGCCTGGTGTCAACATACGGTGTTTGGCATGTTGGTGTCCTGTGGATGTGGTAGGCATGTCATTGGCCCCCCATTGTCTCGTTGTCTGTCATCTGCCGCTTTGTCTCTGCCTTGTCTTCCCTTCTCTGCCTCATTTATCTTTGTCTCCCTTACCTTTCCATCCCCTCCTTGCCTCTTCGTCTCTCCGTGCATTCGTGCTGTGCATCGATTGCTGGGATGGCCGCACTCGTGGTGCACACCAGCTGTCGACACCTGGTGTTGACATACGGTGTTTGGCGTGCTGGTGTCTTGTGGACGTGGTGGGCACATCATCTGCCCCCGTCGTCTCGTTGCCTGTTTGTTGGTGTTCTCTCTCTCTCCCTTGTTTCTCTTTGTCTCCCTTGCCTTTCCCTCCCTTGTCTCTTTGTCTTCCGTGTGTTCGTGCTGCGCGTCGACACTGCTGGGGTGGCCGCGCTTGCGGTGCATGCCTGGCTGTTGACGCCTTGCGTCGATGCATGGCATTTGGCGTGTTCGTGGGGCTGGGCTGGGGTCTTGTGGATGCGAGGGGCGTGGACGTGGGGGACACACTGTCTGCCCTCTGTCGTCTCGTTGTCTGTCGCTCGTCGGCCCTTTGTCTCTCCTTGTCTTCCCTTCTCCCTCTTTTTGCTCCCTCCATCTCCTTACCTTTTCCCTCCCTCCTCACCTCTTTGTCTTGCCGTACACGCATGCTGCACGTCAATATTGCTGGGGTGGCTGCACTTGTGGTGCATGCCCGGCTATTGACGCCTTGTGTCGAGGGTACGGGCAAGGCGCTTGGGTCGTAGGTGGGTCGCTTGGGGTGTGAGCAGGTCGTTTGGGTTGTCAGTGGGCTGTTTGGGCCACAGTCACGGTGTCCGGGCCACTTGGGCTGTGGATAGGCCGTTGGGGGCCATTTTTGGAACTGGGAGGGTTCTGGTGGGTTGTTTTAGTAGTGGGGGTGTAGGACACTTACCTACCGGGTTGGATCGGTGAAGTGGATGCTAGTGGGGAAGCTACAACATTGAACGTTGAACACACAGTGTCACGTGACTTCGCAAACACAAAATTTTGACAAGTCCAAATCAATGAGGAAAGTTTTGCTACACTTTATTAGGCTTTTCACTACACTTTTGTACTGGACATTTTACTTAGTTTAACTATTGTATTATTAGTGTTTTACTATGCATTTTCGCTACATACTATCTACAAATTGTAGTTGACAGTAATTTAGTGTCTAGTAGGGATCAGCAGGAGTAAACCCCTGGGTATTCTGATGCTGACCTGTACCTGTACCCCTATACCCGAGGGTACCACAGCATAAGGGGAAATGCTGGGGGTATCAGACGGGTAGCGGGTAACTGTGGGGGTCTCACAGGTAGGGGGTATATCCCAGGTACTCACCTCCTCCCTTTGTGTTTCTTCCCTCACCCTCTCATTCCCTCACCCCCTCGTTTCCCTGTCCCCTTGCCCCCTCCTCATTCCCTACGTGTCGATGTGCTGGGGTGTCCGTCATAGTGGTACATGCCCAGTGGTTGACACCTGATGTCGTGTGGTATGTGGATGGCATCAACATGCTGTGGGAGTGGGTCCATCCATGATCCACCGTGGACAGTCACAGTGTCCGTGCTGGCTGACAAGGTGTCCGTGCTGGTGTTGATGTGCTGTGGTGACTCGGAGGTGTCTGCCTTGGCGTCAACACGCTGTGGGAGTGGGGTCCATCCATGATCCCCAGTGAAAACTGGCTATTCTAGAATAGTGTGAGATATGGCCAAATGTGGCAGACATATGTATTAATGTGACTAGATGTGATATGTGGGTAGAGATCACCGGGATCGAATGCATGACACGCGGTAGCCTTGTGTAGGACTAGCATTGCAATTGCACACCTGTCACCAACATACCACCAACTGACACTACATCACACTGCGTACACACACAGCACTTCGCCCGCCATACCACAGGATCTAGTATAAGTATTCCCCTCCGACTCTCATTCTGGTCCCAGTACAACCTATCTACATCACACTACTTGCAACTTGAAAATGGTTAACGCTGGCGCATCAACCTTTCTGAACGCCCCAAAGGACAAGGAGGTATGTGTTTGTAGCAAGAAGGGCCGACCACACCTCGTTTCGAAGACAACTTGGCACCAACATTACCAGGAAGCAAGTTGCCCCAAAGAAAAAGAGCGCATGCTCTCGGCCAGACGGCTTCGTGGTGTCGATATCCCCTTTGAGCAGGGTGGGTTAGTGAATGATCCTGACAATAACCCAGAGGGAGGGCCGCCTCTACCACTACCCAGACCCATTAAACGAGCTAGCGGTGTGCTAGCTGGGTTGGTTGGTCGTCGAAAACGTGTGAAACATAGCCACACTGAAGAAGTAAGTTTTTGTCCCCTTCAATTCCATAGCTAACACAACAACAGCGAGTAGGTGATGTCAATGACCCTCCTGACGAGCCCCCGCCTCCTCCTGACACTACCGACATCATGCATTTAGCCATGAACATAAGCAACCTTCTCCTTTCTCTCTGGCGTGGGACAATGGACATTGGTCCTTCTGACAACATTGAAAGCTGGGATTGGGCTGTATTCCGCAACGATGACAAGTGGCAAGCACACGGGAAATTGGTCGAAAAAAGTGGCGCCTTCCTTCCAGGCTCGTACGATCGTAGGCCACGCAACATTGCTGAAAAACTTCACTCAGGATACAAGACCTCCGAGTTCCAGTTGTATACCTTCGGTGTTGGCCCTGCCCTCTTGTACGGTGTCCTCCCAGAGCTTTACTGGAACAATTACTGCAAGCTCGTACGCGGTTTTCAGCTCATGTGCCAACACCGCATCACTTCTCAAGATCTCGTCAGCGCCCACGTTTTGTTGTGCAATTGGGAACGTGAATTTGAACTAATCTATTACCAGATGAAAGAGGACCGTCTCCAATTCGTGTGCCCATGCGTCCACCAAGTCAATCACCTAGCTAAGGAGGCAATACTCAAGGGACCCCCCATTTGCTATGCGCAATGGACCATGGAACGAACTATCGGCAACCTCGGACAAGAAATTCGCCAGCCTTCACGCCCTTACGAAAATCTCTCTCAAGAGGGTCTCAGGCGATGTAAAGTCAATGCGCTCCTGGCAGCCATGCCAGAGCTTAACTCACCCCCCAAAGGCCTTCCATCTGGTTCAGTCAATCTAGGAGATGGCTTCGCACTGCTCAGAAAACGCGACAAGAACCCAACTTATCCAACAGGTGCAGCTGCCGGCGCTATTCGGGACTTCTTAGGTGATGGGCATCCGCTCTTGCGCATTCGAAGATGGGCTAGGATTCTATTACCAAACGGGCAAACTGCGCGCACCAAGTGGAGGGAACAGCTGAAGAGTCCAGAGCATCTGAGAGTCTCGCGAAATGTTAAGGTATGTGTATTCATAAATTTACATCTCACATCCACTGGCCTCTGCTGATATTCACACTAGATGAAACTTGCAGACCAGATAAGGTTTGGCGAGGTGCTCTATTTCACGAGACTGCCTGTTGAGGACGCCTGGCAATTTCTTAACATTGCCATCATACAACTCTATTCTATGCCAGACCTCGACTTGCTTAAAATCTCCTCCCAGACAGTCCCTTCCTGCAAACTCCTGCCCGACGTCATTGTGCTCCCTATCAAACAAATCACCAGCGTTATCGCGATGATCCCACACCAACCAACACTACCCTCGGGAGTTACAGAGCCGAGGTTCTTCATGGTGGAGAAGCCAGGCTTGGACATGTCGAACCTAGGAGTGAAATACGAAGGGTTTGAGGATGATGATGAAGGGGAGGATGATGACCTTGAATAGTAGTCCTGTATCGTTCATATCGTTTAGATGGTATTGTTCAGACGAAGTTGTGGTACATTGAATGAACTTGTGATACATTGAACGGAATCGTGGTACATTGAACGAAGTTGTGCTACAAATCTATTTACTGGTGTGAATGGGATGTCAACATCATCAGAGCGACTTTTGCCCAGCTAGTGGATGCCATACATGCCGGAGGTGCTCATCTCCCAAGCTTAGGTCTCGACGAAGAACTCGCTTTTCCTCTGCTGGCACAAGCGCGCCCAACTCCTGATACCCATCCGAGCATCAGATTTTGGAACAAGTCAGATTACCTCTGCTGGACAGAAACACCGGCTGCGAGCGCTGGGGCCAGAGGGAAGCTTCCATACCTAGAGGATGCAAATGGGAATCCCATCGACGATGATACAGTACAGGCAATCCGAAAACTTCTCCGAGGCGGCTGGTGTGAATTGGTAAGGCGGGGAATGGCACCAGAGACATGGGGCCAAGCATCGTCAGCTGCAGTCAAGTACGTCGAGAAACTAATGGAAGGCACACATCCACTCTTCACATTCGCAAATAATGGATGGAAACTCGACCACCTCGCTGTCAACACTTATCCCAGCTGGTCACGGCGACACTTGGACAGCAACAGGAATTTGAAGAAGAGGGGCACCAGCGATGCTGACGATGAGGACGAGGCCGATGCTAACTTGAAAGGGAAGAAGCGTCAGATTGAAGACTCACCCTCAGAGCGTGTCAAGAAGAAGGCTAGGAGGCAACAAGTGTGCACGCCTGCACATCGCAATTCCCCATTTATTGGTACACTGAAGTCACCACTGCTGACTTCTAGTATTCAACTTGAAGTCTATCATAATTCACCTGACTCGAACGACGAAGGCCCTGACCAGCCCTTGGAATCAAGCAGCGATGTACCCGAACCCCCATCATCACAGTCGAGCAGCGACATGCCCAAACCCCCATCGTTGCAGTCGAGCAGCGAAGCGCCCGGCAGTGAAGTACTAGTACTCGATTCCGAACCTCCGTCGTCCCAGCCAAGTAGCGAAGTGCCCGAATGCACTCAAAGTCCATCTCCAAATCAGGCCACACACCGTGAGATCAGAACTACGGATGCTAACCCCCTGTGAGTCATGCTTATGCTTCAAGTTGGCCTAACTTTTATTCAGTTTATTACATTTGATCAACCTAAAGTTCAGGGCTGTCACTTGCTTGCGTTGGGATGATCGCACCCCCCCTCCCTCTGATGCCTGATAAAGAGGCAATCAACCCAAAGCAAAGCACACAGGCGAAGGCGACTAAGATGTCTCAAGCCGCCGTGAAGGGTGCAAGGGTGCAACCTACTATGAAAACGAAGATGTGTCCTGGCACCTCGCCGGGCGGACGGTCCATCCCTCTGATTCGCTCAGAGCTCTACTAACCCTCTGAACAATTGAGACCACAGAAACCTTTGCGCTTACCGTTGGCGTAAGCAGATCCTTAAAGGAAATGCATGGGAGTTTGAAGAATACTACCTGTGTACGTTAACGCCAGAGCAGCGCAATGTATGTGGTTGATTTTCACCATGGCTGACACCATGACTCAATGAATATCACTTACAGGCTTACGATGTGGAAGCAAAGCAATTGGTAGGCTCATTAATCTATGTGATGCCCGTGCACGCTACTAATTACACTCTCTAGGAGGAGGCTGGAATGTGGCAGCCGAGCGCGCTGGGCGATGGGACGGTGTACTAGAATTCCATTCCTGTCGGCTCCTCGGCATGTCTAGCATTTTTATTCCCTTACTAGGCCATGTACTACCACACTACCTACTTTTATAAGAGCACATATAATCTGAATTCGTCATATTGAAGCATATGGGGTGGTAAACTGGGAAGGTAAACTGGAAGCTGCTGATATATGCCTAGATATGATTCTTTCGAAGGAAACATATGTCGCCACACAGAGGCACGCCCCCACACATGGAAAATGTGATTTCTGTTCCATCTGTGGACTGGGATATGTCGTAGTGATATTATTAAGCGGACTTTGAAAATGTCATACATGATACCATTGCACATGATTCCGGCACGTCCGATTCTCACTGGGCATGATCCACCATGGACGGTGTACATGCTGGCTGACGAGGTGTCTGTGCCAGTGTGGATGTGCTGTGGTGACTCAGGGGTGTCTGTCTGGCACGCACTGCTGGCATAAGAGTTTTGTGTGTATATGGGTGGCGTCAACACACAGTGGGGGTGGTTCCGTCTGTAATCTGCCGTGGACTGTGTATGTACTGACTGGTGAGGTGTCTGTGCTGGTGTCAATGTGTGGTGGTGACTGGTGAGGTGTTTGTGTTGATGTGCTGTCATGGTGGTGGTTCAGGCATGCAGCATTGGTGCTGGTGTTTGCATAGCATGGTGGTGGGGCTGTCTGGTGGTTGTGAGTTGTGGACGTCCACTGTGATGACATACCTGCACTGATGTGCATCTTCTTCATCTCCTCTGCTCTCTCCTTTTCTCCTTGCCTCATCTTCTCGTCTCGGTTTGTGTACATGCAACGGATCGAATTATTAGGGGTGCAGAGCTGGCAGTTGGTATACACAGTAGCGTTAGCATAGCATAGTAACAACAATAAACAAGAGCTTACATGCCAAAAATGGTAACAGGTCACTGCCACATGAATCATGGGTCACAAAATCTACTAAGGGCCAGGGGTATCTGCCACTACTGTAGAGATACAACCTTAGGTTCGTCACACATCACAAATGAGAAAAAAACTCCTTGCTGATGTGCTCCGATAAGAAATCGGGCAAAAATCAGTCTGGTTTTTCACAAAATCAACGAACCTAAGGTTGTATCTCTCCAGTACTCTGGGGGTCCTGACCCCTACCCCTGCTGATCCCTAGTGTCTAGCCATTTATAAATATGACTTTTGGATTTCTGGCAGTCTAAAAACATGAAGTTCTAGAAGGCTGGGAAGTCTGATAGAACTGACTTTTATGAGTGTCTTATAGGTCTGGGCAACTGGCAGTCTGAAGATGCTTACAATCAGAATATCTGATGATCTGGAGTGCTGAATAAGCTGGATTGTTCTGATGGTATTTATTTTCTGATTTTCTGAGTGACTTAATGACTGCAACAACTACAGGACCAATGACCTGATTATCTGAAGGTCTCATTGCACCTTAGTGACTGCTAGTTACAACCTACTAGGGAGCTGGGTGTTTGACATTTCTGGAAAGTCTTATTGAGCTGGTGAGCTGATAAGCTGACTGACTTGAAGTGTCTGAACACACTGAGGCTACTGTAGAGGTGATGGACTGGATAGCTGACTGTCTGAAAGTATCTGGAATGACTGAAAGAACTAGCCAACTAACTGTCTGATTGTCTGATTGTCTGATTCCAGACAATTCCAGACACTCAGACAGTTAAGTGGCCTAAGTACTTCCAGATAAGTTGTCAACTTGCTGATGGTTACGTCCCTTTAGTAGCCTCAAGGGAGCACATTTGTCGTATGGCAACATTTCTTCGCCAGAAGGATGAGGGCATCGAGGTAGAATGAGTAGAAGTTATACGAGCCAATGTACTTGTAGAGGGCAAAGCACTTTTGCAAATTTAGCATGGATTCACCCTTAGCAAAGGGATAGTACTGTTGAAGAGACGAGACCTTAGAATCAGATAGATCTGAGCACTGTGAATATACCTAATTTCCTGCCATGCTATCTGACCATCGTGACAAACTGCTCATTTGTTGCTCGTTGTTTTATCAATGAAGTGATAATGTAGTCAACAACAGCCCATTTTGCACTGTTTCTTGGTTGAAAGAAGTGTTGACATCCAAACAGTGCCAGTTTGCCAGGCTGTCTGGTTCTCGAAGCTTGGCCAACAATGGTTCATGGGTAGAGTCAACGGCACCTCTTTCAGGTGGTGCCATTTGCTTCCGGGTTTCTAAATTCAGTAGCGGAGTGTGAATATCAGTCTTTGAGTTGGAATCGGAGTGAGAAAATGGATGGTTCATGCATGCCAAAGAGCAGTTCTGATACATGGTCATCCAACAGCAGTACAGCTCAGCCGTTTCACTTCAGCATGCTTATCTTTCTCTTGTTGGCGTCCCGTTGGCCTGTTGTCCTCAGTCACTCCAAGGTAAGACAATTTGTTAACAGATCGATTCTTGCTCAACTGAGATATCCGCGCATCAACCTACAGGACGTACTATCTCAATTATTGCTCCTAGATGTACTTGATTGACTATGATTAACATTATACTATTCTCGGGTCTGCAAGTCCAACACTTGAAGATGAGCAAATTCATCTCTGAAATCCTGCAGAAGTTGCTGGAATATTTTTCGGGAACCAGCGTAAAATGGCCAACAAGTCCAAAGTTTTCGCTCGAGAAAGCATCACGTACACACTTTGCAAGCTTCGACAGCTCGCCAGGTTGACAACAACTCACTCAAGTGATCAGCCCTGTACCTTATAGTTGGTGAAAGCAAATGCGGGCAATAGAGGCAACTGAAAGTGGGAAATGGAGTACTTAGCTTCCTGTGGATCTTCATACTTGAAAGTACACAAAACAGGTAAGATTGGAACCAGATCCTCGTGTTCATCAATGGCTCTCACGCATGACCCACACACTGCGACATACACACAGGTTGCAAAGCGACGTCCCCATGCGTCCTCTGTATATTTGATGCTGTGCACTTTTCCTTCTGCCCCATTAACAACACCATTTGACAACGCCAAATTTTCAGTGACAATCAATGGCATACCCAGAAACTGTTGAAGCATACAGGGGCATAGTGAGAGAAACTCTCTACTCACCTGTGCTGAGGGGATTACTTGCTGGTAAGCAGGTAGTGGTTGGAGTATAAGAAACGATCTATTGAGCGCTATTTCAGCACTGGGTTTATATACTGGATACAAGCGTGACAAGTCACTGATGTGACTGTTGATGTGACTAAGAGTCCTTATCTAACTACTTATCTAAGATAGTAACACACTGTAATGAATGCTGTACATGCTGCTATAAGCGCAAGTTCAACAGAAACAAAGGCAAACTTCCCAAAGAATCCTCTGTCTTATTACTGTTGAGGCTCCATAAGTGCACTTGAACATGCTCTGGCAGGTTCACTTTCTTGAAAAGGTCCCGTGATAGGTATGCATGTATTTCGGTTCCCTTCGCTTTTGCATACACACAGGTCTTTTTTAAGTTGATGGCATCTCATACAGATTTCTCTGCCACCAATACTGGAGCAGATTGGAACTCTGCAACTTGTGAAGGAGAGTGGACAGCCAGATATTGAATCCTGTGTTTGTTCAAGACGATGTAATTACTTTCACTATAGTCAACACCATCATTTCGTTCTCCTTTGTTTTCCTGGCTGCCGTCCCATGCATTTCCAAGTCTAACACGTCCAAGCAGCGCAATGAACGCAGGGTCCATGTGAGCACGCCAATTTTGTGTTGAACTCGCGCTTATAGCAGCATGTACAGCATTCATTACAGCGTGTTACTATCTTAGATAAGTAGTTAGATAAGGACTCTTAGTCACATCAACAGTCACATCAGTGACCTGTCATGCCTGTATCCAGTATATAAACCCAGCGCTGTAATAGCACTCAATAGATCATTTCTTATACTCCAACCACTACCTGCTTACCAGCAAGTAATCCCCTCAGCACAGGTGAGTAGAGAGTTCCTCTCGCTATGCCCTTGCATGCTTCAACATTTTGCTTCAGTTCAACCACTTTGTTGACTTGTTGCCACAGATAAGCTCCATGCATCAGTAAAACCACCGTTTCATCACAGTTTCTGGCATTTTGACAGCACTTACAGCATATTACAGCATATCACAGCATATCACAGCCGGCCCACAGGATCCTGTGCCGTCACAGTAGCTGTACAGCATCCGACAGCGCTCACAGAGATCCACAGCGTGCCCCAGCCGTTCTGGCACACCTTGAGCATCTTACGTGGGAATACCCCCCGGGAGGCTGGTTCAACAATGTCATCACATATCACATGCATCCGAGTGTGGGCACACAGCATGAATAGCATAATTACAGTAAAGACATTATGGTGACAATGACAACAGTTTCAATTGAGCAGAAAGAACAGGCAAAGCGAGCTCAACTATGGTTTATACGACTGATGATGGAGTTGCCGATCCCACTATCAAGAAAGATGAGGAAGATCTTTGATTGATCATTGAGGCACTCACATGTTCACCCCACGGTACGACAGCGGCAGATTATAGTCCTGGAGAGAGGGAAGGGTATATTGTTTTCTCGCATTGAACTCCATACCGTCCCGATGGTTATATCCATCTCATCCAGACATCGATCTGCTTGCTTTGCTTGAAATTTGTGCAGCTGGGTCAACGCAACATGTTCCTCAGCCAGGCAAGTAGAAAGCCGTTTTTCCGCGAGTTGAACCTTCCATTGGTCACGCGCTGCCGCGAGGATAAGTGTAGCACCAATGATCTTTGTTTCGTCAGTCACGGTAGAGCTCATAAGCTGTTGGATGAGTGAGATTAGTTCTTAGACAGAAATCGATATGTGTCCTTGCCTCGCTAATTGGATCGAAGTAGTTGTTTTGGGAGCGTAAAGACATTGAGGAGTATATTACAAGAAATCATTGACTTAGAATATTTGTTGGTACAAGCAAGTCACATGCTGTCAGCACTTGGAGATTTTCGCTATACTCAGATCACTACTCGTCCACTGTTGCTGTGATCACATATCTGGATCACATTGGTCCACTACAACCTTG
This sequence comes from Paxillus involutus ATCC 200175, assembly GCA_000827475.1. NCBI lineage: Eukaryota > Fungi > Basidiomycota > Agaricomycetes > Boletales > Paxillaceae > Paxillus > Paxillus involutus. Next base: position 129,329 of record KN819350.1, read on the forward strand.
AAGAGAAGTGCCTATGGACTACTTGCACTCTACCACTGTGGTGTCCTTCAATATTTACACTGCCATCCTCTTGATGCAACTCAGAGCGCCTACCACATGGAATGCGCTGGAGTGAAATTTGGCGGTTAGTTTTTGATCCTCGTGTTTTTCGTCTGTTAAAAACCCCATTATCCTTGCATTTTCTCCTTCCCAAGCTCCATTGCAATGCCAGCAGAATGCCCCAATTGCCTCAGGCAGTTCAAGGACGCCAGCGGTGTTACACGGCATCTTAGCCAACCTCGCACCACCTGTCATCGCTGGCAAGACGACCTCATCTCCGTCGCTGAGCTCCTCAATCGTCACAAGCCACCTGAAATGCAGCCAGACTCACCGCTTTCGGTTTTGATGGAAGACCTCTCCCGCTCTTCTGATGAATCTTTTGACGATCCCGCACGGTGGAACGAGGCGGCATTTGACTGGGACGCTGACATTCAGATGGAATATGGCGGAGGGATCACACCAGCGCAATCAAACATCATCACGTTCAACGGTGCCGCTAAAGTCTACCAGGCTGGTGAAACATTTCTTGATCGCTTCAATTTGGACTCCTGCGCCCCTCAGCGCGGGAACAACATATACTATCCCTTTGCTTCTAGGGTTGAGTGGGATATGGCAAAATATCTTCTATGCTCTTCGCTGAGCATGGCAAAGATTGACGAGTTCCTTAAGTTAGATTCAGTGTGTTATCAGAAATGTTTCTCTTCGGTGATGATGACATTCTACACGTAGATCAAATCTCTCCATCTATCTTTCTGCACAGCGAAAGATCTGCGGGGATGTGCGGAGCTTCTCCCTTCCGGTCCACGATGGCATCATCACATTTTAACGACCACACCCTGGCGGACCACACAAGTCGTCCATTTATATTTTCGCAACACGCTGGACTGTATCGAAATGCTATTCAATCACCCGTTCTTCGCAAACAAGCTTGATCTTATTCCTCAGCGTGTTTACGAGACCGCCAAACACCTCGTTCGCGTGTATAGCGAGTGGATGATGGGAGATGCAGGTTTGTGATTCCTTTTTCCTCTTCTGAGCCTCCAGCTCATATCTTTGGATATTAGTCACATCTACCGCTGGCGCAATGCTCCTCAGGGTCATTCTCTCCTCGGACAAAACCAATATCACGAACATGACGGGCGGCCAAGTTGCTCATCCCCTTCTCCTCAGTCTCGTGAATATCAAGATGGAACATCGTAACAAAGCCTCCAACCACAGGTTCCTACTTGCAGCGCTCCTTCCAGTGGTTGAGTTCATCCATCCCACCAAGAGAATGCAGATGATCCTCAATGATCGCCTAATCCACGAGTGTCTTGACATTGTACTGGAGCCCTTGAAGCAGGCTGCGCGACTTGGTTGCATGATGTCGGATCCCGTCGGCAACCTTCGCCTTTGCTACAGGCCAATCACGGCATATATCGTTGATACTCCAGAGGCTTTGATGCTAGCATGTGTTCGAGGGCTGACGTCCCATCTCACTTTGGCCACGTTCAAAAACTTTGGCAATCCTTTCCAACACCCTGCTCGTCGAGGTGCTACCACCCTTGCGCAACTAGACTCCATTGCTGTTGATCCCGACGATCTAGAGCATTATTTTGCAGCCTGTGAGGACGATTGCTCGAGCGGTGTGTCCAAACCATTCTGGCGCAATTGGCCATTGGCTGAGCCATCTGTTTTCCTTACTCCCGACGTGCTCCATGACTCCTACAATATAACGTTGCAGGTCATGTTGAGCCCACCCAGTAACTTGCTTCAGCTTTGATACACCGCTTTTGAAGTGACGAAGCCCAACAACCGGTTAGGCAACTGCATGGGTATCACATACCCACATGGGTTGTGGGTATGGGTACCATGTGGGTATGGGTAGGGGTCTGATGTTGGTATACCCATACCCTTACCCACACCCACTGTGTGGGTATGGTGGGTATCTCATGGGTATCTATGGGCTGCAAAAGTTTATATGATGGGTACTCATGGGTATTTGAGGGTTTCCAAATTTCAGCTCACTTTCAAGTTCAGAGCCCTTTGTTACAATCTAAATATGAACACTAATGCTAATTCTTGTCTCCCCTATCCTAATCCTAGTCATCCAACTCTACAGTGGCTCAAACAACTGTCCCAATGTTTGCATTTTTATCACTAAAGCCAATAACCCCAATAACCCCTAACCTGAGCCCTAACCTATGACTCAGAGTATATGAAATACAGTACCTACTCTTGGCCTTGGGTTAAAGGATTTGGACAAGGTCTGGTGGAATGACAAACATATCTAACCATCTTACAGCATTCTAGTGTCTGATATACAAGGTAAAAAAACTATCCCAATGAGTTGTCATTTTGATATGGCCATTATTTCACCAGATCTTATTCACATCCTTTGATCCTTTGACCAGTAGAAAGCCAAATATAGGTACTGTATTTCATGCACCAATATGTTAGGGGGTATTGGAGGTTATTGATTTTAGTGAAAAACATGCAAACATTAGGACAGTTATTTGAGCCACTGTAACTCTAATCCTAACCCTCCAATGTATCCTAATCTTGATGTGCCAGCATTAATCCAAATACTAATACTAATGTCCTAAATTCTAATCAATATTGTCACTAAACTTTTTTTCAGCAACCTTACTAGAAAGTGTGGTTGAAGGCATGGGTACATATGGGTATGTGTGGGTATACCCACCATGGGTATGGTACCCACGGTCGTGGGTGTGGGTTTTTCATGGGTATGGGTGTGGGTCTGACCTCTGGTACCCTGGGGTATACCCACGCAGTTGCCTACAACCAGTTGCAACACAGAATACCAGAAGTCCAGCTCCTTCTTGCCCACGATAGCAAGACACCACTTCAAATCATGATCGTAGAATTGTCGATGCCAATGATTGCTGGGGCAGCCGCGCCATCATTTGTCATTGCCATCTGTGCACTTAGCGATTTCCGTTACCTTTCTCAGTCTCCAATCATCAGCGAGGCCACACGAGAGAAGATCAAGCATGCACTCCAAGAGTTTCATGACCACAAGAAAACCATCATTGATCTGGGTGCTCGCCGTGGCGAGAAGAACCGTCCTCTCAAGCATTGGCACATTCCCAAGCTTGAGCTCATGCAAAGTGTAGTGCCGAGTATTGCAGCAGTTGGATCGCTCTTGCAGTGGTCTGCAGATACGATGGAACACGCCCACATAGTCATTATCAAAGATCCTGCAGAAGCGACCAACAATCATGAGTACGATCCACAAATATGCTGATTTTTGGACAGGCAGGAAAAGTGTCGTCTTTTTGACCACACGACCCGACTTTCGACTGTCAACGAGGCCGTGCACAAGAATGAAGATGCCGAGGATGATGAGGAAGAGCAGGAAGATGATGAAGATCTCGACGAAGACAATACTAATTCTGCTGCCGTGTTTGACGAGCTTTGGGGTTCCAACCGTCAACCGACAAACTTCTTCCGGCTTGTTAGCAATGGACAAAATGGACCCGACATGTGGCCACCACACACTTTCCTTGCCGGCTCCACGGCAGTGCACCTTAATGCCCACCCCTCAATCCCCCGGATTTCCATCGATAACGTAGCAAACACCTTCTCCCTCCCTGATCTACGGGCCACATTTGCAGACTACTATCGCCGCGATGGTCCAATTTTCCATGATTTACATACCTTCGGTCATCCAAGGAGAGCTGCATGGGATGCACCTTTATGCTTTGACAATGTGGAGGTTTGGCACAAAGTATGAGTACAACAGAAGTCGTTCCACGACCCATGTATCATACGTCGAACCTTCACAATCAACACCAGTCCTCCCGCTGGTCGATGGAAATGGGGATGCTACGATACTGCAATATTTACTGTTGACAATCATCAAAATTGGCCAAGAAGTGGCCTCAAAGGTGTGTGAGGCTTCAAATATAGTTTCCCGGTTCTTAAGGTTCTGCAGGGCACATGGTTGCACAGGTTAGATTGATCATGCGGCCTCGCCCTCGTGACAGAGGGACACGCCCTTCCTGGTCGAGTCGGTATTTGGCCTACGTGCAACGGTTTGATATACAAGGACAGTCTGGCGGCGCCCAAACCGATCCTGTCACTGGGATGCATATCCTTCAGCCAGTGGCATGTTCCTCAGGTGTTGCAATGGGTGATATTTTGCCTTTAGATCAAATTCGTTCCTATGTGCATATCATTCCAAGATTTGGTGCTGTGGCTAACTCTCGCCTCACGTCGTTCAATAGTTCTGTTAGTGAATTTCATGACGCTTTCTTCCTCAACAAGTATTTCGACAAAGATTTCTATTGTGCCATATCTCTAATATGACGTCTTGTACTCATACTTCAAGTTTGCCACGCATCATGATTGCAGTACGCTTGAAAAACGTGATGTGATTACCAGGAAGATGTGATGTGTCATCTGTTTGCAACTGCTTGTCAATCATTTCTGAGGCCGATGACTCGCCTCCACCGCTTCTTGTTGGTGCAAGATGTCGGAACACATTGCTCAAGCCGTACCCAGTTGGCCATCTCAGCTGTGCAAGGACATTAACAAGCCAACAATGTAAGCACATTGACTATTATTCATTCCTAGTACTCAAATGTTTGGTAGTGACACCAGATGCAGCCCCATATTTGATGAGCTGAATTTTGATAAATTCATGTGAGTGGAAGTTGTTTAACAATACCCAACAAATAACTCTCGGTGCATTTAGAGAAGTGATTCACAACGACTGGCAAGGGATCGTCCATCCCTTGGGCCCCATGTACTACTTCAACGCGAAGTTGGTAAGTCTTACCAGTCGATAACAGATTCACCTAACATATTGACCTCAGAATGCGTACACACGCTTCAATGTGGTACAATCGTCGCACGAACAGCTTCAGAAATTCGAGATGTGGCTGCAGGGTTTGTGGTCCTTGCTCTCCGCAAACAGAGCCGAATTGATCCTGGTGGCCGAGCCTTTCACACGTGCAGGTTCAGAGCGATATCAGTATTATGTATGTGACCTGGAATCCCGCACGATCACATGGCTCCAGAAAGTAGATGCCACCCGGCTGGAATCATAAACGTAAATCTCCCTGTCGTGGCTTGATTACTCCCTCTCTCACAGTCTTCTAGGACGCACCCTCACAGCGCAATTTTGGTGAGTTTATTGATCACTACGTCTGAATACCTCGTAATACGCAAGCTGCTCGTGCCTAATGCATAGCTATGGAGGATAGAATTGGGCAAGACTTGGTTCCCTGCCGGCCAAATACTTGCTGACGACGTATATTTCTCACAATCCACGGGCTTTTGGCTCCCAACTGTATGCACTATGAGGTGTTCAACTGTACTTATCTATCGCACCAGGAGACACGTCGAGACTTTCCCCCACCGCGTCTGCATCCCTGCAGGAGAGGTTCAGCACTTGTGGTGTCTACTTACTTCCTTATGCGTTGGTGAGCAGAGAAACAAAAAGCAACAGACGTATCTGACTGCCAACAGAATCGTCGTTCGTGATGGAATCTACAGCATCATCCATTTTTGGATCTCGAGAAAGTTTGGTGGAGATGACAAACATCTTGAAGGATGTAGGTGAGTGTCCCAGCTTCCAATACTGGACGTGTAGTTGATCGGAATTCCAGAGTGTTTTGTCACAGACTCACAATCTCGCTTCCTGATGGAACCTGCTGTCTTCTCTTATGGTATGTGAAGGACCTACCTTCCTCAACATAATTAACTTTCTCCACGTCAGCAAGGATTCTCTTTATACTGAGTATGCTATATATCACAGGCATCAAATGTATTGTGCTAATTTCTGCAGATCATAACCAGTTTCTCCACTATTACGGCCAGCCGGAAGCGCGCCTCGTTCGTTCCTATTCTATATTGCCACATCAGCATCCAAAGCCATATGGTATTTTCTGGCTCATTTCTGTGGCTGCTTTGTTGGGCTTCCCGATCTTCGAATTCGGTCACTTAAATTGTGTTTGTGTCAATGGGATTGTGAGCCCCATCGACATTGCAGCGTATATCGACAAGACTAATTCCAATGTCAAATTTCAAATGGGACTGGTGAGTGCTTTAAGTTGTGGGTTTCACTGGACAATGAACGTTTGCACATAGGCTACTGTCATTCTTGCTGTAGATAGTGGCATCCTGGGCATCGTAGCAACCAACTTTCAAAGCATCCCACTCGCAATGTGTCACGGGTCATTCATTGCCTGCATCACATGTATCATCGCAGGACTCATTACCGGCCATCTCGGAGAGCGACTCAAGTCCCCTTCGATATTTACCATCTGTGTCCCTATTCAGTGCCAAGGTTAGATCACTAACCTTACCCGACAGGCTGGTACTCTCAACAATCACATTCGCCTATACGCTGCAGCCTTTTCCATGCCTACGTCACTTTGCATTATGGGGTCAGTATTCACAAGCCAGATGTTACGTCGTGCTAACGTCTACCTCTAGTCTCGGTCTCTCACTCATAGCATTCTTCCTCGGCGGTGGAGATCCACCGACTAGCCCTTGGGCATCCTTAATCATATGCAGTTCAATAGCTACATTATCGGTTCTGGAAATTGCGGTACTGCTCATGATATACTCTGGACAACTTGCTGAATCTCCTCATCGGAATTCATTTGGAGCTGTGTAATCTGGTATTTGGAGCCCGCTTTCACGCATATTCTACCTCGAAGGACATGAATATATATTCCATTGATATCCCGATCATTAGTGTGAGCGTTGTGAAGTTTTTACAAAGTGCATGTCTACGAGCATGATGATCTACAGTAGTGACTTTCTGCGTTGTAACGCGTGGTATATACACGATGACGATGATTAACGGTGCTGAGTTGATGATATGAATATATAACGACAACATTGAGTGAGGAGTGACAAACCTACCTGACAAAGATCACGGACATGTCTTGCGGCTGTTCTGGCCCACTCCCCAGCCCGGTGCAAAAAATCCCTGCAGGCGGATTTCATCCGCTGCCCGAAACTCGGGGGTTCGGGGGTCCCCAAAAAGAAATCTATTTGAGTCTTCAAAAAAAAGGCGGAAAAATCAGTAGAAAACAACCTTATCCATCTCAATCACTTACCATCAACTCGCGCCCAAGCATCGTCAGTCGGCCCTGGGTGGGCAGGATGAGGTGATCAGGCAACATATATGATCGACGAATAAGGTACGAATAAGGATGGTAGTTGCTGAGGTGCAAATAAGGAATGGCTACTTATGTCAGCGTCAATCTCAGTATGTAGCCATACGCCAAAGCTTATCAATCACCATCACACAGCCGCACTCTCAGCCTCATCAACCATGACGACACAATGACACAACGACACAATGACTGACCAGTCAATGGCATTCTTTCATTTCTAAGTTCTCACTAGACTCTACCTTTTGTTCAACCGTCAAAGCGCAGAAAATGAGGCCACCAGCATGAAGAGTCGGCAGTAAGCTCTGAGGACAATGTGCGACAACACAGTACTCCGTTTTCTTTGGTAATTTTTTTATTCCTTATGATCCATGTTCCCGCTGAGGACTGCAAATACAGGCTAAGCGTTCTTTCAAACTACCGCTGACATAGTAGTCATATCCATGAAGTTATTCTTCTGACACATGTAGATGTACATAGGTCGGTAAGTGGATCCATCGCCCCTGCGTCCACTTTCACCTTCCCTTTGTCTCTGTCCCCGTCCCCATCACATCTATGTGTGATATCAGCTAATTTCTGAGCACCAGCTTCCACAAAGGGGCGGCAGCAAGCTATTGCCACCGCTCAATAAGCAATGTTTACATTCAACTCGGATGTTTCCGTGACTTCACTTCTCTTTACCAATGGGCAGGCGCAAAGTGGAAGACACCAGCGAAGAAAGACCTCTGCCCTGCTGTTCCACTCGCAATTGTGCAGGTAAAAATGGCGCAGTCGAACAGTTGGCTAAACTGGGTGCCATTCTGGAGAGTCCAACAAAAGTGACGAAGAAGGGATTGACCATCCTGACCTCTGAACCTGTCAACGCTCTTGCTCCTGCTCCGAAGGCACGAACGAAGTCTCCAGCGAAGAAGAAAAAAGGGAAGGACAGTATACCAAAGCACTGCTTGCACTATGTTCTGAAGTTGGAATGTTCTTAGGAAAAGCAAGATCTCTCCCCCAGTTCCCCGACTCCTACTCACAATGAACAGGTTTATATCCATCCTATCCCAACGCCTGTACTGCAACCGGGCAGTTTTGGTCTGCAACTGGGTAACATAACCTGCCCATCTTTCGTCAGAACGCAGTCACTCCAGGACTATGAGGAGACAAACAAGACAACCATTGTCCAGATTCCTGGTGCTTGTGCAGCGCCGTGCCAGACATCAATGGCACGCAGATCTGCCATTCCAGGAGTCGTACTTTACTAGAAGTGCCAGGCACACAGCATCGACGCGAGCGCTCTCAATCTGTTGCTGGACCGGACAGGCTAGCAGCTGAGGCTCATAGTCACCAGCGTTCCCATTCTGTCACTGCGCCATATCAGCAGCTTCATCAGAACAATCAGCTGGCTGGTCGCCAGTCTCGTTTGTGGACCCTGGGCCCTTCCCCGTTCGACCTCCTGCACTCCCAGCATCATCCAGCCAGCCCTCCCTTCTCATCTGATCATCCCTAGCTCTCGAGCCCCGAGTATTGCTCCAACTAATCCTATTCCTCGGGTTTTGGGAAGGCAAACAAAATCTCCAGCAATTCTAGACAGAGTAGATGGCCAGAGCAACAGACATCAGCATGTCCTGTCTTTCAGCATACGCTCACCTGAGCTACATGGAGACGAAATGTCTATTTTGATGGAAGAGGATCACAGAAGTTAATTGGCCGACGGTTCACAGTTGGTTGTTGAACAGCTTAGCAGTATGTTTTCTCTTATGACGTGCTTCATTATTAATTTGTTCTAGACTTTGATGGGCCATCTGAATTTCTCGCCGAGCTGGAGGACTTGGAATATGAGTGATCATATCCAGGTTCAGAAGCCAACAGCAGGTATTTTGGCGGAAACAAGGAAGATGAGTTTGCTCTTGGTTGGCCAGAAGATCAGATGGAGGTCAACAACACTGGCATAGACCACCACGATAAGCCTTGGAGCCCCCGCCACTTGATTCCAAAGATGAGGCCGGGTTCGGGGATGAAGAACTGCAACGTGAACACGAGCGTTTACGGGGGACAACACCCCCCAACTCTAATTCGACACGTCTTCGGGAGGCTTTTGGTGGCATTATGCATCGCCCCCATCCATGTCCTACACAATCACGTCAACAAGGCGCTCCCACTGAGCAGGTAACTCACTCTGATTTGGATTAATCAATCTCATCATCCTTTCTAGGTACATGTAAATTACGACATTCTGAAACGACACCATGCGAAGAACTGTGCCCCGTTTACCCTCAGAAGAGTACCTTGACGATGTCCGTCGCCAGCAGAAGGCAGGGCCGACCAAAGAATCACCCCACAGTGATCAAGGCGACACTGCTGGATATGACGAAGACCATGGTGTCATACACGATGGTCCGGTCGACCACGATGAGGAGGCTGACGGACAAGCGGGTGATGAAGCCTCGAGGAAGTCCAAAAACAAGAGGAAGGCGCGAGTCCTCAAGGAGAATCACAATAACCCTAGCCTCATTGGTTATTACCCCACGCTGTGCACTGCAATGCTCGAAATGGCAAAGGGTTATTTCCGGCAACATGTCGTGTTAGTGGATCCATTTCCCACGAGGCTTGAAGCTTTGTCAACGACCTGTGACAAGATGGTAGCCGAGGCACTGACAATGTTCATGACGCTGAACCGAAAGATCGAGGATGGTACGTCAGCTAGCTAGACATACGCAGATGATGTCTCAACATGATATAT
>KN819350.1:162790-174085 GCA_000827475.1 Paxillus involutus ATCC 200175
CAGATTTTGAAATATCTAAAGAAAATTATGAGTGAATGATTGTGGGTGGTGTTGGCTAGAGGTCCATGCATATGGAGCACATTGGCACAGCAGTGCCAATAGAGCATTTGGTGGAGCTATTTTGGAGAAAAATGCAACAAAGGACCCCTGACACCCATTCTATCCCAGGGACAGGTAGTATTGTGCCAGGGATAGCCCCAGGTGACTGGGACAATAGCAGGCTTTGGGGCTAGCCCACGCCATATCATGGGGAAAATGCCAGATAATATATGGTGAGGGGGGGATATCCCTTGATATTAAGGGGATTCCCTGCTGATACATACCTCTTAGGTGAATTGACTATAGGAATATCTTACACCTAATAGGCCTCAGAAAGGGGTTGACTGAAGTGGTCACGAAAACCTTTTGCCACCCCGACACACAACTCCCTTGGTGGAATGTCAGCACACCCACCACCATCATCCATATTCTCTACATTCTCTAGATCCACCGCTGTAACATCTGTCCCTGATCCCAATCACGTAGCATCCTGCTTCACCGACAATCCACTGGTTGGTGGATATGCAGATGAAGACTTGCTCGACGACTCGCAAGAACGTGGTGCAGCAACACAGAGCCGCCGTGGTAAAGGAAAACAAGTTATGAAGGTATGTCGTCTTCGGCTGCATAGTAGCATCATATTTTTTTCTTATCTAACATCAATTACAGACTACTCTACAGATTATAATGCCTCCGAGTCATGCCACTACAGACAGGGCTCCCAACAAGGCGCTTGTGTCACAGTTGGGCATGGGAACTTTGAAGCGAAAGGGAGTCCCGGAGGATGTTCTTTCCATTTCAGAAACGGACGGTGAGCAAAGCAAAGAAGAATCCGACATTGAAATCATCAAAAATGATGTGATGGATGTTGATGTTATGATGCCCGATGCAGCAGAGCCAATCCACATCAAGCAGGAACCCCGGGCCCGGGCCCTCTTTATGTCCTTGGATGGCAGAGCAGACTTAAGTAGAAATGCCACTGCAAAAGCACCTGCAAAGAAACATCGAAGGACTGCATCAGTAGGTTTTATTAAACTTTTATTAAACTTAATAACCATTGTTTACATACATCGGTTTTGATGACCACTGCTAGTAAGCTCCCCCCTGCCAAGAAGGTCAAGAAGGAGACTATCCCCCAGCCCATTGTCCTTGTTCCGGATTCGGAGGGGTCTGACTCCAATGATGTACCCAACAACACCACAGTTCAAGCACCTCAGGCTGCAGCTTCGGGTTACTGGATTGAGAAGGTTTTCAAGTCACGATCTTCCTACTGCAACACAGATCTCCCCCCCCCCTTGCCAAGAACAACGCCGTTGGAGCAAAATCTTCATCCCCACCGTTTTCCTTTGGTGTGGAGATCAGCCACATGTTTGGAAGCTTACTGACACTGACGTTCTCCTCCCTGTTCTTACGGAGATTTTTGCCGTCGTCTATCCTGATGTGAGATATAAAATATCTGCTGAAGGCTCTGTATTTGGAGTGGTGAGTTTCTTCATAGTCGTTTCGCCAACACAACACGTGCTAACATTATTTACAACCACTCCACAGGTGACTCAACGGGTGATAGAGTGGCGCAGTAACTTCGGCTCCACGGCATTGGCGATCATGAATGATTTTTTCTCCCACAACAAAGACATTGGTACCAAGGAACTTGCAGAATCTCTCCTCCAGAAATGCACATTTGTGTACGAGAACTTGGACAAACCAGTCAAATCAGAGGTGTTCTGATCCCCTTTCATTCTCCAGCTCCTTGCCACCGTCCACATTCACAGCACCATTGGACATGCAGACATACCTAACCTGGACACAGAGAGACTTGCAGCATGCGGTATTACTGGCGCCCTTGCCACATGTTCCACCGCAGTAAGTTTCCGAGTCTCGCTTAGTGAAATATTCAGTATAACTTTATCGTGGTTTTAGATTGAGCGTTCCCTCATCTGTATTCGTGATGGCGCCTTTGTCACCAAAGACGTTCTTGCAGAGGCAACACAGTCACTCAAACATACCAAGGTACAGACACCAAAGTCCCTGAACGTAGCTACCAGGAAGGAATCCAGGACACAGTATGCCTTTTCGACGCGTGACTGGGAAGGCTCAACACTTTCCTACCTGCAATCGATCTCTACGAGAGGGGAGAATGACTTGGAAATCATCACCTCAATGGCTCAGACTGTCCTCAAGAAGTGAGGTCCAGACAGTGTTGAAAGGTATTTGGGTACGTCTGAGAGCGGTGCATCTGGCGAGGTGGACGAATGTGCGCTGCTATGGTAAATGACCCTTTTTCGTAAATGGTACTGCATTATTCTCATTCAGACCTTTTTTTCTGCTAGATGAATCCTCATTTTCGTCATACTATATGCTATGAATTCGCAATTTATCCTTTTGTCTTTTACCATGGTCCCGACCCCTTCCCACTCTCCTGATTGTCATTTACTCCCCATGATCGCACATTTTTAATCCTTTCCAATAGACTGTGTGGTGCTCCTTGAGCGCCATTTTCATGCATGGTAAGATGTTGACCAATGCATGACAATGAGTTTTAATGCAAAGTCGTGAAAATACTTGAGACGAGTGGCCCTATTCTGCATGGATGGACTTTAACATGAATCCATCATGAATCTGCATGATTGCATAAAAATTTGATACATCACATCAGATTAAGGGATGGCATGGGGTCGGCGATTTACTGATGTGACACGTCTCACGGGAGGGCCCAAGAACTCTGGGTGTCTCGGTTGGGGTGAAAGCGGTGGTATGGGCGAAGGTTGGGGAGGTGCGTCGCCCTCCATACAAATGTTTCTTGTTAAAACTTACCTATCACTCACGTTCAGACTTCATCGCCACCTCAGTCCGTTCCACCTCCACCTATTCCGACTACGCCATGGGCGCATGGGCCTCCAACTGCGAAGATGGTATCTGTAACTACGTCTACTCGCTTGACACCACCGTCAACCCGTCGACATACAAGACCCTCGACAAGCCAGGGTACTGGGGTGTCCATGCCATCGGAGAAGTCTGGGCCGAGATGCTTTGGGTCGTCCAACAATGCTTAATTGGTACATACGGCTTCTCAGAGACCCTTCTGCCCCCGACCCCTAACACTGACGGATCCCTCCCACCCAATGACTTGTACCGACCGCAGATGTTCAACCCGCTCACCGGTCAAGCCAATCGTCTCGTTCCCAAGCACGGCAATACGTCGTTGATGCAGCTCGTCTTGGACGGGATGAAACTGCAGCCCTGTTCGCCTGGTTTCTTCAATGTGAGGGATGTGATCATTCAAGCTGACGAGATCTTGACCGGAGGTGAGAACACGTGCGCCCTTTGGGAAGGGTTTGCGGAGAGGGGACTAGGTGTCGATGCTACTGTTGTTGGGAGTACACCAGGGGCGGAGGCGTTGGGCAGGATGTAAGTCGTGATCCCTTTTCGTCTTGTTGACGTGCATTGACATCAACCGCTACAGGGCTCCAAGGTCCCCGCTAAGTGCGGATCTACTTCCCCCGCTCCTGAGCCTGAACCCTCACTGAAGCCCAAGCCTACTCTGGGTAATCCTGACGAAGACTGTCGACCGCTGCCGTGGTGCTGGGTCAAAGACCATGTCCATCACGGAAATGGGAAGGTGCTGGTATAACCAGACAAATCTTATAAACACATCAATATGATATGGAAGGATAAATATTTATATAATATTATCTTTTACTTACCAGGTTATTATAAGAAGGTGCTTGAAAGATCCTCTGACACTAGAAAGACAGTTCACTGATGAGGCTATATAACTAATGAGTGACATTTTGAAAACATGTCAACCATTATCATTTTGTACTCAGTCTGGCATTCATCAATCAGATATTTATAATAATTTTGTGGCTCTGAAAAAGGTATATCTAAAAGGTCATCATGTGATAATTACATTACATTTGGTGATGATACATACTTCACAATGATATACAATGACATTCCATGATATTTCACTGGTCAAATTATGTCACTCTGATACTCAGCTACTTACCCTTGTCATGAATGTTATGGAATTGTCTTGAAACCAGAAAGTTCCCAGCACCTGATAATCACAGTGCAATACAGCTACCCAGCATATAATACTATATCTGCTTCCTGCATTTGCAATTGTGCTCTGACCATTAAATGGCACCAATATCCATACTATTCACTGAACCATCACTATGCCAATGCCCCATCAGACTTTGTTTTCTACACCCAAAATTCCCAGCAGCTGGTAATTACTAATCACAGTGCAACATGGCTACCTGCTATATCCACTCACAAAGGCATACAGAAATAGATCAGTTTCTGGAATGCGCTGATCGCAGTTGCGAATGCCACATCAACTTCAAAACTCATTCAGTTTTTCAGTCACACTAAGCATACTATCCCTTACAATGCAGTTGGCAGCACAAAGCAGTTGGCGGTCACACAAATGTCACGAGGCATCACACAAAATCACACATGCCAAATCTGACTCCGCTCGGCACATGCTCAGCAGTGTTCAAACAGCGGTCATGACAAGATATCGATTAGCTAGGTATTAGACTAGTCGAAGTGATGCATTTACATTGGCAAAGTTGGGCTGTTTGTCTATATTAGATGATGGGAAGGGTCTAGGTATGTGTTATAGTAAGCATTGTGTTGCTGTTGTGAGAGGGGGGGGGGAATATTTATGTCGTAAAAAAACTCGTTCGTTTGGGGCGTCTCGAGAATGGTAATGTAGAAGTAGTGGCGGATGTGGCTGTAGAGAGCGAGGATTGAAAACCACGAGTATTACGGTCAGGTGCAAGATTCTGATTTCCCCCCGCTGGTGAAGAGTGCGGCAAATTGTGGATGTTGGGAATTGTCGGCGATGTGCGTGTGATCGGCGAGGTATTCTTGGATTCTCGTCTTGGGCTCTTCGACTGTTCCGTCTCGTGAGATACCGAGTGCCCCAGTGAGTGTGACATATGCGTCTTTGCAACGGAACATTGACACAAGCGCATTGCACGTCTTGCTTCTGATGTCGCGTTTGACTTGTGTTGAAATGTGCTTCGTTGTCTGCCTTGCGTTTGGCCTGCTTCTCTGTGTCTGCCTGCCACTTCTCGTGCCGCTTTGCCTCGCTCTTCTCAAAGTCCGTCATCCAAGAGAACTATGTTTTCATGAGTACTTTTCAAGGATGACAAACCTTGCCTGTAGCCCCACAGACCTCCGTGGGTTTTTCCTCTTCTTCACGTTATCGAGTTCAAGCCGGAGTGTGAGATGGCGAGCGTCAGCGCTTCAGCGATGGTGTGCTCAGCAGGTCACCAAAATGGCAGGGGCCAGTGGCACAAACACCTCAAGCTCAGCTGCGGCATTGCTTCGGCAGGTGACAACAGCGTGAGCAAGATGTTATGAGGAAGCGCTCATGCAGATAGCTTTTGCCATGAAGTTACCAGTGAGTCCCAGTGAAACTACCTCCCCCAGGCCGTTGATGCCCATTGACGACTGTTGGATGAGTGGTGGTGAAACAAGAAAAAGGGCAGCTAGAACGGACGAGTGGGGGCGTGTGATTGGACCAGCCTGTGGATCTAGTGGGTGGAGCCTTGAAGCAGCAAGGGTGTGAGAATAGCTGATAGAGTCACTCGCAAGCGAGGGAGCAACTTTGCTTCAGGTTCATCAGGACCGTCTGAGATTGGCATAGGTACGCTGGAGATAGCGATTAACATTTGGACGCTCGTCCATGTAAAATAAATGGAGTGACTTATAATTTATCCCTGATCAGGCCCCAGAACTGAGGAGGAACAGGATCAATTACTTTTTGTCGAAAGCCCAGATGGAGTCCAGAGAGGCGAGAGATTGCAAAGGACCTTAGGAAAGAATTGATTGATTGAGTGCCTCCACTGTCATACCACGGCGAGGAATTCCTGCCTACAGTAAAGGACGCCGTGAACTTGGAGTATCGTGTTGGAAATCAACTTTTCATCATACATAGATTTTCACCACCCTGAGCAGACGAGACCCGGTGTGATTCCCATGTTGTTCTTGGAACAGTCGATACTGCTGTTGACGATGATTTTGTTGACGTAGCGAGGAATGGAGATCACTCCACAAACGAGCGACACGCTGTCACGGCAGAAAGCGCAGGCCTTGCAAGGAGAGTCGTCCTCTCATGCGAAAACAGTGATGTTACCGAACGAGGGTCTCCTTGTAGAAGACCTGGAAGTTGTACAAGCGGGTAAACACGTGCTCGGGGAGCCTGCCATGATAGACTGGAAGTTGGTTGGGAGGTCAACTTCTCCGACACTCGGAATGGGGACGTGAGAGAGGGCAGGGCCGGTGCTGTGTGCCGATACCTGAGGGTGGACGCTAATCAACGTAGGTCACCCCAAATCTGGTGAACTTCGCGATCCTTGTGTGTGCTTCCTGCTGCTGTTAGAGGCTGCGCGTAGCCTAGTAGTCTAGTCTAGACTAATTAGTCTATCGTAGTGGCATGCGGAGGCGCCAATCCCCGACTCCTTGGAATTATGAGAGCAAAATGTGATTGTGTCTGATAGTGGAAAGTTGCAAGTATTAGGTAAGATTTTCTCAACTATAAACATTAGCTAACACTTTCCCGCAAGTACCCTGTCTCTCTCGACTCCTCGCTCATCCAAGTACCTTTATACCAACATGATTACCCTAGTATTTATATCTGCCGGATTCGGTATCATCGACACCACCGTCGGATTCGTATAGGGCTTCAGGATCTAGCATATCATTGTCAGAATAACCATTGCTGAGCTCAGATTCCAAGTCAGGCTTGTCCGAGTCGTTGCTAGCGCTGGCATCAAACTTGGATGGTTGTGTGCTCTCCTCACCAGCTATCACATGATCACCCAATTCAGTAGAGTTCAAAGCTTCAGGGCTGCTCTGATCCTCATCCTGGTTACGCTCAGATGCATACATATGCCTGATGCCAAGGCCCCAGTAATACCGCATGACCATGTCACGATCAACAAATCTACATGTCAAGTTAGTTGACTTACGCTCATACCCAAAGCATGGGACTTACCGATTGATGTAGTAACAGTTCCAATCGTCCCCATCATGAGCGTTGATGGAAATTGCGACACCATCAGAGCGGGCCCGCCCACTCATAAAGGCTGGGATCACATGGCTGGCCCTCAAAATGTCCGCAGGATCGATGAACCCAAAAGCGTCAGGATCATGCATTGGAACAAATTTGATTGTGTCCAGGCGGCCATTCTCCCATCCGGCTGCCTGATCAACTAGTTCAAACCAGTGCACCCATAAAAACTCAAGGCATCAAGCTTGGTAATCCCTAGATTCAGGACCAGTATAAATGATGTTGGCATGGAAAATACCTAGAATGCGAGCATAACAGAATCGGTGGCTCCGTGAACCCCCGGAGGAATCAGGTTGCGCCAGCAGCATAACGTCTTGGTGATCTGTGGAGGGATTGACCACATCCGTCTCACGGCAAAGGTCATAGGTAGTGTAATTGATGTGGAGCAGAGGATGTTGGTAGATTCAATTAGCCTTGAAAATTACACTGGTGAGAAGACCGTGGGCCTCTGAGGGCGGAGAATCCGAGTACGAAGAGCCGACGAGGAGGTTAGGGGTGAGTTCCTGTGATGTACTCTTCAAGTTTGAATGAATCTCCCTCAGACGAGGCAGTATGTGGAACTTCAATTTTTTTTACGAAATCCTGGAGGCGTTGTAATCCGTAATTATCAGCTTCTGTATGATTTAGTGTGATGGTAATAATCCACCTCTGCAGCTGGGTCCCCCGCGTTCTTTTGCATGAAGGACGGAAGATCAAGAGGAAAATTTTGCGACAGCCCAATGGTGTGGTGTTCCGTAGGTTCATGAGGCGTTGGATCATCACCATTCATGGCATGTCTCTGGGCGCGCATGCGGCGAATGCGTGTTTGACGACGCTCGATGGAAGCTAGCTGGGGTATGAAGGCAGTGCCGCTTGTCCGGGAGAAACACTTTTTGCTGGTGCGATGTTCAAGTTCTTCCTGGCATCTCATAAGGTTAGATCCACAACCAAGCCGTACAGAAAATGAAGATAATACCCACCAGCTGAGTGGAATATGAATCAGTTGTCCCAAACAATCGTATGTGGGAGGCGTAATCTCTGAGGGAGTGTAATTTGTAAGTTGCAAGGTTGAGAGTTTTGGGGAGTCGAGCGTTTGTATTTGCTGGCAGGGGCTGCGAGTGAGCAAGGCCAGTCTTCTCACAGACCTGTCTCCTTTTGCGACTTTCTGCTTCACGGCGAAGCTCCTTGGTTGAGAAGGCGGGGCATGTTTCATCAACAAATTTGCGCAATGAGCATCCAAGTTGCTTTGTGACCGTATCGAGGGCACCGAGGGTGTCGTCGGTGTGCATTCTGAGTTTTGCCAACCCATGCCAATGTCCAAGCACGAATAGGAGATGCATGATTTCCTGGTCGTGAGGCTCGGGAAAGAGCCCTCCGAAGACGGGAATAGAACACTGAAACACAAAGAAACCGCAATTTAATTGTGTCAGAGAAGGAAGTCAGTAGTGGCTTACCTGCAGGACATCTTCAAAGTCCCGGGCAGCCATTTTTTTCATGTCTGACACATTACTACGAAAACGCCTGATGGTACCGTGTCCGAACGTAGGCACAGATCTGTAGCTACAGCATATGTGCTGTGTCAGGCGACTAGTGGCCAAGGTAAACTCACCAATAGTCCAGCTTGGACAGCACATTTCCATTCAAACTATCTAGCATACGTAGTAGGTGAATGAAAATGGCTTTCCAAACCCCAAGCTCTAACTTGTGCAGCAGGTCGACCACCAGCATTACAAAGAAGTCGAAGCCCGTATGTGAGAGTTTCTCTGAAAACGCATTCTGCACAAACATGAATCCTGGGTGCTAACTAGACAACTGCACACACACCTGAACCGGAACTAGGGACTCAGCCTTGAGAAGAGCTTCAACTTGCGCAGTGTCCACCACATACTGCTGTCCGTAGATGAGATCACGAGCAGAGATGATCTTCTTTAGTCGTTCCGCAGTGTCCTCGCGGGCCAGAACATGTCATTGAAGAATGTCTCTCTCACTTGCAAGATTGTGGACACGGTCCTTTGGGATGAGACAGCACAGGCATGGACAGCCTCCAAGATTCCGTATATTTGCTATCAGAACTCTGGTGCAGCTGGATCAGCTATCAGGACATATCAGCAAGTTATTGACGCACTTTTCTGGGTAGTCAGCTGAGTAGGTAAAAATTCGGGGAAACAGTTCCCGTTTCATGTTGTTGCTACACATGAGCGGAATCCCGTGCTTGTAGGCATGGACAAATTCGTCATCGAGCAGTTTGTGCCATTGAGCATGGAAGAGCTCCCAGTGGCAATGCGTGAAAAAAGGGTCACCGGGGACTTTGTCACCCACATTTTCCAGCACAAAGTCTTTGAAAGAGTCAGGTAACTGACAGGAACAGGGATGTGTCAAATCCATATCACACCTTGAGTATGCATGAGTACGCATGGTTCAAAAGTAAGCAACATGTGCGCAAAGGTTGGAGGACGGCTGGGATCTCTCATACTTTGTGTCATTTCCAAAATACAAGTACAGGGGCCACAGCTTAGCCTCACCGAACGAGGTAAGCTGTGTGGCGTCCGACCAAAACATGAGTGCGACAATGCGACGCGGTAGGTCACACTCGGATTTGGGAGGTTGATCTTGGAGCTGACGGTGAGCTTCTAAGAACGCTTTCGAGGTGTACAGCTCCCCATAAACTGCAGTTTCACGAGATTTGTGCGCAGGATTCCAGAGCAGTCTGTAGGGCTCATAATGGAAGACTCCTTTGCGAGGGCTCGGATCTAGGAGCCTTTCACGTATCACCGAGACAAGAGATCTATGATAGAAGTCAGGAAGGGTGTAATCTTTGGGTCCGGGGCAAAGTGAACGCCACGGAAAGGGGACTGAAATTGTAACACTAGTGGATTTCCAACTGGCATCACAGTTCAGCCACTCCTGCTTGGAGGAACCAGATTCTACTGCACCCAATTGGCCCAATATTTGGTCAATCTTCGACCATCTGGTATTTTGAATGTCTTCAGATTGAAACTCCTCACTGCCAATGATGTCGAGGAGTTTTTTGAAGTCGTGTTTGGTCTTCTGACCCCCCTGGTTCCAATACCAATCTCCTAAGTGAAAGGATGATTCGTTGGGGTACGGATAGAATGGGTTTGAGCCAACTGCACCGTTGCTCACGTTCGAACCGAGCCGACGTGCTTTCTCGTATGCTGAACCCAGATCCCCTCCTGAATTATCTTCGAGGTCATTTGATGGCAAAGAATCCTTGTCATAGCACCGGAAGAGCCCAAAGCAATTCGGTTGAGTCTTGTAAGTTTCGGGTGTCTGTGGTGGGGCGGATTCTGAATTAGAATTTGGCTGCAACTGCGGCAATGGGTGTGAAGAATCGGTAAATGCTTCAGGAGGGGGAAGTGGTGCAGGTGCCTCAGGGAGCATGTCTCTGAAGCGCCAAGGAAGTTGCCGGTTTTCCCAGCGGGTTCTGCGCAGCGACAAAGGTAAGGGTTCTTCTGATGTATCCATCAGAGCAGGTTGGTCGTTGGACGCAAGCTGGATTAGATGGCTTCGTCAACTGCATCCTTGATCATATAGCTGAATTACAGTGGCCAACAAAAGTGTTGCAATGTTGTGCGAGTTTTCATTGTTTGGCTAATATCTAGAGAACCATGAAGCATAGACTCATGAACCCAGTCATCGTTAGAAAGCCCTTGGTCAGGGCTTTCCAAAAGTATATACATTGCTTATGTAATTCCTACACCATCCGGAAATATTCACAAATTAATGAAGGGTACTCATTGCAATGGTTTTGTTGCTGATATTGAGGGTATTGGGTATCAATAAGAAGTGTATCCTCCTTTTGCTTTCAGCACCTCCTGAACCCTCCTAGGCATGCTTTGAATAAGTTCCTGACAAGTAGCAGCCTCAATCCTCTCCCATTCCCTCTCCACTCTCTCCCAAAGCTCTGCAATCCCCTTTGGTGGTTCAGGATACTCTGCCAGCCTTTTTTTGAGGTGAAACCATAGATGTTCTATGGGATTAAGGTCTGGAGATTGAGCAGGCCATACCATGACTTCATAATCATGGTCTTCAAACCAGTTTTTGGCCTTCCTGCTTGTGTGCTTGGGGTCATTATCTTGCTGGAAGAGGATATCCTCTGGAGATTTGTTGAAATACTCCAGGGATTGCTGCAGCTCATCCTCCAAAATCTGCACATAAAGGTCAGC
>KN819350.1:174233-187536 GCA_000827475.1 Paxillus involutus ATCC 200175
AAACCATAGATGTTCTATGGGATTAAGGTCTGGAGATTGAGCAGGCCATACCATGACTTCATAATCATGGTCTTCAAACCAGTTTTTGGCCTTCCTGCTTGTGTGCTTGGGGTCATTATCTTGCTGGAAGAGGATATCCTCTGGAGATTTGTTGAAATACTCCAGGGATTGCTGCAGCTCATCCTCCAAAATCTGCACATAAAGGTCAGCATCCATCCTACCATCAATCTTGCATGCCATTCCAGCACCCTCCCAAGTCATACAGCCCCACATTATCAAAGATCCTCCCCCAAACTTCACTGTTCCCTCCACTATCCTGTCACTAAGACCCTCTCCTGCCTTTTTCCACACCCATTTCCTACCATCTGACCCTAGGCGATTGATTTTGGTCTCATCTGACCATACAACACGCTTCCAGTCCTCCACAGTCCAGGGTCACTTGGACAGCATTTTCAACCTTCCCAGTACTGATAAGTTGAATGGCATGGCGCATATCAGTTGAAGTGACAAGAGAAGGACGTCCACCAGAGGACTTCTGGAGGTCAGGACAGAGTTTAGAGCGAATTTGACTGATGGTAGAGTGGTTTAGACCAGTATAAGCAGCAATTTGACAAGTGGATTGCTGTTGCTCCAAGAGAGTGATGATTTAGTTGGTTTGAGCAACAGAAAGAGATTTCATGGTGATGAGAGTGGAAAGAGTTGCAATATTTTGGTTTATTTACACTATGGCAGCCTCTTAATAATCACATGATTCATTGCTTAGCTAAACATCTTATATAATCTACCATTCCGGTACTTTTCTATGTCAGCAACAAAACCGTTGCAATGAGTACCCTTCATTAATTTGTGAATATCTCCGGATGGTGTAGAAATTACAAAGCCCTGACCAAGGGCTTTCTAATGATACCTGGGTTCATGAGTCTATGCTTCATGGTTCTCTAGATATTAGCCAAACAATGAAAACTCACACAACATTGCAACACTTTTGTTGGCCACTGTACAACTCACGCTGGCAGGTGTTTCAGGTTGCTCTGAATCAATTCTACCACCCGCACCCTCGCTGCTTGATGCAGGGTCTCCAGCAAGACCACTGCGGTCTTGTTGTGAGAATTCCCCCTGGCTGCAAAGCTTTTTTCTCTGATAAGCATCCTCAGCAGACGCAAGAACGCTGGACAGGCATTTCTTTCCTTTTTGGCATAGATTTTGATGTCTTTTGAGCCCTCCCATATTGGGGAAAGGACTGCGACTGCAAATACATGTTGGTGAGAATGCACCTGGTCCTGACATAGGGAAAGCTCAATTAGGAAAGAGGAAGAAGGACAGCCTGCTGTTCTTTGCGAAAGGGGAAGTTTTGCAATACACGGCAACTGCCAATAATGCCGAACCCAAGGCGTGCCGGAGTTGTGCCAAAGGATAGTCTCACATTCTGGAGTCTGACAATCCGTCTCAAATGACCACCTCACAAATTACAAATGATATACAGTGTCCAGAACAATGTGTTATCATACTGCATTGAATACTTTAGTAAACCTAACAAGAATGAGCATCTTCCATTCAGGGCTAAGGTTTCACCAACTCACCGAACAACATTTGTGCTCTATGCCTGACCTCCAGGGGTGACTTCACCGTCCTTAGTCAGACCAACCACAGAGATTGTTTCCAGGTACTGGACATCCAAACCCCCGACCCGATGATCAGTCCCAAAATTATAATGAACCTGGTGATATTGTTCAATATCTTCCTTCGGCATGATGTTCGTGAAGTCCCTCTCAAAAATATTGATCGCTCGCTGGGCCTGCTCCATCATGAGAGCACCCGTCTTCTTCACACGCAGAGCATAGTGCCATTGAGAGGCTGCATCTCGGTGAGATTCCACGGGGTATGTGTATTGCTAGTAAGGCAATCAATGTCACGGGTCAATCAACACCAAACCTAAAATACCTCGTGTGAGAATGTCTGAACTTCCTGCAGAACCACATTGGACCGAATGGTGCTTTGTTTGTGGCCTGAGCTTAGCTCAGGTGAGTTCTCGAAAGGAGAACGGGGTGCTAGGCGGACAGCAACATGACCTTTGGGGGATTCCAAAGAGAAGATGGAATGGGCGTGCTGGACTTCAATCATAACGGGAGGATGGTATGGTACAATGAGAGTGAAGTACAGGAGTAGTTGATCAAGCTGTGCTGGCGGTATGTTGTAGTGCAAAAACTGGGG
This sequence comes from Paxillus involutus ATCC 200175, assembly GCA_000827475.1. NCBI lineage: Eukaryota > Fungi > Basidiomycota > Agaricomycetes > Boletales > Paxillaceae > Paxillus > Paxillus involutus. The sequence continues at coordinate 176,445 of KN819350.1, forward strand.
GATCCAGATTCAAACTCAGCCTTACTATACTTATATCCAGAGCGGTGTAGGGAACCAGAGTTCCCTACGTGTGCAGCACCGCGCGACGACCCATCCTATCACGCCCGCATGTACCCAGCGACCTGCCCATGAGGGTTCCATTCGCCCACGCACATATCCCCATTCGCCCGGAGCTCTCCCTTTCGTTTACAGATTCTCGCGTCCGTCCTCGTACTGCCCGCTCTGCCCATGCCCTCGTCCGGCCGGTAAGTAGTATACCCTCTCTCTCTCTCTCTCTCTCTCTCTCCCTCTCTCTCTCTCTCCTGCTCTCTTTCCTCCCTTCGTACTTAGTGTTTCGCCCGATATCACCCATATATATCAGATCACGTGCCCCTCAACGGGCGTAGTTACGATTACATAAGCCGCCCGCCTGTCAGACAGTCTCAGGCATACCCAGACTATAAAGTCCTGTACGTAGGCACCACGGTGCATCATCTTGCATTTTAGACTCCCAATTTATTGTTATCAATGATCCCCCGATTCCCATCACACGAGACTCCCCCTCAGACATCAGTTTCTGAGTACACCTGGTCTACCCACGCTCGCCCAGACACCGCCCAGCTAAGGCCAGACCCTCTCGTCTCCGGGTCCAGCACCCCACCGCCCGGATTCGACCTGCACACGTCTCGCAGCCTTAGGACCTCCCATTCTGCCTTCCTCCTCCTTTAGTCTTGATTTCCTCCCTTTGCTCTTCACTTTCGCCCGATTAACCATCGAGCACCCTTATTGTTCACTCGAGAGGAAGGGGAGACATATCCTCCGGCCTTCGTGCTCACTGCTTCCCTCAAGGGTCGAACCATTTGCCCTACCCCCCCCCTCATTCTCTGGCCTAGTCTTCCCCTTAGACTAGCTTAGCTGACTACAGCGGAGCCAACTTCTCAAATTAGGAACTCCGAGTAACAAAAGGGACCAGACAAATCTTACAAACACACATCAATATATGATATGGCAGGATATGTAAGATCAAGTTTCTGGCCCCAAACATATCATGTATATATATGTATTTAAATATTATTATTTCCACACAGCTGCCCATATTGAGGACATTTGGGAACTCTGGTGCCTATCTGGATTGCCCCATTTGCTCACTGGCATCTGCCCCATTCATGCTGAAAGAAACTAAGTCCTTCCCAGGTGTTAGGTGGTTAGGACAGAGGAAAAAATAGTAGAGAAGGGTGTGATAAGTTCGACCCTAAAGGGATTCACTGGGGAGCGGAACCCTGGAAGGGTGAGTCCGTTGGTCTGAATGATGGCGGGTTAGAAGATAGAAGGAACCCGAACCCGTTCCGTGGTGAACGAGTGGATAGGGAGTAGTGGATGGGGAAGCGGATTGCGTTGTAGCAGATTTGTTGTTGTTGTTGTTACTTATGCTTGGACCTTAAGTGCGTGGTGACAGAAGATAAGATTCAAGGAGACTAAGTACAGACTTTTATAGTCTGGGCATACCTGCGACTGTGTCAAACAAAGTCAAAACATAAAGGGTAACTGCCCATACGGGGCGGATAACAGTATAAGGTCCATAGCGAACGAAGAGAGTACATACACGGATAAGGGGACTCACAGCCAAGACTTACCAACGTATTGGGATGGACAAGGACAGATCCGGATGGTCGTAGGGCAGGGATGGTGTATGGATGGACGGGTTCCGCTGCTAGTAGGACGCGGGTGAGAGCGGGTTCGACGGATGATGCGTTGGACAGTATGGATGGCGGCTGGAAGGTTGAGGAGACTGGTGGTGGCTTTGAGAGGTGTTGTTAGGACATCAGATCTGCGGGTGAAGGACGTTTGCGGCCGTAGGGGATGTGAGTTCCCTACAACGCCATCCACCCCATTCATGCTATCCAAGTCTGCACTCTTCATGCCATTCTTGCATTTTGCTTGCTCAAAGTTTCCTTCATGTAAAATTGGCCTTTGTACCATGACCATTGATTGTTATCCTCCCCATCTCCCGTCTCCCGTCTCCCTGTTCTTCCATTTCCCTCTTCCCTATCCTGCTGTTCTCCCATACCCCTATATTCTCCTGTCTGTCCTGTGTCTCTGTATTCCAATTTCCCATAAGTACTTGTGTAGTATTTGTGTATTCCTGAATGCTCATATCCCCCATCCTCTCATCCTCCTGTCCCCATCCTCCATCCCCTGTCCCCACCAGATTCCTTAATGAATGCTAAGATACAATGTGTGCAAAGTTATTTATGGGTCCGCCTCCATGGTATCTAAGTCCTCACGTATTGACAAAGCCGCTAGCCCAGCAGCTTGGCCCGTTGGTAAGGATTGGGCTAGAGATGGGTTCGTTAACGCAGCGACATCATCCCCTTGTGAAGGGACAGGATGCAGAACCTGAATATGCTCGGTGGGAGCGCCATGAGCGGTGGTTGGAGAGGGTGAGGGAGGCGGGGAAGGACCTGCATTGATGCCGATTGCCTCGTGGGTGGGTGTGTTGATTTCAATGCCGATAATGGGAATGTCAAGGTCATGCTTGCCATCAGGTTGGGGGCCAAAGGGATTGACCGGACTGATGTCTGCATTTGTGCTGGGGGGGACCAGGTCGACCACAGGGACCGCTATGCTGGCGGGAAGCTGATTGACCTGAGGGACCTCGACGCCTCTGGCAGAGTCGACTTGATTAGCAACACCGCCAACCGACATGGTGACGGACGGGAACAGGGAACAGGGAGGGTAGCAGGAGGTGCAGGACAGACGATCAGTGATGGTGAGGAAAAGGCAATGGAAGCGGGGAACTGGTTCAGCAGGGGAAGCGTGAGGTCGCCAGCAGGCATTTGGGGAAGGGGAAAGGGGGAGGGGTTCGCCTGTCTTCGCAGGGCCTCAACCACCTTACAAAGGGTGAGGACCTGTTGCTGGACCTGCGTCAGCTCAGTTCACAAGTGCCCAATCTCATCGTGCTCGGAAAGTTGCTGTCCTGCGGGTCCAGCCTCGGGCTGTGGAGAGTCAGCATCACAGGTAGGGACCTGCGACCAAAGGAGCAGGAGGGAAGGGGAAGGACAATCCTATCAAACGCTATATGCCAAATTATCATGCCGCCCTATGAAAAAAAAACCCTGACTTACCCTCTTTGCGCGGACGTTGTGGGGGTGGTGGAAGGCTATGGGAGACGGTGATGGAAGGGAGTAGTCGTGAGGCCTCAATTTCAGAGGCAGAGGGCTCCAACGCATCCCAGGCCATTTTGGTGGACCTCGCTTTCTTGAGGGCTGGGGGCTGTTGGGACACCGATTTTGGGGGAGCCCCTTGTGAAGGGGCACGGGATTGCGAGTGAGTCCGCTTGGTGGACGTAGAGGGGCACGCGGGCTTGGTGGACACACACGTGGACGCTTGCCTGGCTCAACCCCCATGACTACGACAAGCAGGGGTCAACGAGCATTTCACTCTCCTTCAGTGGCACTCCACGCAAGCAGAGTCAAGGCGGGTACGCAAAAGATGCAACTCTTGACACAGGTCTCGCAGGGCATGCAGCTGGCCGAGGTCGCTGATTGCGACAATCCAGGCACCATGCATGGGCTCGCTTTGGGGGCAGCTGCGACATCCTCCTCACTGTCCGTCGCCGCTCACTCTGCTAACAGGTGAGCGGGCAGCATGCTCCGGCTTCGTCCCCTCCGCTTGTCCTTGATGTCGTCGTTTGCCCTCGCCTTTGCTCATCCATTTCCCTTGGCCTTTACATTGGCCTTGGTCTTCTCCATTGCCATTTCCATCGCGCTGTCCTCCTGCACCGCCTCCTTTTTCTTCCCCTTTCTTTTCCCTTTTTCCTGGGGACTCTGGTCTGTCGCCATCTCCATTGCACCATCCTTGATGTCGTCGTTCGCCTTGGTCTTCGCTCGTCCATTTCCCTTGGCCTTTACATTGGCCTTGGTCTTCTCCATTGCCATTTCCATTGCACTGTCCTTCTGCACTGCCTCCTTTTTCTTTCCCTTTCTTTTCCCTTTTCCCTGGGTATGGTCTGTCGCCATCTCCATTGCATTGTCCTTCTCCTGCACAATCCCCTTTTTCCTTTCCCGTCCTGTTTCTTTCGACCTCACCTTCAACCCGTCCGTCTGCTTGCACACCTTTGGGGTTTCCTTGCCCGCGTTGATTAGCGTCACCTTCGCGTTGCCTCGTCTTTTCTCCTTCACCCTTGTCTTCTCCTTTCCATTGCCCTTCGTCGCTTTCTGCTCGCCCTTGCCCTTGCCCTTGCCCTTGCCCTTGCCCTTGCCCTCGTCTTCGTCTTTGTCCTCGTCCTCGTCCTCGTCCCCAGGGTCACCGTCGCCCATCTCTATGTTGGCTTCAACCATTTCGACCTTCACCTCCCTCGGGGCTGTTAGTTTCCTTGATGGCCCAGCTCCTGCGCTCGACGTGGATGCCGTCAGGTTGGCCCTGCCAGTGAGGTGAAGGCGGGCCCAGGGATGGGCTCCGATCCCTTCATGGAAGTGTAGAGCCATGAGGTTAGGCCACAATTTCGTCCTTAAGATCTCAGCAGGCGTGCAGATGTTCACTTCGGCGGCAATGACAAGGGGAGGAACAAGAACACCAGGGATCAATGTGGCCCGAACCTTGACCTGGATTTGGAAGGTCAACGTCGCCCATGTAGAGAAGAAAATCCTCACCAATTGAACATCAATGATTTTGATGGCCTTGAACCAGACGTCTGTGGACTTCTGGCCCGCGTGTTGCAACTGGGCTACCTTGCCAATGGTGGTTTCAATGACAGCAGCGACATCGTTGACGAGGGCTTGGACGGCTTGGAGAGACATCTGATTTGGCATGGAGAGTGGATGGGCGGGTGTCTGCTTTGAGGATTTGTGGTTGGAAGGAAGAATACTATCGCTTACCGAGTTGGCCACCCCACATACTTGGTCAATTTGCAAAAATCATGTTATCACTTCTGCAACAATTATTCTACACATCCACATGGTACGTTTAAGGTCTTCTAAGATGCTTCGAAGTTGAACCATGTCAATTGGCGCAATAGTGCTTGAGATGACAAAAAAGACGTGACAAGACACGAAGACACAGGTGTGATGGATATGCCAATGACGGCCGGAGTGAAATGCGAAATAATTCCTGGACCCAGATTGGGACCAGGTCTGTCAAAAAAGTTTTGCGAGTCTCAGATTTTGCAGGCCCGAACCGGCCCGCTGCCACTGACACGTCACGTGCGCTTATAAGTGATTGATAAGCATGAGAAATTACATGTCATTGATAAGCATGCGAAACCACAAACGTGAAAATAGCACCATCCATTGCTTGACCCCTCTTCGGCCTTCCTCCCACCACAACCAACGCCTCAGTTCTGCGTCCCAAGCAACACTCGTGATGGCCATGGCATTTCAGAGTAAGCTTATAACTACACTCGTCCATAATATTATAAACCTCCTGTCGCTACGGTTTCGTACAAGACTATGGTGTCAGTGTTCAGGAGCCCGCAAACAACGAAGGAAATAATTACCATCCTCGATAAGGCCTCTAAAACCACCTCGTTAGACACTCTGTCTGATGAAAAGGACCGTGGTGGCGATGACGAGCGAGACCTGAATTCATATGAGATCAGTATGCTGCCTGAGGATGAACAAGATATTTTGCGGACCATTCATAGTTTGCAGTTAATTTGAAAACAGTCCGAGCCTTCTAATCGGCTTGCACATGAAGTTGTAGTAGAAGTTGACCCCGCTCTAGCTGAGGAATTCAAAAAGCATTGCAAACTCTTCAATGTCGACAAAGCAACCAAATGGCACCGGAAACTGATTGAATTGCCGCTGTGTAAGAATGACAAAGGGCGAAAGACAATTTTTGCAAACCGATAAACAAATTCAATAATCCAGCAAGACCAGGACAACGGGTTTAAAATGACTAACCTGCCAGTCATTGAAACGTCTGTCCTGGTCATATGCCGCGCTGGCAGCCTGATGGCACTAACCCGAACCTTCAACCAAGCAATCCTACGACTGGGAGCAGCGTCCTCATGTATGCGACCAACGTGGGGCAGGTTTAGGTGTGTGTTTTCTTGAAGGCAGATGCGGTGGTGTTAGCCTAGTTCCTCAGGTCCTCTTGTAATCAACTACATGCGCTGGCTAAGTCCAATACAATCTTCGGTGTTGTCGAGCCTTGGACTTTATAGGCTGTAAATGACCGTCCTCGAACCAAAAGGAGCTGCGACCTTGAAATATGGAAGGTGTCGGAAACCACGGATAAATCATCAAGAACAAAGACCTGATGTTTGCCCATATATTCTCAATGCACAGAGTATTTGCTTAACAACAGAGGGCTATGGTCTAGAGTTGATTCAGAGGGAAGATAAATGGAGAGCGAAAGGATAATACAAAGTAAGAAAAAAAATGCCACCCTCCTATTGACAACTCACTGCGCTTTGCCTCGGAGGGCACCACCCAGTTTTTGCAGTGTAGCAGTGGTGGAGACTGCGACTGGCTCTATTGATGGCATCAACATGGACATATTCTTCCTGAATATTGACAACCTCGGCTTTCGCAACATAGACGTCTGCTTTGCTGGTCGTGCCTTCAGCTTCTTATTTGTGTTTGACGTTGATGAATTTGACCGCAATAATTGGAGATGCAACTATCTCGTGTTCCGAACGAGGGATGGAGGGAGTTTGAAGAATATGATGGAAGACGACATTGTGCCTTTGGCGCTAGGAATGGATATGTAAGCCTGCCCGTTACAAAATTGACAAAGGAATACTCACATGGAAACAGTCTAAGGCGGACTGCACACATTGAACTGCAGGAATTCACGTTCGTAGATGAGTGACATACAATTAGAGACTCGGGCGGGCACGTAAGAGCAGGAAATCACAAGAAGAATAGCACAGCATGGCATATGTAGTAAAGCAAGGAGTAGAGAGGTCCAGGGTTGCCCAAAGGGCCATTGGGAATGCAGTGAAAGCCAGTCATGACCGGAAAGCCAAAGTTACGGTCAAAAAGTCAATGATTAGTCAATGACCGGTCAATGGTCTTTCACTGAAATAATGGCAGAGACAACTGTGGCTGAACGAGTTTGTTCCTTTCGGGACTTGAAATTGCCTGTCTCGCCGGCAACCCCTTTTGAAACCTATGCACGCTCGTCGGAAATACTCTCGGTGTTCGCCATCAGATATGTTTTATATTCTACAAGCAACGACCTGTGGGCGTGGGATTGAATTGAGAATGCTGAGCAAAACACCAAGATGATTACATGTCACGAGTGGCTGTATGGAGAGTTTCAATGTATATATTACAGTTTTGGAGAAGGTGAGATACGCAGATAAATTAACGTCTGTAGACTGTAGTTAGACAGCAATAAAGAGTTGGACGGTGTCGGAGAATTATTTACAGCCTGGACAGCGATAGCATTGACTGTTACCTCCTCAACTGAAACTTTAACTTATTCAATTGAATGCCGAGGACGCATTTAAAGTGCGGAGTACCGAATACGCATACCGCAATACCGTGAATTGGCTGACCATGCAAAACTTAATGGCAAACATAGGTTGGCTGTTCGCTGGCGCTGAGCCAGGGCATCGTGCTGGCTTCTATCAAAGCTTTAGATCCCCAAGTCCGATCCATCTCCCTCACCCTCTTGAAATTGAATGATATCTCCGCTTCAACCTTGTACAAGGCCTGGCGGGTGAGCTGATACGCCGCAGCGAGCTCCATTTGCATGAATTCCAGGCGTAACAAGGGCAGGTTCCTCGACCGGAGGGTTTCAAGTTTCGTGCCGCCCTTCCAACCATCAGAAATTACAATCCAAGGTCAAAAGGGGAACTCACTGCATCAAAACACTTCCTGGCCAACTGTGCAAAGGCCTGTAAGGATCTAGTCCCATAGTCAGACGCCAAAGCCTCGCCACCTGGCAACCACCAGGCGTCTGTCCAGGGAATGCTGGACTCCGATGCATCTCCCTCCTGTTTAGGAGGACCAACCGTACCAACCTGGAGAATGGCCCTTGCGGCCTCCTCTGAGTCAACGTTGGAGTCGAGCAAGAGGGGACCAAGAGCCGTGAGGGGATCAGGCAGCTGAAGAGGAAGGTTGTGAACAGCGATAAGAATAAGTACCCTCCTGGCCAGCGTCTGAAGTAAATAATAAAAGACCGACCCGCAGGCAAAGTATGTCATCTCACCAATTCTTGACTCCACGATTCCACGGGCGGTGCTTGAAGGTGTTGGAGGATGGTGATGAGGCGGAGGGAAACATAGTGCACCAAACATTCTATTTCAGGAAGTCCGAGATCCATTGACAAGTAGTAAGGAGGGGGAGGCTCAAAGGAAAGGGACAAAGCGAACGAGGAAAGTGTGAGGCTGCCAGAAAAGCGAAAGGTCGGAGATTTTGGGTATCTCGCGCTAACGTACCTTCGGCAAACCTAACATCATTGGCACCCTTGGGCGAATGAAAGGTCATGAAAACGCAGGAAAGCGGAGCTTGCCGAGGAGTTTGGATTTCTCCGGTAAGACAGGGGTTTCACATGATTTTTGAGGGCGGTAGAAACCTTGACACTGTCACTGATCACATCTAATCAGTGTCAAGGCGAAGTGACTGATTTTCAAGTACCCTTTCGGTGTTTCGGCATAGAGTTCTGCATCCGCATCCCATCTACTCGGCATCTCCGTCCAGCAGCTCTACCGCATCATTCAAGTCGGCACCACCCGGTGTATCATCTCAGCACAACTCCTGGCTTCTCACCTCGGCTCGTCGCACTCGCCTTGCTGGTGGTGAGTGGTCGTTCAGACTCTTATCCCACCCAACCTCAATCAGTACATTTGGTGATGTATCCGTTTCGCCACCTGGGAACCTCCAGTATATCATCCAGAACACGGTCCAGATCTTCTATATCGATTTGCATGGAAGTTGATCAGCGAACTTGCCTCTTAAAATGACGCGGCGTTTGCATGAGCAACTATCAAATCATATATGGCATTTCCAAACGCCGATGCCATCAATTGATCATTGGTGTTAAGTAGCGATGCAGACCGAAAGCTCTCCAATCAACTGCCACCATGTCAGACCACATGTTGGATTCAATGATCTCCGACTTTCATGAGGTTGAGGCACGGAGACGGCAGCAGCATGGCGACCATCTACTTCAACGAGGGCTGACCCATCAAGCTCTTATGTCAGCGTTACAAAGTGTTAGTGACCTTCCTGCAGCAAGCAACATAGATTACTTTAGTAAGCACTCAGCCGTCTGTCTTACACCGCTGGCATACTGATGTTTACATTCACTAGGCAACCTGTTTGCATCCGCTCATGAGTCTCAGATAAGTGGTAGTAGCTCAGCAGTGGCCTACCCAATTACCGCTCCAAGTTTCACTGCTCCTTCAGGGCATTCAACCTTCACACCACTGGGGGGGACACTCCAGCCCTCATTGCTGTTTTCTTTGTCACACCGAGAAGCACCACCTCCACCATATTCCTACAACACTATACACCATCCAAGTGTCCCTGGTGAGTCCAACTTAAAATCTGTCTGTCTTATTTGAATGAATACTAAATTTTGGTAGTATCATTTATATGCGAACTTATGTGAGTGCAAGCGATTTCGGTGGGGCAATCCGTTGTGGCATCATGCGCCCTCGCGTGGAATGCCCTTTCCTGGGGCCCAGCATGGGCGAATCTCATGCTGTCCAACAAAGACACATTGAAGTTTTGCGGTTTGGACGGACAACGGACTGCATTGTCCATTCCAGGCTGGATTGAAGAGCACCGTGAGGAATTCCGAAATGTTGTTACGTGGTCTGAGCATACTGATCAATCATGGTAGCAACAATGATATACAACAATCAACAGATTCAGATCTTATCCGCAACATTCAACAATCACGTCAACAACCTCATCTCAAAGGTTCCTGAAAACCTAGTGTCTCACACTTTTTTGACATCCCGAGCAATTGCGCAGGAGATGCTTGGAATGCAAGCCTTTAATACATACGACTGGCTTGGCCAGGCTTATGGTCCATGGCAAGATCCCTCGGCGCTCTTTCCCGCCTTCTACTCTTATCTAAGTTCATCATAGGAAATGATGTTGATGCAGTCTGATGTCATACGGGACGTGAGCAGTACGGGATGGCAAAACGACTGTGTCTGCGAAAAGCGTCTACAGGCCAGTTGGACTACCGCAACAAACCTCGAACATTTATTCCTCAAAGTCATGGCAGGTTGGCCAACCGAGGATCCTGAGGTGAGGTGCCGGTTGAGAGAAGCTCTCATGCACTTCATCAAGAGAGTGACAACGCGACCAACTTGACTGATTACGCGGAGTCCCTGTTGCATGTATGTACCGAATATTTTCACGCTTGTATCATCCCAGGAGATCAGATCTCCTGCAATCAGCTGTATACTAGGAGATATCAAGTCGATTGATGCAGCTCTGTTGCAAAAAAAACTGAGATGGAGAAACGATCAGAAGCACCGTGAACGGGGGCTGCCTCGGCCGCCAAATTGGTAAAGAACCCTTTCGCCTAGGTAAAAACTGGGATTAGCTATGCAAATGTCCCCTGTAACTATTCGAGAACTTGACTTTGTTATCAACGCCGCGGCCGAGGGCCCAAAGCCAACAGTTGGTCAACACCGAGGGCCCAACACTGAGGGTCCAACGCCGAGGGTCCCAGAAATTCTTGGACTTCAACTTTCCCGTCAGCAGTAGCCATCCAAGTTATCTGAGTCAGCCCGAGTCAGCCCAGTGAAAGAAACTAAGTCCTTCCCAGGTGTTAAGTGGTTAGGACAGAGGAAAGAATAGTAAAGAAGGGTGTGATAAGTTCGACCCTAAAGGGATTCACTGGGGAGCGGAACCCTGGAAGGGTGAGTCCATTGGTCTGAATGATGGCGGGTTAGAAGATAGCTGGAACCCGAACCCGTTCCGTTGTGAACGAGCGGATAGTGAGTAGTGGATGGGGAAGCGGATTGTGTTGTAGCGGGTTCGTCGTCGTCGTTGTTACTTATGCTTGGACCTTAAGTGCGTGGTGACAGAAGATGAGATTCAAGGAGACTAAGTACAGACTTTTATAGTCCGGGCATACCCATGACTGCGTCAAACAAAGTCAAAACATAAAGGGTAACTCCCCATACGGGGCGGATAAC